>CAJQZJ010034075.1:4766676-4782809 GCA_907164525.1 Lophiomys imhausi | reverse complement strand
TGTGTGTGTGTGTGTGTGTGTGTGTGTGTGTGTGTGTGTGTGTGTGTCACTGTCTGTGTGTGTGTCACTGTCTGTGTGTGTATAAAGAAATGTTAGCAATAATAACTTGAAAAAAATAGAAACAACATTCACTAGAACACATTTAAGTAGGTAGCCCAAGGCTAGGTATGTAGGTTAGTGCCTAGTGTGCCAAGAGTGCTTGCCTAGTGTTCCTGTCCCCAGCAACACGTAAAGCGGGTGTGGTAGTACATCCCATAATGCCAGTGCTTGGAAAATAAAGGCAGGAGGATCAGAAATTCAAAGTCATCTTCAGCTACACAACAAGTCTGAGATTCACCTGGGCTGCATGGCCCTACCTCAAAAGAAACAGAAAAGAAAAGGAAAAACCAAGGTAGCTGAAGAGCTCCTGCTGTCAGCCTCACTATTCCTTATTATGTCTATAAAACTCCCCGATAAATGACCTCTACTCACTCAGAGGTCATTTACATAGGTTTCTTATTTGACTGAATTTTCTAGAAATTTTTATTGTCGTTTTATATGTTTTTTTTTAAATCTACCCTAATTTGTTGAATTCAGTCTACGATATATCAGTAGGAGCAATTTTAAATTTCTAATCTATCTTTTTATTTTTTCTATCATTTTATTATTTTCAGGATTTTATTTTTGATAAAGGGGACATGATAGAGGAGTTCAAATTCAAGGCTGTTGTTCAGTGCACACTGGTTACTGTGAGCATCAGATAGGTGTGAATGGGTACTGTAAGGATCCATGTTGCCCTGCCATCCAGCACAAGGTACCCCCAAATCTAAGACCCTGAAGGCTTCAGTGTGAGCTACATTACCTGCTGTTTGGGTTGTCCTGTAATTACTTTTTTCTCTACTATTCCATCAAAATGGCTAGTCCTTCAAATGAATTACTAATTATTCAAAAATTAATGAACTACCAGACTTAAAAAAAAAGAATCGTATGTTGTAATTGTGTTCAGTTGAACAGCAGAAGGCTCGGGAAATAAAGTCCTAAATTCAAGTTGGCTGAAACCATAATGATCAAATTAATTTCAAAAATGAGTGCTATTTTCTCCTTTTTGCTTTTTTTCAGCCTGATGTCAATTAGTCATTTTAACTTTCTGGGCTTTAAAGAAACCCTGGGCCCAAC
Organism: Lophiomys imhausi; assembly: GCA_907164525.1. Lineage (NCBI taxonomy): Eukaryota > Metazoa > Chordata > Mammalia > Rodentia > Muridae > Lophiomys > Lophiomys imhausi. The sequence goes on along the minus strand of CAJQZJ010034075.1, from coordinate 4,781,654 downwards.
TTACATCTGTTTCAAGGAAAAAATATGTGAAGTATTAGCATGTGTGCTCTTTGAGATTTTAATGAGAAAGATAATTAAGAATTTTTTATGGTTTCAAAATATGATAAAAAAGAGAGAAAGAGTATTTAGCTTGCTTTGAGGGACCTTGTATTCTTGCTTCAGAAATTTAGCTTGTATAACTCTCAGTTTCAACATTTATAAAACAGAAATATTTGGGGCTGCTAAAAAGATCTGATGAGATCATTTATGTAAATGGCAAATAGTGGAGTGTTGTGGAAAATAGGAGGAACATCAATCCCACCCTTTAGTGTACTAAGCAAGAAATATTTGACACACGATTGTTAAACACTCTCAAAAGTTAATAGTTTCATACACTAAAATGTGATTTTATTTACTTCCAGGTTTTTTAAATAATGAAGTAAAAAGAAGTCAATAGTTTCTATGTTTAAATCGCTATATCTGGAGTTTTACAAAGAAGGGATTTAAGTGAACATTAACTGCTTCTTTGTATTGATCAAAGTGTATGTTCAACCAGGTCTGGTAGCACATGCCTATCATCTGTGCTTTCAGGAAGCCAAGGCAGGAGGATTACAAGTTCGAGGCTACCCAGGCCTATATGAGGAGACAACGTATATGAGTTGGGGAGGGTTGCACATTTTTAAAAAATCAGTTCTCAAAATAGCAGTCCTTAGATGTCCCAGTGGAGGAGATGATGCTCAGTGTGCCACTGGAAAGCTCTTCCATCTAAAGATGATGGACGCGTAAGGCAGGCAGCATGAGCGGTGGGCCACTTGGGGCATGCGGTGGGGCCTCATTTGGACCAAATACTCTGCAGCCAACTGTCTTAAAAAAAAAAAAAAAGCTAGTCTTAGATGCCAGTTGTATCCCAAGAGCCAATGTGAAATCATGAGTGCTGTCCCTTCTTGCAGAAAATGTACATATACCAAGAACAAAAGTTTCCCATAGAAATGTCTGATATACTATAATATATATAGTATATTATAGTATATATATTATATATTATAGCGATAACTACTGTCCTATTTATTGTCAACTCAGAATAATATTTCCTTTTTATCTATTCTGTCACCGTGAGACATCAAAGGAAGTTACTAGGAAAAGAAGTTACACTTGCTTTTAGCAGCCTATTTCAGTAAGTAGCAAACACGTATTTGAAATTGTTTAAATCACAGTCCATTCCTTTGAAAAATATATAAAAATAGAACTGAAAAAATGAAATCTAAATACAAACATGGCCTCCTTTTGTCTTAAGTTATGTGTATGTTCAACAAGTAAGTTCTAATCTAGCGTACATGTATGGAAACCAGAATAGGTGGGGCATGAATCCAGAATCCACAAAGCTGACAGCCTGACAGTGAGAATAAGATGCCAGTGTTCAGCTGTCCTGACATCTTATTTCTATAAGCGTGGGTAAGCCACAGGATTTTCACCAGATCTCATCAGGTCAGACCTTTATTTAGTTATCTCAATGGACATGTAGACCCTGAATTAATATAGGTCATAATTTTTTTTCAGACTTTTCAGTTTCGCAGGGTGTGAAACCAGTGTGCATTCAGTAGAAGCTACATTTCAAATTTTGACTTTTGAGCTCTTCCCAAGATAGCGATATATAGTACCCTACTGTCTGTGGCTCAGAGCAGTGGCGGTAAGCAGTAAGCTGTGGCCATGTCATGGGGAGAAGCAAAGGGCCTCTGCAGGAGTGCTGGCGCTGAAGGTGTTTAGTCTGTGCATTAGGAGGAAGCAGGTTTTCACTGTGGAGTATTTACAAAGGCTCTGCATGATGGCCATGCCACAACCCAAGGAACATCTGGACTAGCTTATGTTACTTCCTTTAATTTTGAAATTAAAAAAAAAAAAGATCCCTCAGAAAGTGCAGTGTGAATCAGCCTTTCTGTTCTTTCAGGCATATAAGTGGTACGAGCTTGGGCACAAGAGAGGACATTTCGCCTCTGTCTGGCAGCGATCCCTCTACAATGTGAATGGTCTGAAGGCTCAGCCGTGGTGGACACCCAGGGAGACCGGCTACACAGAACTAGTAAAGGTGAGTGTTGACTTCCACAGCAGCCCACCTAACCTACTTCCCACTGAAACCACGGGTTGTGGAAGGAATGTTGGAGAAAATATTTTATTTCTAGTAAAAAATCTTCTTCTAGCTCAGCTTATAGCTTATAATCCATCATCAAGGGGATCCAGGGCAGGAGTTTACGATGGGATTCTGGAGGCAGAATCTGAAGCAGAGGCCATAGAGGAGTGCTGCTTGCTACAATGCTCCTCACGGCTTGCTTGACCTGCTTTATTATATATACATCCCAGGACCACCTGCCCAGGAGTGGCACTGTCCACAGTTAGCTGGACCCTCCTCCATAAATCATTAATCAAAAAAAAAAAAAAGATGCCCACACCAATTTGCCCATGGGCCAGTCTGATGAAGGCAACTCTTCAATTAAGAATCCCTCTTTCCAGCTCACATCACTGACAAATCTAACCTACATGGTGTTAGATGACAAGGAAGGAAATTTGTGTGGAATGACAGTTCTCAGACTTTTCAGTCTTAGTACCCTCTTGTACTCTTAAAAATCATTAAGCTCTCCAAGGATTTTTGTTTGGCGGGGTGGGGGGGGGGAGCTATTCCTTTCTGTATAACAATCAAATAGTAAAATGGAAATAAATTTTCAGTTCTATGTATTCTTTAAAAATAACCTCATTTTGTAGCAATATGAATAATTATGTTTTCAAAATCGAATATGTGATGAGAAGATTGAAATTATGACAAATTTTTGTAAGTCTTTTCAATGCCTGGTTTAGTGGAAGACAGCAGGAGCCTCTGTCTACTTCCTACTTCCATTAGAGAGGTGTTGTTGTAGATCACATAGCCCTTGGAAACTCCTCCATGTGCATGTGCCCGAGTGAATGTGCAAAGAGCCAGGTGTTCTTCTGTGTTATCTAGAAGATAGTTCGGGCCTTCCCAATCCCTGAAGGGTCCAGAATCCCAGGAATTCCTGGGCTGAACTTTGAGAACGTCAGGCCTTCAGGCCACAGAACAAAAAAGCAATTAAAAGTATTTTTATAAAAGATCATAACAATATGTACTAGAAACAAAGTGGTTTTATAACTTTAAGATATGAGAACATTTTATACCAGTAGATTAAATTTAAATTTAAAGATTGCATGTGATTTTGATAGAGATTGGAGAGCTTATATTTGCTTTCAGTTAAATGTGTTCTTTAGGCACACTAATAAAATGGGACTGGGTATTGATTTACTAACAATTTGTTTTCTATTTCTAATGGAAAAGGTGTACATTATTGGTCAGGTAGGCTTCCATGTTTTGGCATCAGCGGTTTGTAGAAGACAATACACTTGGGTTTTCCAGTAACTAACACTCTTACGTATGAGGATGGCAAGCGTGACAAATGTTGCTAATTCTAAAACATGGATGGTCGGCATGGGGAAGCTCCACGTTATTTCCTTTCTAGCTTTGGGTGTATGTTTTAGATTAGTTACATTTTTGTATGAAAAACCACCTGGAGTAAGATGTCTTTAAGACTTGCTAGACTTAATTGATGAATTTGGTCTGCCTGGTAGGAAGAGCTGCAACACGCTTCTGTTGTAACTTATGAAACAGGGCCATATTTGACTGTTCTTATATCTTATAACTGCATGTTTGTAATCATGCCCTCTGGTTTTAAAGTCAGCTCCCCTTCCTCGGACTCTAAGCACTTCATAGATGGAAAAAGAGTCTGACAAGGACATAGGAGGATTCTTTTAAGAGGTCCCACTTCTGAGCAGACAGTGCACAGGAACATCTTGATTAATCCACAGCTCTTACTTAGTGCTGCCGGTTGTTTTCTTTTTCCTCATAAGATTTCATCTTCCCTCAGAGCACACACTGAGCTTGGCCGATTCTTCTGAATCATTCACATTTCCTGGACTCTGTGGAAGTTGGGTTATCTGCTATAGCTTTCAGGATGCTTTCAGTTTCAAATAACGGAAATGAAACCCAAAAATTGCTTCAACAACAGGGGGCATGATTGATTCTTGTAGCTGGAAGCCTGGTGTTAGAATAGATGTCAGGAGGGGGATGGTTAGAGGTTTCTCAGCCTCACACATCCTCCTTGATCAGCTCTGTTCTTGCTGTGAGGTAGCTACCAGCAGCACTAGTACTGAGTTTGGGAAGAGTGAAAAGGCCATTGGACCACCACACAAACACTGGAGACTTCCAGGCAGACCCTTTCCTACTGGTAATGACATGTCCGATGGGGGTACTCACAGGGACAAAGGAGCCAGAAACACAGAGTAACTGTCAACAGGCTTCCAGGAGGAGAAAGTGTACCTCTCCACCAACCCAGGACAGTGGCCTGTCCTTTCAGTCTGACTGATCCAGTTTAAAGGGTAAGGACTTGTGAAGTTGTCTGCAAGCCAACAAATATACCCAGAGGGCTTCCTCTGACAGAGTGGCTTATCTGAGAGAGGTGAACACTCTAACAAAAGCCAGGGTACTGCTGGGAAGGCAGCCTTACGTACAGTGCTGGGTATCCTTGCTGTCTGTGAGTATGCACTTGCACTCAATTTTTTTCCTCTGTTCTTTGTTTTCATTTTTGTCATTAATTTTTAAAGCTATCTTCACTTTTTGTGGTTTATCTGCTATGAAAATATTGACTACAGTGATACTACCAAGGAGACTTCTCACTCTGTGGTCCATGTCCAGCTATATCAGCATTATCATTCACTGTGAAGATTTGCATACCATGTGATCTCCTGTTTCCTATGCCTTTCCAACTTGATGGTTTTAGCCAGTGTCTTCATTCATTTGGCATGCTATAACAAAACCAACAGAAAGAATATCTTAGCAACAACCCAGATGTAATTTTCAATACTGTTGTATTTGAGAAGTCTAAGATGAACATGCCAATAGACTCAGTGTCTGGTAAGAGCTTGCTTCCTGGTTTGCAGATGGTACCTCCTCACTGGGTCTTCATATAATGGAAGAGAAAAGGCAACAGGCTGATAGTACATTACTAAAATTAGATTACAAACTAGATTATTGCAAATGAAGTGCTACCATCCACTAAGCTATTAAAAAAAAAAAAGACAGACATTAACAAGTGTTGGTGTATATACTTGAGAAACAGAAACCTTTAAATACTTCGGATGGGCATAGAAAATGGTGCAACCACTTTGGAACACAGTATGGTTGCTTCTCAAATGGTTGGACATAGAATGAGAGCATAACCCAGCAATTCTGTTCCAGTAAAATCAGGATCCTTCAAAGTGAGGAACAAATAGACAAAATGTGGTATATCTATACTACAACAATTAAAAGTAATGAAGTCCTGTTGCCTAGTTCAACATGGATAAACCTTTAAAAAAAATCATGGTAAGTAAAAAAGGCTAATCACAAGAAGAGCACATTATAGAGCTATGGTCATATGAACTGTCCTCACTAGGCAAATAGTCACAGGAAATAGGTGTTTTCCAGAGTCAAAGTGGGGAGTGATCTCTAATGAGAACGGGCTTACTTTTTGAAGGGAGAATGTTTTAAAATGAAAATGTTAATGATTTTTCAACTCTAAATCTTCTAAACCCCACTTCCTGCTTGGATTTTTCTGAGTCATCCCACTAGCTATGTGATATTGGCTATGTTCTCTATGTTTCAGTTTCATTATCTGCAAAGTGCACATGACATCACTCTACTTGTGTACTGAAAATTTAATAAGTAGGGATGTTCAATAAACATTAGTTATTGTTATGATGGTTGTAATTTTAATTGCATGATTTTGTGCATTTCTAAAAGCAACCGTAAAGTTCATTTTGAAGTATCCTGTGTTATTGGAATAGTAATGTAATAATTAACATCCATTAAACCAGCCATCAGTGTCTGAGAACTTGCATGTAATATTTCTAGTCTAATCTTTACAGTACCTCTAAAAGATTACTACCCACTTGTATATGAGTGAAATAAAGATAAGAGAAATTAAGACACTTGCCTAAATCCCATTCTGTAATGATGTCAGGACTGGGATTTTAATCCAGATTGCCTCACCCTTAAATCCACGTCCTCCCATGTTGCCATTTGCTCTGACACTGTATGTTCTCCTTTTGCTAGTTAAGAATGTATTTCATAGTCACATTTAACTGAGCTTCTGGGTTTTAGTATTCGCCTGTCTCAAGCTCAACTTTGAGAGTCCAGCAGCATAGAATCCCAGAGTAAGAGACACTGTGCAGCTCAGTTCCGTGTGATACTGTTTTACTTTGCAACCTTAGAAATGTTAATATCATACATGGAATGATCTTTTAAAAAGAAGCCAATTTCAGGGCAACTGCTGCCAGTAATGACTTAATACCGAGGAATCACGTGACTCATCACTAATTAATGGCCAAACACACATCAAGAAAATCCTCCATTTCAGAATTCCAGATTTGAATGGTCTGGGTCATCCAGTCATTGAGATCTCAGAAGAGAAACCTTCCAGATGATATAGTGGCTCTCACATTTGGCCAAAATACTTTCAAAATAATGTCTTAGAATGTCTCTACATTCCGTTAGTGACTTGTATTAACTACCAGTGTCTTTTCATTCCAGAATACTCAGTGTGTTCAGAGACAGAGGGTGAAGTTTTCTTGATGGTGTAGGATGAAGCGGAGTAAAATGCAGGCTGTGTCACATCCCCAGTTTGCTGAATTGTCACCATTCCCCTTACTGTGTAGTTTATGATACAGGAGTTCTGGCATTGGGTTTATAAAACTAGAGGGAAGAAATACAGAAAAATGTTAAAGTGTAATTTTTCTCTTTCGGGTACATTTTTATTACAGTTGGTAGGTTGTTGCATATAGTTCGCAAATATCAGGGTGCAAAGTTCCTGGTAGGTAATTAACTTAGAAACTGATATAAAAGTGGATTAAAGTCCCTGGTAGGTTGAAAATAGAAATTATTGCTTGGACAAGGAGAAGAGCCATCTCTCTTGAGATAGCAGTTTTCATCAGCACTAGTTCATGGCCAGTTCAGATGTATATGCCCATGCATAGAAATCACCTATTGTAGCACATTCAAAACACAGCAGCAAAGAGCAGCTGAAGCTGCAGGTTGAAATATCCCACTGGGTTTCCTTTGTCCTGATTCTTACCTTCTTGCACTCAGCACTCTGAAATTTCCAGAAAATAAGCATTCTGGAATTCTTCTCTAAGCTTCTCAGGACAGGTGCTGGGAGGTAAGCAAGCAGCTTGTGGGAGAAGTCTGCCTTTTTTCACCTTGCAGTTTTATTTCAGCTGGAGAAGTTCCCAGAGGTACTGTGTCAGTGGTGTGACAGGGTGCACAGGAACGATTGATTGGCGTGGCGCTCTGTTCCATTAGATACTGCTCTTTTGTGTATGAACTTGTGTGAATGACTCCACTTGGGCAAAAAGAGGAATTACCCGGTGATTAGTATGTGAGCCCTTCAGTCTTTCTTTCTCTGTGATTAAATATTTGAATGTTTTCAGTGAACTTGCTTGGAAATGAAATGGACTGAGGAAGCAAAAATGTCAGATTTCCTGTGGAATTAAGCTACAAATTAAGAGGATTGGCAATTTTACAAAAAAGGGGGGAGGGAAGCTGAGCAGTAGAAAAGCATCAAAAAGCAATCCCTTAAGATTTACATAATAGCTAGTCTTACTTTTTAAAGGTACGCTTCAAAACTTTTTGTGCCACAGTGGTATCTTCCCTGGAAACGACAATAAAACAGAGATGAAGTGAGTGACTGAAAGTCACGTGCTTCGGGGTGAGCCTGTAGGAGCCCCACTGTTAGAGGCAGGTAAATGTTAGCTCTCTTCAGGGTGAGCCTTGTAGGAGCCCCACTGTTAGAGGCAGGTAAATGTTAGCTCTCTTCAGGGTGAGCCTTGTAGGAGCCTCACTGTTAGAGGCAGGTAAATGTTAGCTCTCTTCTCTGGCACTCTGGAGAAGAAACTGCATTCAGCCAAGACTGTTTCATCTCTAAATTTAAAATAACTATACCAGTGCCTCCTCTCTTGCAAGGTTTTTGTTCAGTCTCAAAACACAAAGCAAGAGAACCCATCACCACAGATGTCCCTGGATGCAGTTTATATGCCAGCACTGTTCTGAGACTGTAGCTGGAGCTGCAGGACAAAAGGCTCACCACTACCAAAGTCCCAGAGGACTGGGCTCAACCACAGCTCTTAATACCCCAACTGAAGAGCCAAGTGAGAGGGAAATGCAGAGAGATTTAATCTATACTCATTGGGAAGAGGAACAGAAAAAGTGTCCAGGGGCTCCAGTTTTTTTTTCCTCAGAGTCCTGACATAAGCTTTAGAAAGTCACCTCTTGAGGGACTTACCTGCTTATGGGCATCTGTAAGCCCAATGTAAAGGAGGCAGCCTGGCTTTCAACCTGCTTTCAGTTATCTTGTGGGCCCAAGTGAAGAATCTCTCCTTTTCAGCCAAAGCCACTTTTAAAGGCCTCTTTAAGACCCTCATATATAAGACAAGTATGTTAAAGAACAAAATATAGCATATTTTAAGTTATTTTAAGCTGAAAGACCATTTTCCTTCCTCAAACTAAAATAAGTGAGTTTTCAGTATTTGTGAATATGGGGAAAAAATGACTTTATTGCCAGTGCTTTCCAGGAACTCACAGTGCAGCATTTGATATTTCAGAATGATTATTTGTACTTCATATTCCATTGTAGGTTTAAACATGCTTAGCCTAGAACTTCACGGTCTGTGGCTTGATATACATATGTACATATTCATATGTACAGATCAGTGTCTTCAAAAATACATGTGCCCGTGCATATGTGTGTGTTTCACATTTAACTTCGAAGTCCCTGAAGCCCTCAACTTAGGATATTCCTTCAGGCAAATGCAAAGGACCAACAACTTAGCTCAACAACAATAAAGCTGTGACCCTAAGGCCTACAGGTGCCTGCCTGGCAAGCCAATCTCATTAAAACAACCAACCAAGGAAACCAACTCAGTATGAACTAGGCTTGCAGAAGGCCACACCCCTGCCTTTAGCATCAGTCCAGGAAACTCGGCACTGACTCCTGCAACATTAGCCCAAATGGCAGGGATCTGATTCACAAATAACACCATTCCTGGGTTTTGCCTATGGTTCCAGCTTAGCCAGAAAAGGCCAAGAAGGCACTTCTGACTTACCCCCCACAGACATCCCGCTTGTCAGATCTTCCACAGTCCTCTCTTGAGCCCCCAAAACATGGGTGGCCGCGCCCAAACTCCCTTCAAGCTCAGAATAAATAGCTTCCGGCGTTTTCATTTGCCTGGTCTTGTTTTGTTTTCACAAAAGACATGATGGCAGTCTTCTTTTATCATTATATTCAAACTTAGAAACACAGAGAGCTGCTCAGAATGCATTAGTGCCCGAGAGAAATTGATCTGTAGAGGTTTTATTAAAATGACTTCACAGAAAATTTGCTGTGAGACTGTATACTCACTGTGGTCTGTGGTCTGTTCTACTACCTCGGCTGTGTTCTTCCCCCTCCCACCCCCACCCAGGGTGGGCGATACCTCTATGTTGATGCTGTTTCTAAAGCCTGGCACATTAGGGCACATGACTTGGCATGCTTAGATTTAAGACAACTGATTTTATCTCTAAAAAGGGTATATAACTTCTAAAATAAGATAAAAATAATTATCATTCCAAAATAGCACATAAAATTCCTAATATAAACCCTAAACATATTCCTGGGAAGCTAAGTAAGATTTGGTATATAATATGTGAATGCGCCGTGGCTATCAGTTCTAACTCCAGTCACATGCACAGGTGTTGCCTACACATCTCTTTGATCACAACGCTTCTTTTAACCTGGACCTGTCAAGGTACCTGACATCACCAGAACTTTTTTCAACTGCCAATCTGCAGTCTCGGTTGTTTTCAAACCACTAATCACCCAGAACATCTCGCTTAGATTACTCTGAGCTCTGTGACTTCTTGTATTGTTTTTCTAAAGACTAAAAACATTGCTCTTGCCGGCTGTGATGCCCCACGCCTTTATTCCCAGCACTCACTCGGGAGGCAGAGGCAGGTGGATCTCTGTGAGTTCGAGGCCAACCGGGGTCTACAAAGTGAGTCCAGCACAGCCAAGGATACCCAGAGAAACCCTGTCTCAAAAACAAACAAACAACCCTTCCCCCCAAAAAAAACAAAAAAAACCCCATAACTCTCTTCTTTTTTCTAGAGAAGGATCTCACTATGTAGACCAGGAACTTCTGTTTGTATAAATGTACTCGTCCTCCTGTTGGTATAGAGTTCTCTGAGATCTCTCATCTGCTGTTCACTTTCTTAGCTAGAGCAAGTTCTGACTTGAACATAGTTTACTGGAATGGTTCAGTTGTATCTCGCTCTTCAATTCATGCGTTGAAGTGCTAACCAGAAGTACCTCAAAATGTGACGATATTTGAAGATAAGACCTTTACAAATGTGAGTAAATTTTAAAAAGACCATTTAGGAGGCCTGTTTTTTGCACACCCAGTCTACCTGGAGCCCTTCTCAGAGTATGGGATTGAAATCCATAGACAGAACCACGAGGTGCACACCTTCAGAAGACAGGCCATGTGAGGACCCAGTGAGAAGACAGAATAGAAGGTTTCCATGTGATTGTTCAAAAGGCCATTAGTGTTGGTTGTCCCTCTCCTTATACTTCTCAGAGACTTCGAAGGAAGGTTTTAAAATAAGGAACCTAGGGTAGTTGATAAGTAAGTTACCCAGAAGCACACAGCTGATGGGAGGCAGAGTCCAATTTACAGTGAAAGCAGTTTATCTGAGAAACAAAGGAAGAGGGCAGGGAAGGGAGGGAGGAGGAGGAGGAAGGAAGAGGAAGGGGTGGAAGTCTAAAAGGCATCAGGTGCCCAAAAGTTACACTAAAACATCATAAGGCAGGGATGCTTTTAAAGTTATAAAAAGACATTGGTCTTAGCAATGATCTCTGGTATGACTTCAAAATCACAAGCCCAAAAGAGCCAAAACTAGACCCATGGGATTGCATCATACTTCTGCACAGTGGAAGCAACCAATGGAATGAAAAGGCGGCCTGCAGAATCAGAGAACATATTTGCAAAGTAAACATACAATTAAGATTTCATGTCTAAAATATATGATGAGTCATGCACCTTAAAGGCAAATATTCTGTTTTAAAAGAGTGGCTAGAAAATTTTTCCAAAGAATGTGTATGAATGACCAGTGGGTATGTGGAAAATAACCAACATCACCAGGGAAATACAACTCAAAACTGTGGTGAGATGTCACATCAGGCCTGATAAACAGGAGGGTCCAAGTGGTGGCAAGGATGTGGGGGAGAGAACGCTCCCAGGCAGCAATGGTGGGAACATAGATTAATACAGCCATTATGGAAAACAGTGGGAGACTTTTTCACTAAACCATTAATTGCACTATACTACGGTCCAGCAATCATGTTTTGAATAGATGAGTGTATGTGACATGTAAGTCAGATATAGAAAAATAAAGTCTGTGAGATCTTGTTTATATGTGAAATCTGACAAAATCAAACCAATAGTAGCAAAGAATGGCACAGGGTTTGTCATGAGCTAAGGAGTGGGAGAGAATGGGGAGATGTTGGCCCAGGGGCACCAACTCTGACTTACAGGAGGAAGAACTCGAGGCATGTAACATACAGTGTGGGTGGTGATGGATGTGGTCATGAATTTGAGTTTGGACATTAAAATCTCCACAGAATACCCAAATAAAACTAGCATGTTGCATACACTGAGTCTACTTAGGCTTTGTTAATTGACTATTTCAAGATGAACGTGAAATTCTAACCATGTTGAATAACAAGAAAAACTACAAAAAAAAAGAAGTGATTAGTTACCTAAAACATGTACTAAATAAATACTTATTGTACATAGTCTAAGCTTTGATCAAGGGTAAACACACCCTCGATATTTTCAGACATATAGTTTTATCCGTGGTATGTTCTCTCAAGAACAGCTGTATAATAATGGGCGCCTCAGTACCAGGCCCAGGTCTAGCAATGTCACAGAGCCCTGGTAGCAGCTGGTGGTGTGGGTCACGCCATGCAGGTGGCCTGTAGCTTATTACCTTGGAAAAGAAGAAACAAACTCTATGAGGTTTTTGACTAAATGTAGAATCCTGCACCTAAACTGCCTGGGAGATAGAAGTGTTTCAGAGTCAGCCTCTGGGGGGTTATTAGAATGAGATAATACAGGATAGGAGCTGCTAAGAGCACATTTCATTTCTGTTTCAGATGGACTTTGTGCCCATAGGCTGAAAGTAACTTTATACAATGTTTTGCATAATTTTGCACATGAAACAAAGTTTTGTGGTGTGTTGTTTTCTACTTGTCACTCTCATACAGGTCCAGAATTTGAAGTGTTTGGACTTTTAGGTGTTTGCACGCAAACTGGGGCATGAAGAGATCTTATAGTAACTTTTTTTCAGAGGCAATAAAAGAACTTGGTTTTATGGGCATTCTAGATCTAAGAAGATGTTTTTAATAGTGATGCAAGTTAGTATGAAAACTGAGTCAGTTATAGAACTTTAAATTCATGGAGATGGCTGGATGGTAGAATGTTAAAGTCAGGTACCAAATGCATATGGATTGGACATTGGGAATGTACGCTAAGCCATATAACCCTCAGGGGCCAAATATGTATGAACTAGACATTGGGAATGTATACTGGGCCATTTAACTCTCATAAATGTGGCATATTTATTTCTGTTGTTTTGTATAGTATTTACTGTTATAAGAGAAGGAACCATTCGTTGGACTGAAAGGTGAAGCTGTGGGGGGAAGAGGGTGGAAGGGTGGGACAGGAAGGGGGAATAGGGAAGGGATTGTGACTGAGATGTAACTTGAAGAAATAAAAAAATAAAGTATTAAAAAAAAAAGAAAATGAATCCACTGAAGGGGGCAGAATGTCTCCCAGCTACGTGGGAAATAAAGTGTGATCTTACAACTCAAATATGAGTGATACTTCATTGTCATAATATTAGAAAATCTGAATGTGAATATGATAGATTTGTGAAGTTAATGATCACCAAGATGGAAAAGAGAAAGCCATAAATTTTTAAGTTGCTAACCTTCCCTTGTAGGTGAGTCATAGTGTTTATAATTCATAATCAAGAATAATAATACAAATATCTTATTTAGATATAAGCAGGCAAAGAAACATTTAGAAGAATGAGCTATGAGTATGTGCGGTCAAGGCTGGGCAAGGAAAAACCATTCTGTTGATTGTACAACCTGTTGTAATGGTTGACTATTTAAGAAGCATGGACTTTTTGGTTTTCATTAAGAGAAAAAGTAAAGAGAATAGTGAAAGTGAGTTTGGCTTCAGTTTGTCCTCAAAAGAATTATTTTTTGAGAGGGGTTTGCAAAAAAATCTAATCCATAGTTTATGCCACTGAGCTATTACCCCAGCTTCAAAAGAAAGACTTTGCAGAAGTCAGTTTTGAAGGGCTGTAAAGAAGAGGACTTGAAAACAATTGGCTGCTGGAAAGGGTTGTTAGATGGGTGGAGCAGGCTCCAGGGACAGATAAGGAAGCTGCTGTGGCAGACCAGGGCATTCAATGGAGGCAAATCTGGCACACTGCAGTTAGAAATGCCCAAGATTCGAAGTCTATTTGTAGATAATGAGAGAGGTGAATACAGCTGAGGCTTACTCCAAAGACAACTGTAGTCCAGAGGTTAGGAAGCCATGTAGCTCTCTAATGACAGACTTCTGTGTTCAGAAATCCATGTAGCCACAAGAAACAAAATGGAACTGAAGGTGCTGGCATCCTAGAAACCAGCCCAGACACACAAATCACTTAATTTCCCTTTCTAGTTTTATCAGATGGATGAATTCAGAACCAAAGAGATCATATTTCGAATGAAGCCTTGAAAAAATGTGTAGGCCTTGCTCACTTAGTGTCCTGGTTTCTGCTGTCATAAAAAAAAAAGCATTCCATGCACCAGACAAATATGGAGAAAATTCATATTGTATCTTTATCCTCTTCTCTTTAACATCCATCCCCCCATACACACACACAAACATACACACAGACACACTCTGTTGTGATCTGGATGCTGTGTCCCTGCCATGTCCTTATGTTGAACTCCTGACTCCCATGGTGAATGCATTCAGACGTGGGACTTTTGAGAGGAGACTGGATCATGAAGCTGGGCACTTAGTATTCTCCCGCCTTGCCCTATGCAATCATTGTGAGTTTTTAGGAGAAAACAACACTATGAAATAGCTCTTCAAGAGACACCCAGATCTTCCAATTCCTTGATCTGGGGCTTGAGTGCCTAGAAATAAAATACTAGATTTCTGTTGTTTATGAGCCACCAGGCAGTGGTATGCGCTTTACCAGCAAAACTGAATAGTGCACATGAGCACACACACACACGTGCACTCTGTAATTAGGTCTGAATTTCGTATACTTTTTTCCCTTAGTATATAGTTAAAAATACTTTCAGGCCCTTCCCACAGTTCTTCATAAAGGCCCTAATGTGTCATTCCAAAGATGAAACTTCCCAAAGAGTAATGAATGTGTTCAAAAGATGTTTCCATCAAAACTTACAGGGTTGTACATGGTATACACCTGAGTTTCCCTTTGGGTGTACCAGGCTTACCAGTGCCATCTTACGGTTCATTCAGTTCTGGTGTTTGTCATGGATGGGAGCTACCTTTGAGTTGCTTTGCCTGGATGGTGCAGAGCTGGCCATCGGAGCACCAGGGCGCTACCTTCTCCTGACAGGTGTCTGTGTGAACTACTGTGCACGGGAGTCTGGAAGAAACACAATTTCTGAGACCTCTGGGGGGGGAACAAGGGAATGCCCGCCACAGTGTGCAGTCTCTGTGCCAAAGTGTGACTGGTTTGCTTTCCATGGGTGCCCTAGGAATGCTTGAGGGGGGAGACAGAAGATTGACTTTACACACACACACACACACACACACACACACACACACACACACACACA
>CAJQZJ010034075.1:4748607-4766666 GCA_907164525.1 Lophiomys imhausi | reverse complement strand
CACACACACACACACACACACACACACACACACACACACACACACACCGGTAGCTCCGCTGGCCACAGGCCTGTGGGCTGTGGGCTTAATAACCACTCCCAGAGTCATTTTGTGTTTCCTGAGGAGAAAAAATCTTCTCCCTAGAGCAACAGTAGAGATCCTTCCACCCATTAGTTTCTGTGACAGAGTGTTGAACTCAAAAGAGGAAGTTGATCTTTTACAATGGAAACACAAAAATCTCTGTAGCACTTGGTTAGTCATAGTAGCCTGCAAAGGAACAGAACCAAAAGACGATACGTAAGACTAGCGCGTGAGTTATTAGATGACCAGAGCCGGCTTGGTGTCGCGCTGGCTGCCTGGCGGCTGCAGAGCCGGGAAAAGTAATAGCAGCTGCTCAGGGCCAGAAGCTGGAAGGACAAACAGATGCAGCTGTGGTGGGAGCCCTGTGTCAAGTTGTGCAAAGGAATTCAAAGGCTGGAGTCTGATGTCCTCCGACAGTGGTGGCATCAGAAAATCTCATGCACTAAAGAGAAGAATAGTCTCAGGGAGAGGGAGAGGGAGAGAGAGAGGTCTATCCACTATCATATACCAGCTTCCTCATCTTCCTGGTTTTAGTTCATGCAGGCGCCCAACTGATTGGATAATACCACCCATGTTCAAGGCTGGTCTTCGTCCCTCATTTCTCCAGCCTTCATGACATAATCCCAGGAAGATTCTACACAGATGCTCCTAGAAGTGTGCTTTACTAGTTTTCTAGGGGTCTCTCAGTCCTCTGTGGTTGACAACCAAGGTCAACTGCAGAAAGGAAGATGGGGACCGTGTGTGACATTTCAGCACATGTGTTCAGAGGCAAGTACTGGGTCCCCTCCTCATTGATTGTGCTTTCTGGGCTTCAGCTGTCACTCAGTTCAGCTGCCACATTAAGACAAAATCTAGGTAGGCTACCTGGCTCATTACATAGAGGTGATTGCTGCTAAGCCTGCGACTTTAATTTGATTTCTAAGACCCACATGGTCCTCTAGCCTTCTAATGCACACTATGACACATATGCGCCCCCCCCTTACAAACACCAGTAAATGTAATTAATTAATTGCAAATACACACACACACACACAAAGTACCTCCTTGGCAACATTTCCCAGGGAGGCTGAGGGTGAAAGGTGCAGAACTGACATTTGATATAAAAAGACAGCGTGTTCTTAAGTAGAAAATTTCAATTATGTTGAGTGATGCAATCACCTTAACATTTTCTCCTAGGACTTTGTGCCCTATTTTAGTAACAAAAGATCAGCTGTTCTCAACTATGCCCTTAAATTCAGCTTTCAAAAGAAATAAAAAGGAATTTCTAAAATACTGGGGGTGGGGGAAGGAAAAGCTTGCCCTTATAAGGCTCCAATAACTTCATTTGGAAAGTAATTTCATGTGTTAGGGAGGTAATTCTCTCCTTGTCTATGTGACAGATTTATAAGACTCTAACAGATTTATCTAGCAACTTGAACAAGCTACAATAACACCAAGGAGTGTGGCAATTTAGGTGCATTCAGGATGAGCGGATTACCAAGTCCTGGGGTGCACTTTTTCTTCTTTCCCATAATCTTGAAATTCTAAACGAAATCATCCAATTCTCTCACTCTGGGGACCTAACACAGCAACGACGTTTGACCCTCCCTTTATTGAAATGCGCTCTTTGACTTAATCACTATAAACTGCCAGCTTGGGGTGAATAAACAAGGAGTGGGGTTGTTGGACTGTGTTGAAGAAGGACAAGTGATTGGCACCAGTCCACAGAGGAGGAGGAAATGCACAGGTTGGAGGAAGGTGATGATGGGTTCCATGGAAACAGAATTACCAAAGGATTCTCTAATAAAAGTCTTGTGCCCTGCAATATTTTAAGAGACCTCGTGTTTTCCCATGATACAAAGATGTTCCCTGGTTTTAAAAGGAAGGATGACAAATCTAGCCTTACAGATCTTTTTTGTTTTTTTGAGACAGGGTTTCTCTGTGTATAGCTCTGGCTGTTCTGGACTTGCTTTGTAGACCAGGCTGGCCTTGAACTCACAGAGATCCACCCGCCTCTGCCTCCAGAGTGCTGGGATTAAATGTTTGTGCGACGACCCCCACCACTTTATGGATCTTAATTGACCTTATTTGTGATTCCAGAATTGGGGAGCAGTCTGCATCCAATTCCTCAGAATTCTCTATCCCTATAAATTTAAATACACACATTTGTATTTATAGCCAGAGAAAAGAAACTTAATTTCAAAAAATGTAAGAAAGGCAAAGAAGCCATATTGGTTTCAGCTTGCGTCTGTTCTTTTTGAATTTGGTTTAACAGTTGGCATCTGGTGACTGGCTGAGATTCACCAGCTTGATCCCAGAGTAGGTTACAACCTATATACAGATCAAATTTCAGTGCATGTTATATGAGGAAAGGCGTGAGGCAATTTGAAATTATGGATGAGGTAGCAGCTTCATGCTGGGTTGTTATAGTCCCCACACAGATCTGAAAATGTTTAATTTTTGGCATCTTCTAACCTGCACAGTCATCCTGATTTAATCAGATTTTCCCCTACATTAAACCATAAATCCATGGAACATAAGTTGGTAAAATGAAACAAAACAATAGCAAAAGTAAACAACAAAACACTTTCATTCTAGCTCAGGCTCTCATGTCTCTTTTTCTTTTTTCTTTCTTTCTTTCTTTCTTTTTTTTTTGATTAACTGTAAAGATAGAATACTGTTTGCAAGGCAACTCACTCCATTTTCAGAAAGCATCCCTCACTGATTCACACTGTGCATTGAGATCTTGCTGTTCATGTTGTTACTTCCATTGTACTGCTTCTGTTAAGGCACCCACTATGTGCTATGCCTGATCTCTAATTCCTGCTGAAATCTAAGTAGTGTGCTCCTTTTTGACTACTATCCCTTGTCCTCCATTACTCCACCCACTTTCCCCAGAGCATGGGAACAATTGGGATTTCCATTCCCAAACCCTGGATTTACTCTGTGCCTCCTTGATGCTCTCTCTGCTCACCCCTGCCTGCCTCCTCCCATTATTCCCACCCGCATCCCTGCCCCTGGGGGACAGCACAGTGTGATAGTGACAAGACCTAGCAGGATCAGTCACTGAATCGGCCCATTTCAAGCCCCAGCTGAGGCTTAAGTAACCTCATAATTAATAAGTCAAGGACATGTTTGTTTGGCTGAATTCTAAACATTTTTTGTGTGTTTTGTTATTAACTTTATAATGCATCCTGCTCCAGTGGCTAGTTTCCTAAAACCTTTGAACGTCTAACTGCTGTTTACCATGTGAAACGGCTTCACTGTAAAGAACTCTACTGAAATTAAGTCTGTCATCCTTACTCCAGTGTGGATGCTGGAGTCCTGTGGAGCTTAGTCACTACACGAGCAACAAGATCAGTGTTGTTGTTAAATTAGAGAGAGAGACAGAGAGAGGACAAAGGGAACAAACTTTAGGCAAGTCATGACAAAAATAGTTAAAGCGAGAATGATTTTCATAGTTTATAAGAATAGGTTTATTCTTTCATTTTTATTTTATGTGCATGTATCCCCTGCATGTATGTATATGTACCATGTGTGTCTCCCTGATGCCCACAGAGGACATGGGATATCCCAGAACTGGAGTTAAAGACAGTTGTGAGCCACCTTGTGGGTGCAGGGACCAAACTCTGGTCCTCCACAAGAGTAGCTGGCAAGAACTCTTAAGCACTAATAAGTTGCCTTCCTACCTGAATTAATTCCTTCCCTCTCTCTGCTCCCAATATACTTGAGAAGAGATTCCAAAGAAATTAAAATAAGCAATCTAAATGAAGGCAAGAACTTTATTTCTCTCTTAAACAAATGAACAAAAACCAACTAAAAGTCATTATGAGATGTTCTGGAAGGCTCATGTTTCATCTCGGTGAAACTAAAATCTTCTTTGAAGTCTTTAGAGAGAAACTGGAAATTAATCCGTGATGAAGGCCTCATGGTGATGGATAAAGCCAAGGGTCTCTTCCTGCCTGAAGATGAAAACCTCCGGGAGAAGGGGGATTGGAGCCAGTTCACGTTGTGGCAGCAAGGTGAGCTCTTGGCTTCTAGGTTATCTTCCTCATGCATCAACCAGATGATAATGTTCTGCATGGTTCTCGAGACGCCAAAGACCATCCAGGAGCCAACTCCAATGTAAATACATGAGGGTTGTTTATTCAAGCTCAGAGCTTGGACTCTCAATGCTCACCGACATAGCAGTTCGAGTTGAGAGCCCCCAAACCCAAAAGTACAGAGTTTATATAGAGACTCAGACAAAGAAGCAGGTTCTTTACCATGTGATTGGATGACATTTGCGTAGCTAGTCATGTCCATTTCTGATTGGCTCATTGTTTCTGACTAGCCAGCTGAGGTCAGATTGACCATCAGAAAGTTTGTTCAGACTTTTTGGGTGTTTTCTCAGAGTGAGCTCTCTGGTAATGATGAGGGAACACCCCTGGAATACAAGGTTGGGTACATTTTGTTGTTGTTCTGGAACTGGAGGTCAGCTCTGAGTCAAACTTAACACAAAATGGAATCTTTTTTCAAGATGGATTCAGTCAGGTTCCACAATAAGTGTCAAGAGTCTTCTGGTGACAGCTGCCTGTGACACCAAGAGTTTTGATAAGCACTCATTGTTTTGAAGTATGTGGACGTATTTGTGGATTTGAATAAATACACAAGTGTTCTCAATTTACCTAATGTTCTCTGTTAAAGGGTGTACTATTAACTGTACTCCTACTGTGTGTGTGATATTTGTGTATTTGAATAAATACACAAGTATTCTCAATTTACCTAATGTTCTCTGTTAAAAGGTGTACTATTAACTCTACTCCTACTTTGTGTGTGGTATTTGTGTATTTGAATAAATACACAAGTGTTCTCAATTTACCTAATTTTCTCTGTTAAAGGGTGTACTATTAACTATTAACACACCCCAGGAGTGTGTGTAACTGGAAGGCCAAGTCTGTCACTGTCTCAGAAAGGGGCATCTCTGAACTGCATTCACTACTGTAAAATACAGATGATGCTGAGGGGAAGATGATGCCAGCACGGGTGGAAGCAACTGCAAAGGATAAAGTTGTTGTTTTATCTTATGACTGTTTTCTAGTTCCTCATTCATAACTTTCTTCTTGTTGTTGTTCTTTATGTTGATTTTTAATTGTGCTGGTAAACATTTAGGTTGAAATGCCTTACTAAATTTGTTATATTCTTTATTAATGTAAGTATTTAAGGTTAATGATATGTGGCTTCAGATGCTTGATCTATATTGTGTGTTATTTTTCACTTGAGTTATTAGTTTTAAAACAAACCGAATTTATGTCCTGGTTTCCATTTTGAATCAAAGTAATGGAGTGTGTGTGTGTGTGAGTGTGTAACAAGTATGTGTTTTTGTTGCTTAAGTCACTCAGTTTATGGTATTTTGTTATATAGCCCCAGTACACCTATATAGTCTTTAAGTAGTATGACTGGTACTGAACTGTATTGTGTGTGTGTGTGTGTGTGTGTGTGTGTGCTACAGAGTGTATGTGTGTGAGAGAGTGTGTATGTAATAGAGTATGTGTAAGAGAGAGTGTGCAAAAGAGAATGTGTGTGAGATAAAGCGTGTGTAAGAGAGTGTGTATGTAAGAGTGTGCATGTGCTAAAGAGAGTGTGTGTAAGGGAGTGTGTGATTGTGTGTATATGTAAGAGAGTGTGTGTGTAAGAGGAGAGTGTGTGTGAAAGAATGTGTGTGTGACATAGTGTATATGTAAGAGAGTGTCTGTGTAAGAAAGTGTGTGTGTAAGATAGAGTATATTTGTGTAAGAGGGGAGTGTATGAATGTTTGTGTAAGAGGGAGTATGTGTAAGAAAGAGTGTGTATGAGAATGTGTGTGAGAGTGTGTGTATGTAAGAGAGAGTGCGCTGTAGAAAAAAAAATGGCTAATTAAATTATTTACCAGTATTTAAATTATTTTAATTGATCGGTGGTGTTAATCCTTAACCCACCATTATAAATGAATACACACAGACACCAGATGGATTTTAACAAGCCTTGGACTGAATTGTGCAATCCTAACCCATCTAAGCTAGCTCATAATTCTAATACTCAAATATGACCCCATATATACATACATCCCTTTGGACTGCTATTCTCCATGCTATGCCAATATTCCAGGTGTGTGTCCTCCTTCTTTCTGCTCCTGGCTTCTCTCCAAGATGCTTTCTCTCTGAAGCCCTTGTACCTTAGTCCTGCCTACCTCCGTCTTTGCCCAATCTCCAGCCCTCAGCATTTATTTAACCAATCAGAGACAATTAAGTAACAGACAGCAAGCAGGACCAATTAACATTTAGAATGCTTAACACCACCCCATCATTTCTCTCCTTTTGTCTAATAAAAAGGCAAAATTTTTTAACTCATATAGTAAAAACAATAAGAACAAATATGAAACAATCAAGAAAACTGTATATAAAAGGTACACATAATGTTTAGCCTATTTGTATCAGGCAATATTTGAAGAAGAAAAAAATCATCTATCTTGGTGTGTCTAAAGTTTTGAACCTAAATATTTTCTATCATATCCTATATTTCCTTTTAAATCCTAAATAATTCAAGTTTAATTGAAATTTTATAGCTATTATGTCTTCAACCCCATCAAAGACATAAGAAGAGATAAAGTTATTATTTGAGTGAATACTAAGCATAGGAGGGCAGCTTCCAAAAAGAAATATGACAGTGTGCTGCCTAGACAGTCCCAAATATCTCTCCAAACCATTAGAGCATCATCTTCAGCCTTCCGGCCAAGCATATCTCACAGACATAATTGTACAGCAGGAAATAAGGATTTTCCCATTCTGTCTCTGCAGAATCAGGACATCTACTTACCTTCATTTAAGCTCTGGCCCATATTTTGACTGAATATAGTCTGTTGAGAGAGCAGGGGTGTTTTTGCCCAAATAGAAATTATCTCTTAATGGGAGATTTCTTTTTGATGCTTGTTGTTTTCTTCCAAGTCAAATGGGAGCTTTCAGGAGCTGGCTGTCTTAAGTCAAACAATTCTTAAAATAATAAAAACATCTTTAAATGCCATTTTCTGTATGCCTTTGAGGGTGGTTTTGAAGACATTTATTGATTTATAAATCTATCTATCATTGAATAAGCAAATTGCCTATTTTTAACCATTTATTATCTGTTTAACTTAGTATTTGACATTAACAGGAGCTTGACTGGCCAGCAATCAACCTGCATTACCCAGACTCCTAAATAGATTGCAATGGCAACCCATAAAAGGATTGGAAGTAAACCTGTACTTTTAAATGAGTGGTATAGGCACAATACCTTATACAAGTTGAAATATACATAATATGTGTCTAAATATAAAACTCTATACTAATGAATCAAAATTAATCTTATTTTTTATCAATATACAAAATTCTATACCAATGTATCAAAAGATAACATTAGTTGAGAATAACAATAGTTTTAAGTTTCAGGTCAGATTCAATAATCTACCCTTATATCTTATCATTTCTATAATATATATACATATTCCCCCTCTTTTTCTTTTCAAGTCCTTTCCCCCTATATAAAAGAGAAAGAAGGATAGAGAAAAGAAAAAGAGAGAAATCCTTGGGTCTAATCTCCAATACCTTGTTTAACAAGACCATTTAATTTTTAACCATTTCCTCTAAACAACATTTTCATAACACATCAAATGACCAAAAAAAAAAAAGCACCCACCCCACCTTTTGGGAATGGGATATCTCTCTCTTAAAATTGCTTCCTGCTGAATTGGGTCATAGAAAACCTGTTTGGGGGCCCAAATAAAATGGAAAAAATGGTTAAGCAAGTTAATTGTAACATTTGTTGTCCAGTCTCTATGTGCTCAGCAGTTTGAATGTCCTGAGCAGTTTGTAGTCCAAAGTTGAACTTTGGGTTGGAAAGTTCAGGGTTTTATTGAAGTCCTGTCTGGAACAGTCTGTGAGGATGGACCATCTGGGCTTTTCTTGTCTTCTTTGGTGTTTGCTCCCTTTGTCTGAAAATATATAATTTCTCACAAGTAACATCTCTCTCCCTCTTTCTATTTCAAGACAGAATTTCTCTGTATATCCTTGTCTTGGATTTATTTTGTAGACCAGGCTGACCTTGGTGAAGGTCAGAGATCCACCTGTCTTTGTTTCCCAAACAACTCTTTGCTGGGATTAAAGGTGTGTACTATCACACCCAACGATTAACATATCTCCTTCAGGGCAAAATGTCTCTTGAAACCAGTTCTCCTGTGGGAGCCCCACATCTAAGGAGACTGGCTTATGACCCCTTTCTCTTTACATCTTTAAAAGTCTCTTATATTTTAGCATTTGGCAAATGGCAAAAATAACCTTTTTACCTCCTGATATAGGAAAATCAAAGACATCTAAACAAAATTCAAGCAAAGAAACAAGAACATTCCAAAAACTTTGGTCTAATGGCCATCCCACACTAATTAAAGCTCTGTTCATTATTCCCTGGAATCTAGCTTTGACTGTGTTTCCTTGGTGGGCCTTTCCCAGATACTCTTGATAAACATTTAGTAGCCAGGCAGCTGTGAGCTCTAGCTGCCATCAGTTTCTTCTTTATCGGGAAGGACCTCCCTCCTTTCCCCATTATTACTGTCAGCAACTTGGCCTTCCATCTGTAAGCTCTCTCCCTTAAGCCTATCCAGTCAGATCTTTCTCAAAAAAATATACATAGAACCACAAGTGTCAGTGTAAAAATCATCTGTATGCTAAGAGAAACAAACTCAATTGGAATCCAAATGTATTGAGACCAATAAAAACATTGGTATATTTTATGAAAAAAAAAGGCAGAACATACTTTCAAAGCAAGTTTTAAATAAAACAAGTTAAAATTTAATGCACTAGTTTTGCTTTTCTTAATTCAACAGAGTCTTGTGAGAGTGTGTATATAAGACAGTGTGTGTAAGAGAGAATGTGTGTAAGAGAGTGTGTGTAAGAAAGAGTGTGTGTGTTAGAGAGGGGTGTGTAAGAGAGAATGTGTCTAAGAGAGTGTGTGTATATAAGATAGACAGTGTGTGTAAGAAAGAGTGTGTGTGTAAGAGAGAATGCGTGCGAGAGAGCGTATATGTAAGAAAGTGTGTGTGAGAGTTTGTGTATGCAGGAGGAAGTGTAAGAGAATGTTTGTGAGAGAGAATATGTGTGTAAGAGAGTATGAGAGAGTGTGTGTAAGGGAGTGTGTGTGTAAAAGAGTATGTATGTAAGATAGAGAGTGTGTAAGAAAGTGTGTGTAAGAGAGGAGTGTGTGTTTGTGTAAGAGAAAAAGAGTGTGTATGTAAGAGAGAGTGTGTGTGTAAGAGTGTGTGCATATAAGAGAAAGTGTGTGAGAGAGTATGTGTGAGTGTGTATGTAAGAAAGTGTGTATGTAAGAGAGAGTGTGTGTGAAAGAATGTGTGTGTGTGTGTGTGTGTGTGTGTGTGTGTGTGTTTCTGTTGGCCAGGTTGGTCTTGAACTCCTAGGCTCAGGTGATCCTCCTAGTTAACTTCCAGAGTAGCTGAGATCACAGATGCACAATGGTAATTTATTTGCTTCTCACAATAGTCTCATCATGCTTTCTTCTAGGAAGGAAAAATGAGAATGCCTGTAAAGGAGCTCCCAAGACCTGTGCTTTACTAGAAAAGTTCTCCGAGACAACAGGATGCCGGAGAGGACAGGTAGCAAGGGTGTTTTCAGGGATGGGAACAACACAGTGTGCTGTCATGAAAGAGACAGAATTGATCTTTACAAAAATGACAATTATAGCCGGGCGTTGGTGGCGCACACCTTTAATCCCAGCACTCGGGAGGCAGAGGCAGGCAGATCTCTGTGAGTTGGAGGCCAGCCTGGTCTACAAAGAGAGTCCAGGACAGCCAGGGCTACACAGAGAAACCCTGTCTCAAAAAAAAAAAAAAGAAAGAAAGAAAGAAAGAAAGAAAGAAAGAAAGAAAGAAAGAAAGAAAAGTATTTCCTTTGGCACAATGGACGTCTCTTTCCTATCCATTTTTTATTGAAACATAATTTTATGTGCTTGGTGTCAAAAATTGAAGATGGAAAAAGTTGAGTGTTTTGTCACTTTATGGAAAATGGGAGTGCTTGTTTTTTAGCACCTTCACAAAGAAATAAGGTGTGAATTTTAAGTCCCAAGGGTTATGAACGCTCATATGAGCTGATATTGTTTCTGATGCTTCTCCATACCTTGATAAATGGACGACTGGGTGTCATATTTTCTGTGTAGATCAAATACTCCATCATGCACCCTGGAACTCATGTGTGGCCACACACAGGACCCACAAACTGCAGGCTCAGAATGCATCTAGGGTTGGTGATCCCCAAGGAAGGCTGCAAGATCCGATGTGCCAATGAGACCAGGTATGGTTCCTTGTCATTTCCTTTTTCACTCACCACTCAACAAGAGGTGTTCCTTCCAGAAAGTCTGTGTACTGTGGGATTGTGTCCCTTTCTTTGTAGCTGAAGTAGACAGTAGACAGGAAGGAAGTGATTTGCATCCAGACTTTACTGTGTGGCCTTCTTTGTGCTTCCTGGGAGTGTATCAGTGTTGTTCAGAATCAGGGGAGGTTGCTGTCATTTACCCCCAGATCACTCATCTGCCTGTCTAGCCTCCTTGCTCCTTCTAGGTGGCCAGCCTTGCAACTACAGTCAATTCACTTGCCTTAAGCTCCCCACATTCTGCCGTGTGCTTAGGGTTCCACAGTGTTAATTATCCATATGTATAAACATTGTTAATTATGCATATGTATAAGATGTCTTCCTCCTTGAAGAAATCGCCTGGTGGAGTTTGTGTTTTCCTCTAGAGGCAACAGCATGGTTTGCAGAGTGACTGCCTCTTGCAGAACCATTTCTGTCACTGTGTAACCTTGACTAGTCACTTAGTCTCCTTAAATCAAAGCTTTCTTGTTTATAACATTGGCTTAATACTGACTCTGCAGGGTTGTTGCATGGATTCAAAGAAATGCTCCTAAGAAGCACTTGAACCCCTCCTGGCATGAGGAAGGCCATGGTAAATGTTAGGACTCCACGTTGTGCTTTCTCCTTTTCTAATCACAGCAGCTGATTCACCCTCCTTCAAACAAGCCACACTTGTCAAGCCTCACAAGCTCTGGATTTTGTGAGGAACTATCTAGATACTTCTTTGCCCTAGAAGTCTTTTTATCTACCCAAAGTACTAAATACTAAGGTCCAGTTTCAGTTCATAGAAATAAGACCTGAAGTTTGACATCTTAGGCCAGGTGAAAAGTGGGCTTTGGTGGTCCTCCTGGTCAGCCTATCAATCTGTTAGGCTGATGGTCACACTGAAATGGAAGTTCCTAGAGATGAGGAACTAAGATATTATCTTCTTCTACATTCCTGATTATCTCTGATAGGGGACAGAATATAGGGCGAAACAAATGTTATGGGGCACATGATGGTGGGTCATATGGGGCTCCCCTTTCCCAGACATACACAATCAGGAAGAGTGTAGGTGAACAAAATACTTCATGAGCCCAAGGGGAGCACAAGTCAAAGGTTACAAATGGGTCATTGGGCGGGAACTCACTTGCCCACCCCTGAGGTTTGGGAATCTTGGGTAGTGGTTTGTTTTGGTCTTGTAGTTTGCTGGGTTATAGGTATTGAAGGCTCAAAAGAAAATATTCTGAAACAGCTATAAAACTAAAGATGCCAAATCTGAGAACACTGTGTAGTTCCACACCCAAGAGTAGAGAGCACATGGGGAGTAAGGTAGGAGAGTGAGTGTGGCCATGGCCAGTCCATAGGAAGAAGGCTCTGATACCAAAGTTATGGGCTCAGTTCACCCTTAGGAGTTGTCTGAAGGGAAGAGACAGGAGCACCATCAGTAACTGATATAGGAAATGTTCCAAAGTGAAGAAGAGTAAAAACTGAGAGCTGGAAAGTAACGGAGAATAAAGAAGCAGGAAACACGGGAGGGGAACCCTTAGAGTATGGGAACCAGAGGAGTCCATGATGGCTGTCCACTATCCATCTTCAGCAGGAAGGTGTTGGTGCCTGGACACATGCTGACAACTGGAAATGTATGACGCAAGTTTAGGGAAAGAAAAAAAATGAATTTAATGTTTGTACATATGAGAAATACCAAGGAACTGGCTGGAACTAGAATAAATAGAGGCCTACCATTCAGGAGCAATTTCAAATATAGAGACAGAGATTTGAGAGTCGAGCTTGCTAGGGGCTTTGAGAGGCAGCTTGACAGACAATTGAGCAGAGACAGAAATGAAAGGAAGCTATGACAATGTCCTGTAGAGCCTTTGGAAGTTTAGTATGAGGCTCCATAGTCTCTTGTGCCATTGTGGGGGTGAGAATAGAAATATCAAAATCTCTTTTCTGATAACTAGATAGATAGTATCTTAGAACTTGTCTTGTGGCTTCCATCCACTTCCATGCATATTTTTTCTCTTACTCTCTCCCTCTTTTCCCTCCAATCCTCTTCTTCTCTTTCCTTCCTTCCTTCCTTCCTTCCTTCCTTCCTTCCTTCCTTCCTTCCTTCCTTCCTCTTATCTATTCTGCTTGTAGCTACTTGTAGCAAAATTACTCAATTGAAAGTCCCTTTAGGGCCAGGCATGAAAGTGTGGAACTGAGCCTTGACTTCAGAGGCCTGAGGAGGAAGAAGAACACAGCAGGCAGGCAGGGGAGCAGCTGGGTAGAGCCGGAGGTCTAACCACGAAATCTCTGAGAGTTCCAAATGTTTGGTGACTTTCCCTGGCTTTGGCCTTCTAGATTCTCCTTTGCATTGGACACTCATGGCCACACTTTAGGATGCAATCCACTGTCACCCTCCTCCCTGAATCTTAAACCACCCCTAGATTAATGGTTCTCACCACACAGAGGCCTCACAGCTAACTTAGAGGACTGTGGATAGGATAGTGACATGTAGCCCATCAGTTTCTGCTGAGCTAAAATGTGACACTAAGGAGCTACTAACAACAGTAGTTTGCAGCTGGTCTATTCTGCAAATTCATAGTCATTATTAAAAAGTGTTCACCACCCACCTGCCTATTAGCATACACTGAGTTGATTCTGCAGAGGAGCTGGGAGCATGGGGACCCTTGCTCCTCACCCTGGCTGTCTGTCAGCAGTCCCTCTCCATCTCTGCTGTCAGAAGTACCCTAGGCTGGGGTGGATGCTCATCTATAATCTTTAACTCGGTGGTGCTTAGAATGTGTTTAGTACTTCACTGGCAAAATGGTGCTTTTCATGAGAGAAATGGGTCGATTTAGTGCAGGTTCTATGTGATGCTTAAAGTACAGATACCAGGAGAACCAAACGATAGACAGTCTGTAAAGATTTAGAATACAAAGACTTTCAAATGAAATCTGGAAGCTTTGTTCTGCTATCCACTGTACAAAGACCAAGTGTCAAAACAATCACACAGGGAAAGAAGTCAGTCTTCCTAATGCTTGGTGGCAGGCAGTGATTTTTCAGAGCCTAATACCTGGCCTGCTGAAAGAGTAGGTGGCTCACAACACTTTGTTTGCTGTAGTTCCCAGGTCTTGATAATCAGATTTCTGCTTCCCTAGAACTAAAGGATTCCTGCCAGGATGTGAGTTCTTTAAATACCCCACCACTGCAATACAAAACACAGAGGTTTGGGTTTGTTTGTTTGTCTCTGACACTGAGCTTGCAAGATATGTAGCCTCTACGCCTTAAAATACTGTTTCAGATTTACAAATGACTTCTGGTTGCAAGATCAGATTGTGTGTCTCTTGGAAATAATTTATAAGACACAGAGAAACACAGTGCAACCGGTTGTCTTTGATCCTATTACTCAGAGATGTTATCCAGATGTTTCTTGTCAGTGGCACTTGCTCATTCTTAATGCCAGTGATACAGCTGTGCGGCAGCCAGTTCTAAGCACATTAGGTACAGCATCATTCTTAACTGTAATCCTGGGTTATCAGGCTTATTAAAATCCCTGTGTTATGGCTGGGCTTGGTGGCACACACCTTTAATCCCAGCACTCGGGAGGCGGAGGCAGGCGGGTCTCTGTGAGTTCCAGGCCAGCTTGGTCTACAGAGTGAGTCCAGGACAGCCAGAGCTGTTACACAGAGAAACCCTGTCTCGAAAAACCAATACCAAAACCAAAAACCAAAACAAAACAAAACAAAAATCCCTGTGTTACAACTGAAAAGACTAAGCTATAAAAACATACTGCCCATAGTGACATTTGTGCTCGTTTCTTTGGGAATTTGTAAATGGCCACATGCTAGATGACATAATACAACACAAGTTCGTTCTTCCAGAGTGTGAAATCAAGGTTTTTGCAGGGCTGGCTCCTTCTGAGGGCTCAAAGAAACAATATATCTTTTTCTCCCCGTTCTGAGGCTGCTTCTTAGCCTTGATGTTCCTTAGCTAGCAGATGCTTAACTCCAAGCTCCGCCTCTGTCTTCACCTCTTCCTCCCTGTATCTTCTTTTTATTCTTTGATATTAACACTGTCAGATTTAAGGACCCACCCAGGCTGATAACGTTCAAAAGCATAAACTTGACATCTGCAAAGACCTCCATTTCAGAATAACTTTCCAACAGATACGATTTTTGTATTCATAAGTAATCGGAAGTAGGCTCCATTCTAGGTATTATGACTTGAACTATATTCCTCCTTGGCCCAAGTTCACAGCCCTGCTGAGACAGATGAGGGGGCCTACGTCTTCCTGGGTCACTGGGCAAAGCACTGATAAAATCTGTTAAAGTCACTACTAATATTAATAATAAATTCATTAAGTTGTTCTTGTAAGTACTCCTGGTATCCACTTACCTTAAATAAGCAAAGATGGTGGGGATAGAGAATGTGACCCCCTACCTGGCATTTATTGGACCCTTTTCCTGCCATGGCTCTCTTGAGCAAAAGGACTGCCATATAGTCAGTCGGAGTAATTTTACCAGGACCATCTGTCGGGAATACTATTTAGATGCCTTCAAGAAGGTAAGTGATGATCACAGCCCCTGAAAGCTAAACAGTTCGTACCAGACTTTGCTATCTCAAGCTTCAATGAACTCTGAGTGTCCCTGCAACCGCTTGTACCCACACCACTGATAGGAGCATTTTGCTGGCTGGGTAGCAGCAGCGCAACAGTGAATGATGCTAAGAGAGAAGGGTGTGACTGGTCCAAACCTAAGCAAGACTCTTTAGTTACTTCAGCCAACTGGAATACACTCCTGTCCTTCATCTGGTATTGTAACATCAAGTCTAATAACAAGGTAGTTTTTCCTTGCCAACACTTAGTAATGTATGCTGGGCTGTAACCCAACCAGAAACAATAGAAGACAACAGAAGCAGGGCAGTGGCCATGATGGCTGGGGGCAAGCCAGGTTGGGGAAAGCCAAGCTAGCTAAATCTCTGGCCTCCAAAGAAGTTGCTGGACACTTCAAAGTTGGCCAGGGCATAAAAAAGAAGGGTGGCCAAAGTACAGTAGAGAGGGAGCAAAAGAAGATGGAGAGCTGACAAGTGAAGAAGGATCACATGCTGCCAGGAACCAAAGCAGAGAACCTTCAGGCCTTGGTCACCAGAGAGCTAAGGGTGTAGATCCGAGTGTCTCAGACCTGGGCTGTGCCACTGGCCAGTGTTAAAGGTTGAGCAGTCTACTTTCTAGGCCTATGCAAGGCTGTAACACTGGCTACTGTCAAGGCCTGAAGAATCGTGATATTCTAGACCAGCCTGAAGGCTGCAACAGCAGCTGCAAGCAAGTGTTCAAGGATCTTACTTTCCTAGACCCACCCAAAAGCCCTAGCAGTCTCAGGGCAAGGAGTCCTGATCCCCAAGTCCTGCAGAATAAGGAAGGAGAGCCTCTCGTTCCCTCCTGCTTATTGCTGCTTCTCACCACTGCCAGCCATGGAGGGAAATGAGCCACCCAAGGCCAGTGCCGGGAGAATTCCTTTGCCTGCTCTCACATTGTGTATCTGATAGACGACCAGACCCTTAGCCAGTTGACTGGCAATACTGCTATGTAGAGCCAGATCAATCATTAATCAAGAACATGCCCAACAGACTTGCTTTCAGCTAAGCAGATGGAAGCATTTTCTCAATCAAGATTCCTCATGCCCAACAGACTTGCTTTCAGCTAATCAATCAGATGGAAGCATTTTCTCAATCAAGATTCCTCTTCCCAGAAAACTCTAGCTCAGTGGTACTCAACTTTCCTAAAGCTGCAAGTCTTTAATACAGTTCCTTACGTTGTGCTGACCCCCAACCATTACATTATTTTCGTCATGATTCGTAACAGTACTTTTGCCACTGTTATGAATCGTAATGTAAATATCTGTGTTTTCTGATCATCTTAGGTGACCCCTGTGAAAGGGTCATTCTCATAGATTGAGAACTGCTTGGCTGTGCTTCCAAGGTGATAATTTCAAATGCTAGAAGCAGCTGGAGAGCCTGAGATCACCTGTTGCCAGCCCTACTTTAGGGCTGTGAGTGAGCTCGTTAGCAACTTTGATGCAAAGCTGAATAAATTTGACCTGGTGGATAAGCATTCCACCTGTAAGTGGAAATTGGTTACTACTCTAAGGAGTGGCTGAGTTGTGTGGGCTTTGGGAATTATCCCACATCTGTAAGAGGCCATTCCAAACTACACTGGGGGCAGTGCTTAAGAGCCTGTGATCTCATGACTCATGCAGACCAGCATCACTGCCTGAAACCTGAAACAGCACTGACAGGTAGCCAGGAAAAGACACTCTGGCCTCAGTGACCAATGAGAGGTGAATGGACATGTAGCCATTCACTTTCTCGATATATTACTGTACAAATAAACACACTCTCTCTCTCTGCATACCTCTGATGTTTTAATAAGATGCGTTCTTCTGAATCTCTCAAGATTCCCAGTAGGAGGTTATATAAAAAGCCATGCTAAAGTGATTATGTTAAGGAAAAACTGAATTTTTAATCTGCCACAAGTTTATAGTACTTTTTTTTGCTTTGTTTTTAGATGGTACCTGAGAAGGTACATTAAGTCTTACAATTTTCACATTAGAAAAGCTGTAAATTTTATTTTTTTAATGTTTACTTATTACTTCAAGTTACATCTCCATTACAGTCCCCTCCCTCCACCCCTCCTGATCCCACCCTCCCACCCTTTCCCCCTTCTCCTAGAACTCATAATTCTCTTTTTTTAAATAATTAGGCCACAATTATGAACATTATAAGGTATAACATACATTCCCAATGTCCAGTCCACACATATTTGACAACTGATATTAATATTCTATTATCTATCAATCTCCATGAGTTTAAAGTTTTATACCTAACTCATTTTCCATCCTAATTTGCATTACCAACTTAAAAACATCTTCTTAGACCTAAAACATCCTTTTAATTCCTAAACAGCTTAAAATTTAGCTGTGAGACTATAACTTTCTAATCTTCAACCACATCAGGGACCTGAGAAGGATAAATGTATCTGATTATACAGGAAGTGCAGAGTCAGCAGCTTCCAAAACAAAGAAATGACAAGATAACTGGCTGCCAGGACAGCCCCCAATTTCTCTCCATACATTAGAGCATCTATCTTCAAATTCTTGGCCCAGTATCTCTGACAGACATTAGTTGTAAAGTAGGAATTATAAAGCACTTGCCTACCCTGTCTTGTTTGCATTAGTGGCAAGCTTGTCACTGGGTAAGAAAAACCCCTTGCTTCAACTGTAGAAAACCTGAGTTCAAGTCTTTGCTTTCTTAGATTTATAAATTTTAAATCATTTACCACTAAATATTTTTACCCACTTTTCCCCTTCCCACAATAATCACAGATCTGTTCCACAAAACTAGTTCCTGTTCAATTTGCATTTCAGTGAGACTTTATCCACAGCTAGCCACCAGCGACTGCCCCTCTGGGGCCATAAAAGAAGAGCACTTTTAACCAGGTGGGATGTTTTTCCTGATGCTTGCTTGCTTTTAAATAATAACAATTTGCATCTAAGCAATTTGGTAAGTTAATGGTGTCAGTACCGTGTGTGTGTGTGTGTGTGTGTGTGTGTGTGTGTGTGTGTGTGTGTG
>CAJQZJ010034075.1:4724448-4748597 GCA_907164525.1 Lophiomys imhausi | reverse complement strand
GTGTGTGTGTGTGTGTGTGTGTGTGTGTGTGTGTGTGTGTGTGTGTGTAGCCATGTTGATTCAGCACAGGCTGTGTGTTCACAGCTCTTCCTGCATTCAGGTAGATAGAATGCATACATGTGTGTAACTCACCTCCACAGGAAACTGCAGTACCCATGGTGAAAATGGATCGTGTCCTAAGTGTTTGATTGTTGAATGAATTGTTGTGAAGTTGGAAATCATTTTCCTGTAGTAAACAATGTGGAAGCTGCTGCAGTCAGTCTCCGAGAGCTTTATAAACCACAGTCATTCTTAATAGGATTTGAGAAGCAATGACTGTGTGTGTGTGTGTGTTGGGGGGATAACTCCTGAAGTCTTACTTCAGATTTTAGTGTTATGTATTTTCATAAAAACACATCACAAACACTGAAATAACATGACTTGAGTTCAAATCCTTGCTTTTTTAGTTGGTGTGACTTTAGATGACTTGACACCCTCGTTGTTGTTGTCTTAGTCACAGTTCTGTTGTTGTGAAAAGACACCATGACCAAGGCAACTCTTATAAGAGGAAGTATTTATTTGGAGTCTTGCTTACAGGTTCAGAGGTTCAGTTCATTATCATTATGGTACAGAATATGGCAGCTGTAGGCAGGCAGTGGAGCAGTAGCTGAGAGCTACATCCTGATCTGCAGGCCAAGAGAGCTTTTGTAACTTCAGAGCCCACCCCAGTGACATATTTCTTCCAGAAAGATAACACCTATGCCAACAAGTCCACACCTCCTAATCCTCAAATAGTGCCACTCCTGATGACTAACCATTCAAATATATGAGCCTATGGGGGCCATTCTTATTCAAACAACCACTTTCATTAAGCTTGAGTTTCCTCATCTGTAAAATGGGAATAATAAATGCCTATGTATTAATAATCTGAGTATTAATGACATTCATAGGAATACACTCAGAATTGCAGCGTTTTACGTGGTTCATGAGCTCCCTATATTTGAACTGTTGTTACTCTTGTGTCTGGCTGCTGTAGAGGGGGTTCGTCTGTCCTGTGGATTGCAAGGAGCGAGCCTAGCCTCATGTAACATCAGTGATGGTTCTTGTCACCTGGAATGTAAATTCAGGGGCTCAAAGGAGTCAAGAAATTAAACAGTACACTGGAAGGTATATTGGGCCATGGCTGGTGAAGATATGGTGCACAAGGGGACTGTGATTTGAGGGAATAGGCAAGAGTATTTTCCCCAGGGTTCACCTTTTGGTGAATAGTAACATTTTGTATCTGAGCAGTTGGACAAGTTAAAGGCATCAATATAGTAAGTGTGTCCTTGTTGGTTTAGCAAAGCTCTCTCCCCACCATGTATTTTTGACCCTTCACTGTGTACTTGCCCTGATACCAGAAATTGGATTCAGGGAAGTTATCTCCTCCTGTGGCTCTGTTCTAGTTCTAGCTGTAATAAAACACTGACCATAATCAACTCAGGGAGAAAGGGGTTTATTTCATCCTAGACTTAGCAGTCTAGAGAGATCAAGGCAGGAACTGAAGAAGAGGCCATGGAGGAAGGCCTCTTACTTGCTTGTTTGCTCTCCATGGCTTGTTCAGCTTCCTTTCATGTACGACCCAGGTGTTAGTTGAGGGCTAACACACCAACAGTGGCCTGGGCCCTTCCACCTCAGTCATTAATCAAGAAAATGCCTCCACAGGCTTACTCACAGGCCGAACTGAGGGGCAATAGCTCAACTCACATTCCTTCCCCCGGAGTAACTTTCTGTGTGTCAATTGATATATGCTAACCAGCACAGGCCTGTGAGCTTTTCTCTCCCACTCCACCCCTACTCTTGCAATGTTCTTATCTGTTTATCTGTCACAACCCCTTCTGCTATTGTTAACCTAGAACCAAGAGAAGAAAGGTAGAAATGCAAGAAGGGGCACAGAAGGGGGACACTGAACTAATTTGATGTGAACAGGTGAGGAATTCCTCTGGTGGGCCAGCTGGAAGTCTTTCCCCACAAGGGACTGGGAGAAGAGGCTACAAACCCAAGTGTGCCATGGAGTGCCTGTTTTAATCCTAGTTGGAAAAGAGGTTCTCTGTCAAGTTGGGCAGTGTGCTCACATTTGAGTAAAATAGCAAACACTGCCCATGTCTTAGGTGAGCGTTTGCTTACTGCATCTTTTCATAGAAAGAATGAACTCATGATAACCAAGAGTTTCACTCAGAGAATTAAGAGAACTTTAGTGCTGAAAGGAGACCTTGAGTCCATCTTATCCATTTCCAAACGTCATGCAAATGGCTAACTTGAAGCCCTAAGGGCTTTCCCTTTCCTAAGGGAAAGGCTCTGTCATGGTCAAAGCTATTAGCAGCCATTGTAGCAAGAACACAAGTGCTAGCTTCCGAAACAATGAGAGGAAGGTGGGGAGAGGATTTCTACCAGTGTGCATTATGAGGAGAGAAGGAACAGAGGAGGGTGACAATGCGGCCTCACATTTGCGAGAACATGTGCCACAGTTTCCACACAAGGGAACTGCACTAGATCAGAATTTACTAGGATTGGGTTGGGTTTTACTGTTTC
The DNA here is from genome assembly GCA_907164525.1 of Lophiomys imhausi. Classification (NCBI taxonomy): domain Eukaryota; kingdom Metazoa; phylum Chordata; class Mammalia; order Rodentia; family Muridae; genus Lophiomys; species Lophiomys imhausi. The sequence goes on along the minus strand of CAJQZJ010034075.1, from coordinate 4,746,047 downwards.
AGAGCCCCCTTTTCCTGTGTTCCACTCATCCTGATTAAATGCCTCATAGATCACCTCACCCTGGTACCCTCAGACACTAAGACTATCCTTCGGGCCATGGTCTAGGACTGTAACAGCAAACCTAAAGGTTTTCCACAGCTTCTACAGCAGAATCAACCTGTCCTGAGCGTGCCGGACTTTTCTTCATGAAGTTCCTTTGGATAAAAATTACAACCATATCATGACTTTTTCCCAGTTGAAAACATTCTACCAAAGTTCACTGACATTGTAGGAGTTTTAGGTGGAAAACTGTGAACATCTAGAGACACCACTAGCCTTATTAATATTGGTGGTAATTGGGTGACAAAATTATTAAGTATGCCTTGCCACCATTATGCCATTATCATTGGTCATAATTGTATAATTTGAGAAGTTGAAGGATTATTCAATATTGCTGTATCTTGTTACTGGATATTCCTGCATCTTTTGGCATATGAGGCAGATGATCTTCTTCTCTCAATGGTCAGCTATTCAAACAGTAAGCAGCATATGCCTTCAGCCCCTACCGCCCCTAGATCGATATCAGGAGTGCTCCCAGGAGGGCTTTGGGGCCAGCTCCAGGAGGCTGCCTCCCAGGGCCACCCTGAAAAGCTTTACTGTCTTTCAGCTGCCTGTATCATGATTCGTTCATGACTTAGTCCCATTTGCTGGAGCTTTTCTTGAAAAGCAGATGGCCTAGAAACTGTGTTTGTGTCCCACTGAGCCTTTGCTTTTCACCCAGAGGAGATCTGTACTCCTTTGACAACTTCATGCCCCATTTCTTTGTTGTGTGAACGATTTGTTCTTTTCGCGGCTGGCGATACCTGTCCAGGTTAACCCTGTGTCAGCTCAGGTTGAGACATGGCTTGAATGAGGTTCTGTTGTGCTCCCCTTTGCCTCTTTGGGATAGTTGAAGCTAGAGTTTTACTCATTCTGCGTCTGAAAACTAGGAAAGGAGAATAAGCAGTATTTTTAAGGAAAAGATGTAAACTAGGTAATTACCATTGCTGTGTTTTATGGAAACAGAAAATTCAAGGACAAATATAAGCCCATCAGGGCATATAACCCATGTAGTTTTTATTTTGTCTCATCGATAGCCCAGTCTGGCCTCACACTCAACATGTAGACCATTTGGACTCATGATCTTCCTCACACTCCCCATAGTCTTTCAGGACTTAGAAAAGTCCAACAGGATCTGCTGAGATGGATGGTGCCTGTCCCCGAGTCCAACAACCTTAGCTAAACCCCTGAGATGCCAATGGTGGAAAACAACCATCTGACCCAGCACACAGCTAATACATGCACACAAACGCACATGTGCGTGCACACACTCACATCATATGTCAATAATATATATTTTATTACATTTATTTATTACTTCAAGTTATATCTCCATCACACCCTTCTTGGTCCCACCCTCTATCCCCTCTCCCCCTAGCCTACTCCTCCAATGTCGGATACCCCCACTTATCATCCCCCCTCAGTTCAGCATCATATGAGAGCTAAGAGGTTCTTCTTTTACTGGGGGCCTACATGGTAGCTCCACTTAGGGCAAAGTGTTCCACTAACAGGTAACAAAGTCTATGTTCCTGTTCCATTCCGTCTGTTGGTTGTAGGATAGTTATCCTGTACTATATGGCTAAAATCCAGTTATAAGTGAATAGATGCCATGTGCGTGTTTCTGAGTCTGACTTAGCTCACTCAGGATGAGCTTTTCTAGTTCCATCCATTTGGGAGCAAATTGCATGATTTGTTCCTGATAGCTGAGTAGTATTCCATTGTGTAAATGTACCACAGTTTTTTTGTCTATTTTTTGGTTGAAGGACATCTGGGTTGTTTCCAGTGTCTAGCTATTACAAATAAAGCTGCTAAGAACATAGTTGAGGAGATGTCCTTGTGATTTGGTGAGGAATCTTTTGGATGTATACCCATGAGTGGTATGGCTGGGTCTTGAGGCAGAGCTATTCCAAGTTCCCTAAGGTATTGCCAAACTGATTTCCATAGTTGTTGTAAAAGTTTTCACTCCCACCAGCAATGGAGTAGTGTACCCCTTTCTCCACACCCTCGCCAGCATGTGCTGTCATTTGAGCTTTTGATCTTAGACATTCTGACAGGTGTGAGATGGAATCTCAGAGTTGTCTTGAGTTGTGTGTCTCTGATGATTAAGGATGTTGAGCATTTCTTCAAGTGTCTCTCAGCCATTAGGGATTCCTCCTTTGTGAATTCTTGGTTTAGTCTATACCTCACGTTTTGATTGCATTATTTGGTTCCTTGGTGTTTAATTTTTTGAGTTCTTTATATATCTTGATATTAGCCCTCGATCAGATGTGGGGTTGGTGAAGATCTTTTCCTAATCTGTAGGCTGCCGTTTTGTTCTAATGACAGTGTCCTTTGCCTTACAGAAGCTTTTTTTTCATGAGGTCCCATTTATTGATTGTTGGTCTTAGAGATGAGCTGTTGGTGTTCTGTTCAGGAAGTTGTCACCTGTGCCGATGAGTTCGAGGCTTTTCCCACTTTCTCTTCTAGTAGATTTAGTGTGTCAGGCCTTATGTTAAGGTCTTTGATCCACTTGCACTTAAGTTTTGTTCTGATACTTTTCCCACTTTTCTCTCATGTCCCTTTTGCCTTTCCTTTTTTAAAAAATTTAATCATGGTAAAATACACACCATAAAGTTAACCATTTTAAAACATGTGGTTTGTTGACATTAAGTTCATTCACATTATACAACCATTGCCACCACCTAGCTCTAGAATTTTATATCAGAAGACTGGACAGGTGAACACTAAGTCCATGGCCCTTCCGAGTCTCAGCCTGACAGCTTCCATTTCTCTGAAGTCTCTATGAGCTTGACTGCTCCAGGACCTTCTACAAACAGAATCACAGAGAATCTGGCCTATCCTGACTACCTTTATTCACTTCGCTTAATGCCCTTAGGATACATCTGTGTTGGGTTGGGGAGATAGCTCATTGGATAAAAGCGCTTGCAGTCACAGCTCACGAATCCTCACACCTCTTAGGAGGACACCTGACGTGGGGTCCAAACGATTTTACTTTAAGCTCTGTCTGTTTGTTGAAGATTCATCTTATGGAAGGAATGAATCTTACATCCAGTTGGTAACCAGACCTAAAAAAAAAAAAAAAAAAAAACCAGGTGTTTCCTAAGTAGTATTCTAATTTAGAAAAATGGACAGATTGGAAATTAATCTTGTTTTATTCTTAGCTTCATCTACTATGCAAGTGGGTTCTACATGGAATATTTTAAATCATTGCTGCGAAGCATCCTACAGGACCTCCAGCAATACCTCAGAAGATAGCTGTGTGAGAACCAAAATCTAAATAGAATGTTAGTCTAAACAAAGCATTGAGAGAGAAACATGCAGGTGGCGGCTGTGCCGTGCTTTTCTAGCCAACAGAAAGTTGTGAGCTGAGTCAGTGTTCCTGGACTTATATATAGATATTAAAGTGAAGATACATACTAAGAAACTACTATGTAAGTGCCCTCACCTTTTAAATGAAATTTTCACTAGGAAAGTATTTTTTTGAATATTAAAATTCCACTTACGCATTTAAAATATTGTATCGTACTTTAGCAAAGAGGTGTATAGCAGGAACAGAGCTAGCTAATATCATTTTATCATCAGGACACATTCCTTGAGAACACGATTGACGTCATTTTATGTACTACACACTGCAGATCCTGCCTGCAGTCATCTGGCCCCCGTGGTCTTGTGCTTTGATCTTCAGCAGGATCCCTGGTCTCTAGCCACTAGAGGGCAGTACTATGCTCCACACCTTGGGTGGCAATGGGTAATATTTACAGGAGTTTCCAAATGTGGGGATGGATGTAGGGGAGGCAGAATCACTCCAGAGAAGAATAACTGACATATTGGAGAAATCTAACAATGAAATTTCTAAGTTAAATAACTGATAAAAAAAAAAGTAACTAATATTTCCAAATAAAAAGTTCAATCAGCCTTCTCCACCTACCACCCACCTACCTACCTGCCTATTCCTTCTGGCTCATTCCCTCTCAGCTCTGTATCTTTGTATCCTGCATTCAGAAAATATGTTGTTTAGCTGTTTGATATAGTTCCTCTGAGTATAGGAAATACTGTGTTCACTCCAAGGTTTACAAAAGACAGAAACTTAGACTGGGCATCAAATGACAGTATAGGCATTTATTGGTGTGTAAAACCAAACCTGAAAAGAAAAGAACACTAAGAAACAAAAACAAAAAAGAAAATCAAACAACCTCCCTCTCCTAAGATGTCTAAAACAGAGAGATGGTTGTTTTCTTGATCTCAGTGTTAATACAGAAGTTGAACCATGGCAGTGGCTGTAAGGGACAAACCTACAGGACAAAGAGAAGAAAAAGATGGTGAGTGCCCAACCAGAAACAGTACCCCTGCTTACAGTAGCAAAGCCATGAAGGCCAAAAGGCGGGAGCAACTCAAATGTCACTTGATGGATGAGGACAAACCAAACCAGAGGGAGCATACAACAGCACACCATTCACCCTTGAAACGGAATGACGTCCAGCGATGCTATAACACACACAAGCCTCTGTGTGTGTGTGTGTGTGTGTGTGTGTGTGTGTATGTGTAGGATCCTGCATATGTGTGTGTATGTGTGCGTGTGTAAGTAGGATCCTGCATGTGTGTGTACATACATTTGTGTGATGGTAAATGTAGACACATGTGTATGCCACATTTGTATGCAGATGTGTGTGTCAGAGACAACCTGGAGTGTCGGTCCTCACCTGTTACCTTGTTTGAGATGGGGTCTATTTTTTTTTTCTTCCCCACTGCCTACACCAGACCAGCTGGCCAGTAAACTTCTGGGGATTCTCCTGTCTCTCAGCTTCCCATCTACCCATAGGAACACTAGAATTTTGGATGTTCATGCTATGTGTCTGGCTTTTATATGGGTCCTGGGGATAGAAACTTTGGTCCTCATCACCCGGAAGCCTAAACTAGTCTCTGAAATGACAGATGGGACAGCTGTGGATTTGTTGGCCTTGAAGTTGTTCCACGTGTGAGCTACCAGGGTATGCATCTAGATTAGTGGTTCTCAACCTGTCAGTGGCTACCTTTTGGGGGGGTCCAACGACCTTTTCACAGGGGTCACATATCAGGTATCCTCCATATCAGATATTTACATTATGATTCATGAGAGTGGCAAAATTACAGTTATGAAGTAGCAATGAAATAATTTTATGGTTGGGAGTCACCACAACATGAGGAACTGTATTAAAGGATTGCAGCACTAGGAATTTTGAGAACCACTGTTCTAAATACTTGCCCAACTAAAATATGTTTTAAGGTAAGATCCAGACAAAATGGAGGGTGTGAAATACTGTGTCCTTATCACCAGCCCATGTCCTTTGCATATCTTTAGAGAAAGATGAAAAAATTACTGTTGCTAATAAGAAAACTGAAGTTCTTAACTATGAACGGAATATTATTTTAAGGCTTGGTGTTATGATCATAACCCAAAGGTGGTCACAACAAGGACCTTCTGTCTGTGAACAGAGACTGGTCCTCAGGCATGTGACACTCCTAAGGCCATTCTGACAAATGAATGTTTCTCTCTTCCAGGACGTGGGAAGAAGGCAAGGTGCTCATCTTTGATGACTCTTTCGAGCATGAGGTATGGCAAGATGCCTCATCTTTCCGGCTGATATTCATTGTGGATGTGTGGCACCCTGAGCTCACCCCTCAGCAGAGACGCAGCCTTCCTGCGATTTAAAAGGGATCAACACAGACTTGGATGTTCTCCTGGGAGTCTGCCTTTCTGGTTCCTTTTGGGTGTGGATATAGAAATTTAAGTGCCATGACTCTTGATGCCCTTGCCTTGCAGCTACAGACCACTAAGGTTCCTTCAGATTAGAAATCACTGGAGGGAGCACTTGCCTCACTACAATTCATTTAGGAGGAGGCCCCTTGCTTCGTGTCACTCACAAGAGCACAAAACCAGTGCCTACATTGAAGGGGAATACTTGGTTGTATCTACATTGCTGACCAAAGGTTATTTTTCTACATAGACTAGTGTCTGCATCAATGTAAACTGAGGATATACTATCTGTAGAAACTGTGAATGAATACTTACAGTTTGTAATTTTTCTATGCAGTTATATTTTTCTAAGTAGCTGATCTATTCTGTCACCATTGAGCCCCCCCATGTTTTTGTTGGCTTTAATGACAAGAAGTGTAAATGCTTTACTTCTAACTATTAAGTAATAATTTTCCTGGTAAATTCAGCCTTTAAAAAAAAAGAAAAAAAAAACACATGTGAAGAAGGCAACTTTGTCTTCCTAACATAAACGGAAAGTTACACAAAGGTGTATGAACTGTGCCAACCCTTGGGTCTACCTGTGCACCTCCAACTAGTCCCCACGTCATCCCCTTTCTCTGTGTCAATAATGGAAATGCTATCAAGCTCTTATTTCCAAGAGCAACATTTTTTTAACTGAGAAAAGTCATAAAAAAACGTTTCATATTGTGATAAGAAAATACCACAGATAATGGGGTTTGGAAAAAAATACCTAACAAGCGTTGGAAGTGAAAGTTCCCCATCAGGATCAGGTGGCCAGGTAATCTGGACTCTTTGCTTTCTGTGCACAGGGCCTGGAATCCAGTGTCTGCCTGCTGTAGATCCACTCACATGCCAAGAAGATGGCCCCCTGGTCTCTGAGAGTCCCCTCACAATTTTATCAGTGTAGGAACAGCAGAGTAGGAAGTGCCCAGGAATGCCAGGATCCTTCCCTGAGTGTAGATGGTCCAGCGTGTTTGATTCCGAATTGTCAGAACTTTTTCCATCTTCCTCACTCAAAACACTTCTGTCACCTAATTATTATTTTGAGATAGCGTGCCATATGTATGTTTGATTTGAGTGCTACCCATGGCATAGGAAGAGCAGCAGGAAGTCATCTTGCTCCTCAAGATGATGAGTTCATTAACAAACCACTACTGCATTTGATTTTCCGTTTTAAAATTAAAGATGTAGTGATATTCATGCACTGATCTCTAAGCCAGCCGAACAACAGTGCTGCAGAAATGACACATATTCCAGCCACACAGGTTGCTAAAACATAGACGCTTTTTCATCCAATGTCAAAAGAAGCAGCTTTCTGTACCTCATTTAAAGAGCAGTTCTTTGACACTGAAGCTGATATTTTTTTTCTTTTAACTTAAGGATATTAGCTTTTAGAAGAAAATTTTACAAAATATGTGCCCATTCTTAAAATAAGTACTTGTTCCTTCTTTTCCCAGTGTTCAAAAATTCCTCTAAAACAGATGGCAAAGGCATGGGAGGAAAATGTCAAATCATTACTGCCTTCCAGAAAAGAAAACAAAAGGTTATTTGTGTTCTTCAGTATTTATTAAATGGAGGAACTTACTGACAAAAGGCAAAACAGTCCAGTGTTCATGTAGTAACACTCGATTACCTCTCGGGTTTGGTTCTCCTATATATTACATACACATAACAAAATGCAAACCGTATGATCTCATTGTTAAACCATTATGTTACACTCATGTAATAAAATGGTGGAAATGAACAAAAATTAACTTTTAACTTAGTAAATATAACATGTTTTTTAAAAATATGGTCATTGTAGTAGGATTCTAAATATTGCCATGTGACAAGCCAAAAGTACCATTACTATTAGAACAGTTGGCAGTCATTGACTCCAACAGCATTTGAGTACTTGGATCCCATGTTTATTTTATAAACCCAAGCAATAAAAGATTTTCTAATTCACTAATTCAGTTTAATTTTTCCTTTCTCTTACTTGTGTCATAAGAATTTACACCAATGTCTTGGTAGACATTTTTCATGGTTGTTATTTTATGAATCAAAAGGTCTATACAAAATGGATTGATGTTTTTATATATTATGATGTAGTTGTTTGAGAAATATTTTAAATTCTGTTTCTTTCAATTCTACTTCTTCAAGGTTGGAGCATAAAAAAAAAAAAAAACTTCTGTTACTATCCTCTGCCAGTAGAAAAAATAAAATAAAATCGTAGATCAACTGAGAAGGAGTATACATCTAGAATACAGCTCAGTGCTCAGGAGTAGAACACTAGTGTGACAAGGCCTTGGGTTTGATTTCCAGCACTGGAGGGAGTCAGGGAGGAAAGAGAATCAGAGAGACAGAGAAAGAAAGACAAAGGAAAAGGAGAAGGGGGAAGATGAGGAGAAAGGGGAGAGGAATAGGAAAAGAGAGACAGACAGAGAGAGAGGGAGGCAGGAACAGAAGGGAGATAGAAGATAGAGAAGTGGTCACAACTATCAATATTTTGGGGGTGGTTATGGGTGGTTGAAAGTTGGGTTGGTTTCCTGTTTCCTTTAGGTTGTTCAATTAGTTAATCAACCTACCAGTGCTTAAGATGTAAATATTTTTACTAAGCATTCTCAATTAAAATGTTTGACATTAAACACTCTGGTCACATTAATAACTGCTTATGTCATACGGACAGCTGGGGAATAAGATAATTAACGTATACTCATCTGGTCCTGGCAGACATAGCATGGATAAAATATCCTACCCTTTGATGTCTGTTTTCTGTCTGACTTTCTGTGAGTGGGAACTGGTGTCCATTTCTGAAGAGAGTGGATAATGAAGTAGTTTGCTCTTTGGCATTTCATCTTGGATTCCTGGTCTTCTGCAGCTTGGTACTTACATGCCCAGCCATACTTAAGGGTCTTTTGTGAGATTTGACTGCCTGGCCCCTCAGAGCCTTTCTCCACAGGTAATAAGATGATTGGAACAGAGTGACTTCCTTGCTAGCACTTTTCTTTGCTATCGTAATCCAGGAACTAACTCGAATGGGCTCATCAGTCACTGGTGTGTATTTTGCAATGAATTGCTTCCTCTCTGTAGACATTCCTCAGGATGCCTACAGAAAATCACTTTGCTAACACGGAGCAGTCATTTTTCGAACTGCTTGTGTCTTCTTAAAAATCAGTTCATGAGGTCAACTGGTGACCTGATAAGCAATATGATGTCAAAATCGTACTTGCAGGATATTTAAATTAAGAACTTTGCAAATAGCCAGACCTGTGAGATCACACGCTTAGGCTCAACACTTAGATGCTGGTGATGAAGTTAGAAATTAAGTCAATAAAACTGGAAATTATTGTAGCTACTATTGTCGTGGGGTTTTGCACTGCATTAAACTTGACAATGTGTCCACACAGTTTAACTCTGTTGTGTTTATTTGGAAAGGAACTTCATCCTAGTTTGCAAAACCTGGTGAGGGTTCCTGTGTAAATCGTCAGAACAACTCTTGTCCTACTGTGTATGCAGCAAATTCAGTTTTTCAGCTTCTAAGTTTATTTGCTGCCATAAATATGGGGGGAGGGAGAATCCTTTTTATATAAATCTCTATCTTCATTCCCCCCAGTCCCTCACTAAAACATAAATTAATTAGTTAAATTAAACTTTAAAAGCATCTCTCAGCTCTTTGTCCAATGTGGGCTGTTCAGACCGATGGCTGCTGACAGTCATGGCTGGGGATGGAGTGGATGAACTCAGGACGAGCAGATCACATGTGTCCGTAGGTCAGTTCCACGGGCCTCCTGGGTGGCTGCTCCACTGAGGCGGGGAGTGACACATGATGGTGGGTCAGTCCAGAGCCAGCAGGGGCTGGGTATTCTCGCTTTCTCCCTTCTCTTCGTGTTTCAAGGTCCCAGCTTCTACCACAGACTGAGATCTAACAAGAGAGGAAGGAAACACACACAATCACACACAGTCTGTGCTGGTAATGGTTGTCATTCTCCATGAGAATCGAGACATGTAAAATGGCTACTTGGTATTCCCTTGTCAGTATCTGTTTTCCACACACCATTTCCATACAGTCATTATTTTTTATTTATTTTTTTTTCATTTTTCTGAAGATTGAACCTGGTCAATCTGAGACTCTTTCCCTCTGCTGAACTTGATCTGTATCTTTTTGCTGTAATAAACCATAACTATGGGTGTAACATTTTGTCCATGTGTCCATCTATCAAGTAAAAATAAAGGTGATTCCAAAGATGCAAAAACACTAATAAATGTTTTGTGTACACTTGGTGGTTGCCTAAGGGGTTCTTCACATGTATGAGCTTTACCACTTTTGTAACCCTGAGAAATGGAGCTACTGTCTCCATTTTTAGGTGCCAAAAACAAATCAAGGGATAAAAAGACAAACAACTCAGGAAAACCAATACAACGCGGTGGAGAGCAGCATTCTCAGGATCCGCTCATGAGCAGCTCTGCCCCAGAAGCTCTGGCTGCAGAAAGTCTAATGAGCCTTCTACCTTACTGGGAACATGATTTGCTGCCTAAGGTTCATAGCCCCTTTCATTATATGTAGTTAGCACAGAAAGCAACGAACATGAGTTGTACTTTCATGTAAAACCAGTTTTGGGGAGACAGAGGAAGGACAATCAATTTCAAGGACAGCCTGGGCAGTATGGTGAGTTCCAGGCCAGTTGAAATTGCATAATGAGATCCTATGTCCAAGGAAAAAAAATCACTATATAACACATAATAGCTAGTTTCTACTATAAATATCAATCAACTCGAACAACAGAAGTAGGTGTGTGTGCAGCGTTTGGAAGCGAAATGGATTCATCTGCTGCTGGGATGGCCAGGTGAGCAAGCAGTAGTAGAACTGCAGATCTTGGACACATTCCCTATGCACTTCTGGCCTGTTTTATAGAACAGCATGTGGAAAAGGGAAGAAGGAATGCTCATTTACATAAGTGCAGAAAAATCAGAAACCCCAAAAGGTATTAAGACAAAGAAGACTGGTGGTTCAAACTGGTAAAACCAGAATTCGGGAGGCTGGGGCTAGAGGATTGTAGGTTCAAGCTATATTTTGAGGTCTTGTCTAAAAAATATAAAGAAACAAAGAAAAGAATAAAAGAGACCCACAGGATCACAGCTGAATGGCTACCCACACATATCATCCCCCTCCAGCATCTTAGACCACTGCATAACTGCTTTGCACTAAGGATTTTGCAAAACTAAAGGAGCCTGATGACAATCTACTATTGAAACTTCAAATTATATACTCTGTCAGATAAGCCAACTGTTTGCACAAAGCAGCACCTGGACCAGAGTCAGAGTGAGATAGATCTAGCCTCTAACAGGCCCTGCACACACACCCCTTCTTGAAGATGGCCAACTTGGGAAGCTTATTCTTCCATGCCCCAAAAGGTCAAACCTGTGAGACACTTCTTCACAAACTCAAACGTGGTTTTGAAAACACCTATGTCCTGTCTCTGGTTCCCCCTCCCATAGCCACTGAGTCCTGCCACCCTTCCCTCTCTTCCTGTGGGGCTTCATTCCAGGGCCCTCCTGGATATAAGAATTAACAGATGTTCAAGTCTATTTTATTAGGTACAGTATCTGCATAGAACCGATGCATACCCTTCTGAAGATTATAATGCCTAATACAGAGTATACACTGTATTGTTTAGGGAATTACAACAAGAAGTGAAGTCTGTACCCACTCAATGGTTGAATCTAAAGTGTAGAACCTTTGACTGTGGAGGGCTGAGCGTACACAAACCGTCCAGGAGTCAGCTTTAGAACCTTATTTTAGTTCAAAGTCTCTCTCCCCAGCTACACTAGTCATCATTAAGATTATTTGGATTGTGCTTGTACCAAGATTTCTAGATTTTTCCACCCTCAGCCAGGTGATTACCCACTGCATCATGGTGTGACCGCAGAATAGAGTGAAATGATTACTTCATTTGCCATTGTTCTGCTGTTGTTATCAAGAGCCACAGACTCCTTTCCGGCATCAGTGTATACAGTAGGCTGTACCTATCTCCCTTCCATCTTGAAGGTTCTGCTCAAAACCCTTGAGGATGAGAAATAGATTTCATCTTTTTAAATTTGCTTCATGTTTCCAGACAATCTCCATCCTTTTAGATCTTAAAATGTTTTGTCAATCCACGTCATTACCTCCGACTTCAATGACTATTAAATTTGTTTTCAGACTTTCCCTTCTCACACTATAATGAGAGAAAATCAGGTAGATCTCAGTGAGTTTTCCAGCCATCGTTTGTTCCCACTGACCATGGCTAAGTGATGTTGGTGAAGTTTTGCTAAGTTCCAACCACTGTGAGCAAATGTGCAGAAACCTTCGTTGTTAAGTCGCGAGGGCACACAGATCCAAACAACAATCCAGACCTGTTGCCCAAATAGGAATCCAGAATGCAAATGCGTCATTCCCCAGCCCAGAGGAGAGGCATTCTTGAGAAGAGAACATGAAAGAAGGGGAGATGGAAGGATACATCTCTCTCTCACAGACTACCATCATTTGCCCTTCTTACTCAGATGGCCGGTGGTCACTTTCTCCTCATGGGATATAATTGGGACCTGTGTTATTTCTTTCAGTATATACATTGACAGCAATGACCGGGAATGTCTTACCCAATAGATTGTGTCTTGGTTGTCTGGTAACTGACAATAGGCCTGTTCCAAGATATTGAGATGAGGAAGCAAACAACATTTTTGCCCCAGGTTTCTATTCGTTAATTGAGAACATGCCTTCTTAACTTTGAACATGATGGAATTCTATTTACCTAGTCATACAATAGAGATTTAATATTAAGATTTGATGTAAGTGACTCACTATGTCATAAAATATTTGAAATTAACTGTAAAAATAGCAAACTCTTCTTTTTTAATGGAAAGGATTAAAATGAGATGTATTCAATGGTGAACACACTGGGAAGAGGGACAAAGGCATCCAGCAAGTCCCTGAATTCCATATTCTGGGTCCTGAAGTGAGATCAAAGTTTAAATAGAAGGCAAAGGATGTGAACAATCCTGGTCAAGGCATGGTCTCAAGTACCACTGACCCATCCATATCTGAATTTCAGTCTCATTCTGTCTGACAACTCGATAGAACTGTTTGAAATCTCTTTCCAGGAGACAAGCTCCCCCACTGACGGTTGTCCTTTCCTTCTCCCAGTATAAGATTCCTGGGGAAAGCCCAATCTCTTTGGAATCCTTCTTGAATCCTGCCCTCAGGGCATTAGCTAAATGAAACTCCTCTCTGAAAGTCAAATCAGTTGCTCTCTGATAAAAATGCCTCTGTCATTTTTTTACAAGTGGACATCCAGTTGGACCAGCACCATTTGTTGAAGATGCTGTCCTTCTTCCATTGTGTGGTTTTGGCTTCTTTGTCAAAAATTAGGTGGCCATAGGTGTGTGGGTTCATTTCTGGGTCTTCAATTCGATTCCATTGATCCACTGATCTGTTTCTATACCAATACCATGCTGTTTTTATTACTATTGCTCTGTAGTACAGCTTGAAATCTGGGATGGTGATACCCCCAGATTTTTTTTATTATACAGGATTAATTTAGTTATTCTGGGTTTTTTGTTATTCCATATGAAGTTGAGAATTGCTTTTTCCAGGCCTATAAAGGATTGTGGTGGTATTTTGACAGGAATTGCATTGAATCTGTATATTGCTTTTGGTAAGATAGACATTTTTTTTTTCGAGACAGGGTTTCTCTGTGTAGCCCTGGCTGTCCTGGACTCAATTTGTAGACCAGGCTGGCCTCGAACTCGTAAAGATCCGCCTGCCTCTGCCTCCCAAGTGCTGGGATTAAAGGCGTGCGCCACCACTGCCTGGCAGAGATAGACATTTTTATTATGTTAATTCTACCTATCCATGAGCAAGGGAGATCTTTCCATCTTCTGAAATCTTCTTCAATGTCTTTCTTTGAACTTGAAGTTCTTGCTATATAGGTCCTTTACTTGCTTGGCTAGAGTTACCCCCAGGTATTTTATATTTTTTGTGGCTATTGTGAAGGGTGTTGTTTCCTTTATTTCTTTCTCAGCCCATTTATTTGTTGTATGAAGAAGGGCTTCTGATTTTTTTGAGTTAATTTTGTATCCAACCACCTTGCTGAAAGTGTTTATCAGCGTAAGAGTTCTCTGATGGAATTTTTGGGATCGCTTATGTATACTATCATATTGTCTGCAGATAGGGATAATTTGACTTCTTCATTTCCAATTTGTATCCCCTTGATCTCCTTTAGTTGTCTTATTGCTCTAGCAAGAACTTCAAGTACTATATTGAAGAGATATGGCGAAAGTGGGCATCCTTGTCTTGTCCCTGAGTTTAGAGGAAATGCTTCAAGTTTCTCTCCATTTAGTTTGATGTTGGCTACTGGCTTGCTGTATATTGCCTTTATTATTTCTAGGTATAGTCCTTGTATGCCTGTTCTCTCCAGAACTTTTAGCATGAAGGGGTGTTGGATTTTGTCAAATGCTTTTTCCACATCTAGTGAGATTATCATGTGGTTTTTTTTCTTTCATCTTGTTTATATGGTGAATTATGTTGATAGATTTTGGTATGTTGAACCATTCCTGCATTCCTGGGATGAAGCCTACTTGATCATGGTGTATGATACTTTTGATGTGTTCTTGAATTCGGTTTGCTCACCTTGTACAAAACTTAAGTCCAAGTGGATCAAAGACCTTAACATAAGGCTAGACACATTAAATCTACTAGAAGAGTAAGTCGGAAAAACTCTTGAACTCATTGACACAGGTGACAACTTCCTGAACAGAACACCAACAGCTCAGGACCTAAGACCAACAATCAATCAATAAATGGGACCTCATGAAACTGAAAAGCTTCTGTAAGACAAAAGACACTGTCATTTGAACAAAACGGCAGCCTACAGACTGGGAAAAAATCTTCACCAACCCCACATCTGACAGAGGGCTAATATCCAAAATCTACAAAGAACTCAAGAAATTAAATGCCAAGAAACCAAATAATCCAATCAAAAAATGGGGAAAAGAGCTAAACAGAGAATTCACAAAGGAGGAATTCCTAAAGGCTGAAAGACACTTGAAGAAATGCTCAGCATCCATAACCATCAGAGAAATGCAACTCAAGAGGACTCTGAGATTCCATCTCATACCTGTCAGAATGGCTAAGATAAAAAGATCAAATGATAGCACATGCTGGCGAGGCTGTGAAGAAAGGGGAACCCTCCTCCATTGCTGGTGGGAGTACAGGCTTGTGCAACCACTATGGAGGTCAGTCTGGCAATATCTTAGAAAACTTGGAATAGCTCTGCCTCGGGACCCAGCCATACCACTTCTGGGTATACATCTGAATGACTCCTGACCGAATCACAAGGAAGTTTCCTCATCTATGTTCATAGCAGCCTTACTTGTAATAGCTAGAAACTGGAAACAACCCAGATGTCCCTCAACCGAAAAATGGATTTAAAAACTGTGGTACATCTACACAATGGAATATTACTCAGCTCTCAGAAACAATGAAATTATGCAATTTGCAGCCAAATGGATAGAACTAGAGAAGCTCATCCTGAGTGAGCTAACCCAGACTCAGAAGGATGCCCATGGCATCTACTCACTTATAGTCATATTTTAGCTATATAGTACAGGATATCTATACTACAACCAATGCACCAAAGGGAACATGGACATAGACTTTTTCTTTTTCTCCCTGTCAATGAGACACTTTTCCCTAGTGGTGCTGCTTTGTAGACCCCCAGTGTATGAGGAGGCTCTTGGCCCTCATATGACTGTTGAACTGGGGTGGGGGACCATTAGGTAGGGACACTCCACTCCAGAGGAGTGGGATGGAAGGGTTAAGGGGTAGAGGGTGGGAGGGCAGGACTGAGAGGGGTGGAAAGAGGACACTACAATGGAGATGTAACCTGAAGCAATAAATAAATAATTTTAAAAAATACCTCTGTCTGGTCAGAGTACTCAGGCACTGTGTTCAGTGCAGCACAGTAGAAAAGTCCCTCTGGGGTGCTCCCCATACTCTTGAGAAGCTGAGTTCTTGTGCTAAAATAAACATCTGTATTGGCCTTCTTTCCAACATGGAATACCATCTAACCCTAAGGTCAGGAATGGGCTGATGGGTAATTTCAGTGATGGATCAGGCAACCCCTAAAAGGTTTCATCTTGTCTTTATAGCCATGGGATGCTTTCCTACTGGTCTCTGTCTTAGTCTGTTTTTCTTTCTCCCTCCTTTACTTCCCCATTTGTTCTTCTTTTCACTCTTTCTTCCTCCACGTTTGAAACTTTTTCCATTTCATGTGATCAAAGACTATGGGTAAGGTTTAATATTTGACAGATTCCAATGACTGGCTTCCAGGAAGAAGATGCAGTAGAAAACACAGGCCATGAGTCAGTTCATTCTGCATAGATCAACCAAGGAACTATGATGTGGGTCTCAGGAGGAGGTTCATATACAAAAATCTTATTCAGCATGTTACTATCACATTGTATTCTTATGAATGGACCTCCATTACCCGTCTGAACTATGGAGAAGGTCTGTAAGGGCCTGACTGCCATGTCCTTTACATGAAGTACACACCATGAATCACAATGCCAGGGCCAAAAGGTGGGCCAGAGATGGTTCCATTAGGCCATCCCTTAAATCAGGGGTGAACCATTTTTTTCTGCATTTCAACAGGAAGAACCTCACAAAGGTCATTTTAGTTTTCTAAGTCAGCAGTAGGTTTGGTTTTGTGGAAGAACTCAGCACTATCTGACAGCTCAGATTTTAGGACTTATAGTCAGGAAGAGAAATTTCTTCTGGGGCTTGGGGAGTGGACTTGATCAAAGCATGCTTGCAGTTCTCCAAGAATAAACTGAAAATACATTTGGGTCTGAGGAGATAACTTAGTCAGTAAAGTGCTTGCCACACAAACATCAAGACCTAAATTTTAAAAAACAAGTCAAAGATACGCTTGAAATCCCAGTGCTGGTGAAGAGGGACAGGTAGAAGATCCTTGCGAGCTTCTGGTTAGTCTGCTTAGTCTACCCCAGCCCAATGGAGAAACTGTTTCATAAAAAAATCAAGGGGAATAGCACCTGAAAATGAGATCTGAGGTTGTCCTCTGGCCTACATAAATGTGCAAGCATGTGTATGCACCCATGTACACATGCACCCATACAAAAAATGTGCACATTCTACACACACACAACTTATTTAAAGTATCCTAGACAATCTGTATGATTTTTTTCCCTCCAATAACATCAAGTGTAGAAAAAATTCCCCTGAGGGATTCCCTGCTAGATTAGAATGATGGTGCCACCACCAACTTTATGTCCTTAGGTAAACTCTACCTCCTCCTTTGTAAACTAGGGATAATAATAATGTCTACATTATGACAGTGGCCAGATATTGGATATTAGGGATTAGAGGAATTAAGGCACACATATGAGTTAAAGATATTCATATGGTTAATGCCAGCTCGTATTCTTGTTCATTTATATCATCAAATAAACATCAAATTCATAGTAGAAATTTAAATTTGTATTGTTCTTGCTTGTATTTTGAGATAAGGTCTCACTATGTAATTTAGGCTGGGCTTGAATCCCCCATCCTCCTGCCTTAGCATTCCAAGATTTGGGATAACTGACATTGTTCCAATTACTCAAATTCTTATAGAAACATGTATTCCATGCCTGTTAGGAAATCTAACAATTAGTATAATTACCCATTATTTATTTTAAAAAAACTTTCATATCGATCACAGTGAATGAAATCAGAAGAATGAGAGTTCTTCATTGAGAACAAAAGCGTCATCAAAATCAGAGACTGTGGAGTCACATCTTCATCTTTTAAGTTAATAAAAGGTACTGAATAATTCCTCAAGACTCTTCTATGTGTACAGCATTCATCGGAATACCCCAGACACGTACAGGTTATGAATGCAACTAGCCAAGGGTGGAAGCTGCTGAGAATGGCAAAATGGACAGGTTAGATTTAGCTGATAACAGAGCTCAGCTGCCAGAAAACAAATCAAAACTTAGAGACTGGGAGGAATGGACAGGAGAAAGGGGACCAGGGAGGCTCTGGTGAAAGCAGCAGCCAGACATGGGTTTTCTATTCTGTTTATTTACAAAGGGTTTTTTTTTAATTGGCCATTATGAAACCATCCCAGTCATAGGAATTCTCTTGCCTCAGTCTTTCTTCTATAGATGAAGTTAAGTGATTTCAATATGTCCACTCTAAGATGAAAATAGGAGTAGTCAGAGCTCTTTGAAATGTGAGCTAAGTTATAAACTGTTATGTCTCTGGCATGTCCCTGGGTACATGTGTTCAGATCACGAGTCCCCCGATATCAGCTCATCTGATAACAGAGGCAGCCCGCAGCGATTCACTGAAGAAGATGAAAGACAAGACCAAAGCCTAACAAAACACATACAGAGCAGACTGCCCACACTATAAAAACGCTTCTTGACTGACTAAGCAATGACCAAGCAACTCCTTTTAAAAGAGCCACTCTACTAAACAACATAGACGAGAGCACTCGAGGTCAAGACTAGTGTTGGCCATGCCCATTCTCTTTATAAGGGCAGCAGATGCTGAAGTGAGCTCTACAGGAGTTTTAGAGACTGAGTCTGTGATGGGAAACAGTCTCTTCTCTGCAGTCATTCAACATTTGGTGTGCGTAGTTTCTGAGTGTAGAGGTGTGAGCATTGGGTATTTGTGGTGCTTTTGTTAATGCATACTTTGGAAGCAAGCTCAGATGAAGGAGATGGCCATAGTGGGCATGAGATATTTCAAACACATTACTCTTTCTTGTCAACTATGAAATCAGAACTTAAAATAACAGCACAGAAAATGACTGCATGCGTTCACACTGCCTACTTTGAGCAGAGTCATGTTTCTTTAGAATTAGCCCAGCTCGGAGAGCAGTGAGTCAGCCTCAGCATCCACAGTCCTTTGCCTCCCTCTGAAATCAGCAGTGTGAGCCCTGTGAAGTCACCACAGTGGGACTGGGATGTGATGTTCTGACGAGGCATACAAATTTTGGAGGCTGCCAAAAGCAGAGGCACTGTTAGTGACTCATTCCATCCACAGGATGACTTGGAAAAGAAAGGCTACTCTTGAACAGAAGATTAGTATTGATAACAGTGCCTTTTCATAGGTCTGTTTAGTTAATCAAATGAGAGTATGCTAATAGAACTTCTCTAGTGTTATTAGACCAGTCTGAATACCAGTCTTCTGACTATCTGTATCCATCCTACTCAGAATGGAACTTCCAGAGTGGGCAGCTGTCTGCATGGCGGGTAGACTTGAGGCTGGCATGGTGTGAACACACAGCCAAGACTGCAGCAAATGGTAAGTGAAGGCCCGGTGAATGAACTTGAAGAATTAGTTTCAAAGTGGTGAGTGGATGGATGGACAAATAGTGTGAGACCAATATGGTAAAGGAGATAGCATTTTTTTTTTGGAATGTAGAAAACAAAACAGGATATTTTGCTCCCTGAGATCTTTATAAACTTATAGCATGGTATAGTGGCACATAGCTAGAATTCCACCATTCAGCAGGCTGAGGCAGGGACACTGTGAGTTTGGAGGAAGTCCGGATTATATATAAGTTCCAGCCCAGCTTCAGCTACATATTAACTGAGACTGCTTATAAATATATAAATAAGTAAATAAGTAACACAAAAGAGAACATGGGATAGGGGAGATTGCTCAGTTGGGAAAAACAGTTTTCCAGACAAAAGCAGAGATGGAAAATGGCAGCAAACGCCCAAAGCATTCCTTGTCAGTGATTGGGCACATTGCATCATATTAAACAACCTTGCAAACAGGATTTACTGTACAACTAAAACATATTAGATCCAGCAAATTTGTAATTTTCTTTTATTAAGGTCAGAGGTTGCAGAGCAGCATATAAGGAGAAAAATATGTGGGTATGTATTCAGGGAACTTCACACAGAGCCAATGGACCATAGTGATAAGTGTGTTGGACTTTGTCCTGGGAAAGTAGAGACTTGAACAAAGGCTTTAAGTGGAAAAAAAGAGAAATGAAATGTGTTTTCCCCTTCCTGTTCTCTGTGTGCATGCATGTGCATGTGAGCTTACGTAGGGACTGTGGAGGCCGGAAGACAGATAGGCTGGGAGTCTTATGTGATAGTTCATAGGGAGCCTCCTAAGCACCTCCCTCTCCTTAAACTAAGTTAGGAACCCCAGAATGTAATCCCCTGGTACATCCACAGCACTGTGAGGACCTTAGGGGAGGGCTGCTTGTATAATAACATACGTCTTCTATATAGGCCACAAACTTGCGGACGTGCAGGACCATCTCAAACCTGCTCACTGCTCACAGTCCTTGGCATGTAATATTAATATTTGCCTTTCATCTAATCTAAACAGCATAGTAATAAGGTAAACAAATTGCTGTTCACCTTAGACAAAGGAAAATTAACTCAGAGATTGCTAGCTACACAGGCACACAGCTACTAATTTGAGCTCATTGAATTGGGTTCCATATCCTATTCTCTTATTGGCCTTTGATCCTATACTATATTTTGGCACTTAGTAGAAAACTTAATGAATAGTTATTGAATGAATGAATGAGTGTTCTAAAAATTAAGTGCTGTGAATTTTAATTGTTAATGGAATTTCAGAATCTAGGAGGAATCAGAAGACTATTTTTGTGTCTTAGAGATGATTTCAAATCCTAAAACTGACTTGTAGGATCTGTTACAGTCCCCTCTGCCATAGACTGCAAGCAGTGTTTCTTCCTCACTCCTCAGAGTATCTGTAACAGTATTTTCTATCACAAAATCCCTTCCTTCCCTGTTCTCTTCCTTTGCTGTTTTCTACTTTTCTTTCTTCCCCTCTCTACGCCCCCTTTTTCCCTTTCATAGACGGTACCCTGAGCAGCTCTTGTACACTAAGATCATGTGAGGCAAAGGACATCTAATAGTGTCCTTGTCCTTGGAGAGTGTTCGAACTATGGAAGGGGGACTTGAAACTTAACAAGCCCCACTGCTATACAACAATGCAGTGATGCTTGTTGACCCAAGGCGGTGGAGAACGTCCTTCAGGGATGTGTCAGTGTAATGCCGATGGGTGTCGCTGTGAGCCAGAGGTGTGAACTCTTCGTAAAGACAGAGGCTGGTCATCAGAAAGACTGAAAAGTGGGACTGGAGATGCATGGATGACAGTTTCTATGAGAAGGGAAAGAGGAGGGAACAATACTGATAAAGACCAACACAGACACAATTGCCACCCAGGCCAGAGGGGCAGGCTCAGGCCGATATAGGGTGGTGTCTTAGGGTTTTATTGCTGTGAAGAAACACCAAAACCAATGCAACTATTATATATAAAACATTATTTTTGGGTCTGGCTTACAGTTTTGGAGTTTTAGTCCATTATAATCATAGCGGGAAGCATGGCAGCAGCGTGCACGTAGACATGGTGCTGGAGGAGCTGAGAGTTCTACATCTTGATCCTTGGGCAGCAAGGATGAGACTATGTGGCACACTGGGCAGAGCCTGAACATTTGAAACCTCAAAGCCCACCTACCCAGTTATGTACTTCCTCTAATAAGACCACACCTCCTAATAGTGCCACTCCCTAGGGCCAAACATTGAAACACAGGAGTCTATAGGAGCCAAACCTATTCAAACCACTGTAGGTGGTGAGCAAAAACAGAAGGTCCTGAGGGAGCAAGGCTCTTTTGTAGACAGGGAAGGAGGAAGGGTGCTGTCACTGTGTGTGTGTGTGTGTGTGTGTGTGTGTGTGTGTGTGTGTGTGTGT
>CAJQZJ010034075.1:4693989-4709254 GCA_907164525.1 Lophiomys imhausi | reverse complement strand
TGTGTGTGTGTGTGTGTGTGTGTGTGTGTGTGTGTGTGTGTGTGTTTATACCATGTCATATCACCAGTCATATAACTATGGGAGGTAATGGATATCTTAACATAATTGGGGTGATCATGCTATAATATATTCATATATTAAATTGCTGCACTGTGCTCCTTACACCCAGCCAATGTTTACTTGTCAAGTATGTTTTAGTAAAGCTAGTGGGGAGAAAAGATAAAGGGTAAGAAACAATAAAAGTCACCAGTGTCTGGTACACGAATGGCATTATGCCACATATTTTCATATGCTGTCTCATTAAATTGCTCCAAAGGGTCTGGTAGAGGAGTTAGTTTTCCCATATAATAAACAAGAAAAGTCAGATTCAGAATAGCTAATGGATGCTTGTTACTCAGCTATATAGAATGCCACACTATCCTTGCTCTGATGAAAGAGCCTGGCTTCTCAAATGTTGACTGATGTCTTTATTATCTCAAGGCTTCTTTTTAAGGTTATTACATCCAATGAACAATGCTTTCAACCTTACAGATGTTGGATCTGGCAGTTACCAAGGGCCATGAGAGAAAACAATATATAAAAAACAATTTTTCATAGTGCTGATACAACACAAAATGCTAGCTACTGACATAGCCCATAAACAAGATGTAGCAACTGGGTGATTGCCTATAATCCCAGAACTCCAGACATGGAGGCAGGAGGATTATGAATTTGAGGCTAGGGGCTGGAGAGATGGCTCAGTAGTCAAGAGCACTTGTTACTGCAGAGGACCCAGGTTCTGTTGTCAGTACCCACATGGTAGCTCACAACTGTGTGCAACTCCAGTCCCATGGTATCAGACACCATCTGTTGGCCTCTCTGTTCACTGCATGTATATGGTACATATACATACATGCAGGCAAAACACTCATATAAATAAACCTTTAAAAAAGAATTTCAGGCTAGTCTGAGCTACATAAGACCCCCCCCACATACACACAAACAAACATACCCCCACAAAAACAAAATAAAATAGGAGGAGGAAGTGGCTTCATGTGCTACTCCCATAAGCATTTGTAGTAAAATTGGCCTCTGGTATTATTTGCATGTCTTCAAAGTTTCTTTTGGTTTGCCCGGTGCTCTGAAAATAACCCATTCTACTGAATTATTGATTGAATACAACATATTTGAAAATTCATGCTAAAGTGCAAATGTTCAAAAGCTACAAAATCATGGTGAAAGCTATTGACAGGGGTAGGGGTGATTGGGTATGCACACACAGAATAGCTCTGTAATTGTCACTGAGACACTGATGGCCCCCTCTCCCCCATTTAGAAGGTAAAATACACTTCTTTTTCGTTACCCGTTTTCTTGTCTTGTCTTTAAGGAATGGCTTGATGAGCGTGTACAGGGCATGGATGTACCAGGGCTGGTTGACAAAATGGACTCCTCCAAAGCGGGCAGGAAAGCTGTCCTGGGAAGGAAATCCAGAGAGAGAGAGAGAAAACATCGGTTACAGACACTCCAGGATGGGTGACTGCAGCAACACAGGGGACAGCCCGCTCTATGCGATGCAGACGCATGTGTGACCAGGTCATTAGAAGTCAGAATTTTTCAAGGCATCGGGTAAGCACACTTCAGTCCCTGAAGGCCCTGAGTACAGCTCTAGTCTCTGTTCTCTTTCCCTTTTCTCTCCACGATACTGCTTCAACTTGACACAGCTCAGAACTTGAACTTGCTGGGCGAGTGAGCAGATTGCACAGGAAAGGACTGCAAAAGGACCCCGAAGGATCTTAAGAGTTTTCTGAATGTCCCTAGTCTGACAACATGTGCTGTCTAGTCAGTTTCTGGATCTATCTGTCCACTCCACTCTGGAAGCACACAGTATATCTCAAGAAACGATAATGTTGGGTGAGGGCTGGTTGACTGCCCTAACTGAACAAGAGCTCCTTCCTCTGCAGCTCAGTATAGTTTGTAAATATCAGGCCAGAAGAATATTTCAAAAATGACTCTTAGTTGGGAATCCAGAACAGGAGCCTGTGATTTACAGACTGGTAAACTTGCTCTGAGCATTATGGGTCTACAGGAGGAGGGATCTTGGCTAGGAAGTCCTGTTGTGTGGTTTTAGCAGACTGGCTTTGCTGCTGCTAATGGAATTGAAAAACGAGATCACTTAGATGTTATTCATGTCGCCAAGATTGCTGTCAATCAGGTTCATTGCAACAAGCACCTTGTAACATGTTAGCAAGGCAAGAAGTAGGGCAGTTAACAGTCCAGGCAGTGAGCACTCTCTGTGGTGTATGAAACGCCATGCCTGGCTCTCTTTTAGTATAATAACAAGCAAAGAGGGCTTGTTAACTTTTTCCAGTATTCTCTGCATCTACAGGATACCGAGGCATCTGCCATGAGGAGACCTAGTTTCAATGAAAGTATATGGATCTGAACTTAAAGGCTGACATTTGAAAATGTTAAAAATAACTTTTGCTTCGAGCTAGACATTTTACAAAATAGGAAATAATGAAATATTTTGAAAGCTAAACTAGACAATTTCAGTTTATTTATTCATTTTATTTATCTTGATTTTTAAAACTCAGTGGAACCACCACTAAATATAGGGATTGAGTGATCACTTATGCTAACAAGTATTTGCCACTGTGTGTAATGTTCTACAAACACAACATGGCTGTTGCCCTCTTGAACTCTCCGTAACTATGATGACCAAAGGAGATCTCACACAAATTTGGGCCCATTTTCCTTTTGTGAAGGAGAGTGAGGGGACATTCGAGATCGTGGACTACAAGGAGGCCTGACCACCCTCCAGAGTCCAGTAAGGCTCAGTGAGGGTATTTTCCTTTGGTGTAGGAGCAGCCCGTAGTCTCTCTTGCTCTTGTGAGCAGTTCCTCAACCTCACTCAGCAAGCTAGACTTGAGTTAAATTTTCTTGGGTCTGTCTGTGGAGAGTGGATATTTGTCACCCGGAACAGTGACGATCTTACTCCTCTACATCTAATTTCAGAAAAGTTCAAGCTGTAAGGTAATAAACTGTGTGTGTGTGTGTGTGTGTGTGTGTGTGTGTGTGTTTAGGGGAGCTGAGAGGTCTGTCTGCATTAAGCTTTAAACACAGGGCCTTGTTCATGTTAGGCAAGCTCTGCACCAGCAAGCTACACCCTAGCCTGATGCTGTCTTTTTATGTCTAGTTCAAGACCTAGCAATGTTTTTGGTTCTTTAAAAACAAGAGGTTGTCATTCAAAGCTCTTCCTTTGTAACAATGGCTACACCCCAGGTTCATTCTTTTTTGGACCTTGTGGTCTCTTATTCAGAAACATAACTTACATGGTGAATGTGAACTCTTGACAGGCTATAGAAAAAGAACAGCAGCAAAGTATTTACTCACAAAACCCAGGCTTTACTGTTCTGTTGCTTGTTTGTTTTTTACTGTGACTAATCATATTTACATTTCTTCTGGTACTCTTTCCTATGCTATAGTTTTAAATTACTAGAATGGAAGAAAATGCTGAAAAATACTCAAGAGACAGTAGGAAAAAAATCACAATGACAATATTAACCTTAAAAAATACCCGTGCTTTTAGTTTTTAGTCTATGAAACCTCAATCATCAAAGACATCAAAAATCATCCTCTGTCTGTTCTGGGGGGTGTTGCAAAGAAGCACACCCTCACAGAACTATAAGTTCTCTCTGGTTTACCTTAGATTGTGTCATTTGCCAGAGAGGCAGTGCAGGCTCTTATTGCCCTTATTCAAGTCAGCCAGTGAAAATGTGCAAACTAAAACATATGAACCTGAACCTTGGAATTCTGGGCTTGGGTTCAAGTAGAAATATTGCTATTTTTATCCAGGTCCCTCCCATAAAGTTCAAATGGGAGCTCTTCCTATTGGGTAATGGCCATGTGAAAATGTTCTGGTAGACCTTGGCTGTGTATTAATTGTGTGTGTGCACAGTGGGAAAAATATTAAAATTAAAAAACCTACTGTTATAGTTTGAGTCTGGAATGTCCTCCATGGTCTCATGTTTTGAGTTCTGAGTTTCCCAGGTTGTAGGGATGTTTTGGGAGGTTGTGGAACTAAAAGTAGAATGCTAGGGGTGGACCTTTGAAAGCTACAGGCCAGTCCTAGTTCTGCGTTGGTCTATACTTTCTGATTTGACAACCTTTGACCACCACAGTCTAAGCTGCTCCAGCCACTAAGCCTTGCTCCCCATGATCAACTGCTTTCTCTGAACCTTTTAGTGAAAAGGATTCTTCCTCCCATGATGCCCTGGCAGGTATTCTGTCACAGCATAGTAACAATGAGGAAAATTACAATCACGACAAGCTTTCAGGGCTAGCACCTGCCAGTGTGGCACCCTTGGCTGATCACCCTTGCCAACTGCAGGTAAAGGGGAAGTTGTCATCACTCAGGCATCTCCCACAATCCTAAAGGACTTCGTGGAGGTGCATGCCTTAGGGGCTAAAACAGATCTCAAATTGGTTAGCCTTGATTCAATTAGTTCATGCCTTACCCCTCTTCATTTTAGCATGTATTTAGGAATTCCCATTATGCCAAACACTGGGTCAAACACTGGGCTGTATTGTCTGTTGTTGTCTTTTTAACTTCCAATTGTATGATTTTACCAACACTCAGGAGCCAGATGATGGGGTGAAAGCCTGCGGCCATCTGAGATGCAAAGAAAGCACCCAGATGACCTTCCTATTCCACTGACATCCCAGAAGAAAAAAACCCTTTCTCCTTCTCCACTCTGTCTTAAGTACCCTTCCACTCAATGTCCCCCCCTTCCTGTGTTTTCTTATGTTCACTTCCTGTCAACTGGTTGCTTGCCCCACCTCATGACCTATGGTTGACATTTTTTTTTTTTTTTGGTTTTTCGAGACTTTTTGGTTTCTCTGGGTAACAGAGCCCTTGCTGTCCTGTACTCACTTTGTAGACCAGGCTGACCTTGAACACACAGATCTGCCTGCCTCTGCCTCCTGAGTGCTGGGATTAAAGGCGTGCGCCACCACACCCGGCTCTTGTTCTACAGGAAGCTCTTGGGTAAAGGTGTGTACTAGGGCTGAGCCACACCAAAACAAGAAACAGGTTTTTCCAGTTTGCAATCTCAGGGTTCACAATGTGATCAAATAGCCTACAACAACTGTCTAAACTGTACTTGCCTTAGATGGTGAGTTGACAGTCTTTTTATGCCTCCTTTGTCCCTTACCACATTGGCAAAGACAACATAAACTGTTACCCAAGTGAGGCTAAAGCTAACTAAACAGTATTCCTGCATGGGGCATTCTGTGAAAGACCCAGGGGAGATCCAGAACCTTCATTAGCAACTATCCTTTCACTCCCATGGTCAGCACCTACCCCTTCTTCCATACCCACATCAGTGGACATTATCTGGAGAGTCGAGAGTCTTCCCCAAAACTTACATCAGTAATGATGACTTCTTTTCCTTCCCCACTGGTAACTTCTATTTATATAGTTATAAAATGTTCCACCCAATAGTAGAGTACACTTTCTTTATAAATATCCACAGGGCATATATCAAGAGATAGCAACCCAGGCCATTAAAACAAAACAAAACACTGAACTTAAGTCAAATAAATGCCATTGTAAAACTATATTCAAAATTTGAAAGGTACTAAAACTAGAAAACAGAAAAAAATCTCAAAGAATTGGATATAAAACAACATACTTCTAAATAACGCATGGATAGATCAAAGAATGCCTTAAGAAAAAATTTAAAATATATGTAACTGAATGAAAATGAAAATAGAGTACGTGAAGATAGGTTAGGACCCAGCTAACCTACTGTTGGCAGCAAGATCTTCAATACTGAATGCATGTTGAACAAAACAAGAAAAGCTTCAAATCAATAAAGTGAACCCCACTTGAGCCTCAAATCAATAAAGTGAACCCCACTTGAGTCCGGAGAAGAAAACAAAACCACAGCAAGGAGAAGAAAGGAAACAAATGCAAGTAAGAGCAGAAATCGATGCTGTTTAAAATGGAAAAATGGTCAAGAAAATCAATGAAACAAAGAGCTGGTTCTTTGAGAAGGTAAATAAAACTATCCAGCCTTTTATCAAGATTGACAAAAAGGGATATATCAAAATACCAATGTCAACAACAAAACTGTACCTGTCACACAGATTTAAAACATAGTCAGGGGACAAAACTACAGTCCCATGTGAGGACTTGGCAACCTAGAGGACAAGAATCACTCTTGAATTTCAAATAGCTACAACTCATCAGGAAACAGGTATTTCGAACAGCCCTCTAATTACTAAGAAAATTAAAATTGTCATAAAAGTAATTCTTCAGGCTTACATCGTTTCATTAGAAAAAAAACCAATTCCATATAATCTCTTCCAGAAAATAATAGGAATATGTCTCAATTCACTTATGAAGCTTTTGCCAAGACAAGATAAGATTGATGATAACAAATCAAATTACAGACTACTATTCTTCATGAGTGCAAATGAAAAATCCCTCACTATATATTGGTAAATGGAACCTAGCAATTTATGAGAGGAATTATATACATTATGACTATGGAGGGGTTACTCCAGGCCTACAAGTCTGGTGCAATTTCAGAATCAGTCATTGTAATTGTATTAACATCTTCTGGTGCTTACATCTGAAACTTTGACATATGGGGTCCTCCTGACCAGGGAGGTTACTAATGAGTGAGAAAGTGAGCAAGGACCCTGGGAGCTGTCTTCTCACAGGCAGTGAGCCATGTTGTCTCCCACACCGTATGCACTTCTTTCTCAGGCCCTTGCAGGCTGCACTGCTGTTCCTTTCTGTGTGTTTGTTTGTTTGTTTGTCTTTTGAGACAGGGTTTCCCTGTGTACCCAGCCCTGACTGTCCTGAGATCACTTTGTAGACCAGGCTGGCCGTGAACTCACCGAGATCCTCCTGCCTCTGCCTCCTAAGTGCTGGGATTTAAGGCCTGTGCCACCACACCCAGCTGCCTTGCTGCTCCTTTGCACTCAGCACTGGGGTTCAGAATCCAGGTAACTGGGGAAGATCGCACACCAGGGAGCCCCTGAAATTATTCAAACCAATCTTAAGCCACTTTAGGCTTCTTTCTCTTCATCGTTCTTTACTGAGAAAAATACAAAAACATTCTTTATCTAAGCTTTCCCTTACTTTAAGAAAACAAAAAGGGTTTATATGCAAGGACTAGGCACAGAGACTAGACTTGACTCATAGACTTGTCTCGAAAGCCAACAGAGGAGTAGTAACTAGAACACACACACACTCATGTACACACATGCACACACACATGCACACACATGCTCACACATGCATACACACACAGTTCTAGAAGAACAGGAATACATAATTCAATTAGAACATGTGTACCAAGGCATGGAGGAACATGTCACTAAAGAAAACATACAGATGTAGAATAAGCACATGAGAATGCATTCTACATAATCATGAACCAACTGCAGTAAAGAACAACACTCCAAACCTGTCAGAACAGTGTTACAAATAATGGTCACTTTGGAGACAGCTTGTGCATGAGCAAGACAACTTGAGTTCAAATGAACAGCACTCATGTAAAATGCCAGGTAGAGCCATACTTGAGCCTGTCACCTCAGAAGTGTGGCAGGCAGAGACAGGAGGATTGCTGGGGTTGCTGACCTGTGAATCTACCCAAAATAAAGAGCTTCCAATTTGGGGAGAGATCCTGTCTCAAGGGATAAAATGGGTATTGGAAATCAAGTCACCTAACATCTTCTTTCAGCCTTTTCATGTAAGGACATAGTTGTTCACACACATGAACACACATGCACACCTACATACAGCAAACCACCACAACCAAAAAAGAAAAAAAAACTGCCATACAGCAAATCACCACAATAAAAAAGAAAAACAAATCCAGCCCAATTCCAAATGCTGGTGAAGACGAAGAGGAATGAAGTTTCTCATTCATTAATAAGGAATAGAAGAAAATTTTCCAATTTTCAGAATCACTTCTCATGTCACCAACCAAATGTTTTCTAATCATTTAGCCCAGAGAAATGAAGTCTTATTTCCATTTTTTGCTGGTATGTGCATAGAATTTCCACTTATTTGTGGTAGTTAGAGCTAATGCAATGAACACATATTTCAATAAATTACTAAACTGTTGTGTCCATATTATGGGACACCAGACAGCAACAAAGGATAAAATTAATGCTATATACAATAACCCAAGTGAATCTAGAATATTTCGCTCAATTTTTGTGTGTGCATATGTGTGTGTGGATGTGCATACCAGGCATGGTGGTGCACACATTTAATTCAACCATTCGGAAGGCAGGTATAAATAGATCTCTGTGAGTTCAAAGCCAGCTTAGTCTGATAGTGGATCCATGTCAGCCAAAGTTACATAGTAAGCATCTGTCTCAAAAAATTCTCCGAAGTTATATATGGCAGCATTCCATTTGTGTGGCATTTTTGAGATATAAAACTTAAGGAGAGGGTAGAGACCTAGGGAGCTAGGAATGTCTTGGAAAAGGAAACTCTCAGTGATGGGATGCCCTGTACTTTCACCACAAAAGAAAGACAGTTGTCTCTCCCTACATAGACTATTAGCAACAAACAAAAATTCCAAGTAAATCACTGATTTCAAGATCTTCTATTTTCTCTGGGCATTGTAGATAGAGTTCAGTGATCTTTGTCATCACTTAGTGTGCCCATCATTTTTAATGGTCACACTGTCCACACTTTACTTCCACACTGGCACCCGTTCAAATGTCACTTAGCTGCCTTGCTGTGTGTTTGATCAGAATTTAAAGACACCATGGTACAGGCGGAAGCATTTCCTTTCTCTTTCATTGGTGATCAAATCCTGCTATTCCTAGAGTCTGTGGGGTCCCTTTCCTGATGGATAATGTAGCACTTACTGGAGCTGTTTGTAAGACTTATAATGCCTGTAGGCTAAGGTACTTTCCAACATGATTCAAAACATCTGAACCCAAAAATCACATAGCCTTGGGAAGCCTAGGGAGCTGCCCTCTCTAGCTCTCAGCTGGCTTTGCCTCTTCCTCGTGCTTTCATAGAAAAACTAAAACAGGATGACAAAAATTCACAAAACTGACAACTCATCTCATCGCTGAAGATACCACTGGAATATAAATGCAAAGAAGGGGAAGGGGGTGTCACAGTTTCTTTCCTTTTAGTTGGAAGGTGGTCCGAGTGTGTTGCAGGGCCTGTCGAAGCCATCTTCATTCATGTAGTTGCATGGATGAAGTTCTACAGGCACAGCAGGACACAGCCTGCACTTGGGCTTTATTTATTCTGCTCATGCATGCCCCACCAATGACCTACCATTTCTCATTTCAAAGCAGGAGGAGAAAAACGTCTTTAGCAATGTAAATTGGCTTCATTGATGCAAAGGAGCCTGTAAAAATGGTATATTGCATGATGATGGATTTCTATCATGCCACATATCAATCATTGGTGTAGAAATACCCATGCCTGTGTTTGCAAAGAAATGAAGAACTCATGCAAAAGCTGTATGTGAATGGATATTTACAAATATACAATGTAGATATTAACAATGAGTGTGAGAGAGCAGACAGAACCCTCTCACCAGGATGGAAGGCTGGCAGTGGTGCCTCTGACCATGGAGTGTGGCTTGCCTCAGGTTCTCCTGGACAGCAGTGCTAACCTCTAAGAAGCTATATCAGCTCAGCATTGTTTTAGGTTCAAAGATGCAAATGGTGTTTCTGCATGTGGACTTCAGTGTGTGTTGCAGTAGGTCGTAAGAAAAAAATATCTTAGGTAACTCTCCCAGTGAACAACACTGTCCATTGCCAAACAGGTTAGGCCAGCCGATCAAGCTTAGGCTGCAACTTAACGTTCCTGGGCCTTCCTTTTCAAATTGCATTCTGATCTACAATTCAGGAAGGGATGCTAAACTCCATTATAAAGGCAAAAGTAGAAAGTGCAGGGTGTATGAAACCCATGCCTTCGGAAAGCTCTAGGGAGAAACGGGCGGAAGTGCCTTCTGCCAAGGAATGACATGAGCTCAGGGCTCAAAGCCATGCTGTGCAGTTGTTCCCTGGAGAAGAGAATGTAAACAGTCATGAAGTAAACAATGAACGCTAAGCATGAAGATCAACAAAACATTCACACCCTGCCGTAAACAAATAAAGACGCCTCATATGAATGACCCAGCAAGGCCAGGTGTGGTGCACACCTATAATCCTAGCATTTGGGAGGTGGAGGCAGGAGGAATACAGGTTCAAAGTCAGCCTGAGCTATTGAGGGAAAATTGGAATCCAAATATCAAGACCGTCTGTTTGGGGTAAGATGAAATCTCAAAGCTGTTTTGACTTGCATTTTTCTAATTGTTAAAATGTTGAACATTTTTGAGATAGTTCTTAGTAGACATTTCTGCTTCTTCCATTAGCTAGGTTCCATCTCTAGGCATTAGCCATGAGATCCATACCCATTTTTGAATGGTTCATTTGTTTTCTTAACTCTTTGTTGAGTTCTTTATATATTCTGGATATTAATTATGTTGCATGCATAGCTATTAAAGATCCTCTCCCACTCAACAGGCTTCCTTCCAGCTTGATTATTTCCTTAGCTGAACAGAAACTTTCTAGTTTTGTGAGGCCCTAGTTGTCAATTGCTGAGCTTTAAATGGAGTCCTATTCAGAAAGTCCTTTCCTACACTTGTATCTTGAAGGGTATTAGCTATGTTTCCTTCTAGGAGTTTCAGTATTTCAGGTTTGGAATCGAGATCTTTGAATGATTTGTAGGGTTGGTTTTCTGTTTGTTTGTTTTGCAGTGTAATATCTAAGGGTCTAGTTTCATTCTTCAACATATGGACTTCCAGTTTTTCCAACAAAATTGAATGAAGATTCTATCTTTTTCTCCAGTGTATGTTTTTGATATCTTTCTCAAATATCAGATGTCTATAGTTGCATGTGCTGTTTGGGTCATCAGTTTTGTTTAATGTGTGTTTTTGTGTTAGTACCACACTGTTTTAATATTACTGTAGATTTGTAATATATCTTGAAATCTGAGATGGTAATCCCTTCAGCATTATTTCTGTTGTTTGTTTTTAGCTCAGGAAATTTTGCAACTTTTATGATTCCATATGGATTTAAAGATGTTTATCTTTTTTTTTCTGTTTCTGTGAAAAATGCGATTTTTACTGGGCGTGTATTGAATCTGTACATTGCTTTTGGTAGAATGGTGAGAGCTACACTTACTGTTAAGTAGTAGGATAGCGACTTAGAATGCAGTTAGAGAAGGAATAATGTTAATTTAGTAAAGTGACAGTAGTATGTTCTCCATAAGATCCATAATCTCACTAGCCCCAGATAGGTGACTAGGTTTCCATTACTAGGCCTAATTTCCTCCCTGTTAAAGAAGCCTTAAATTCAGTTAGATATCTTTTGGTTACTGCTAAGATTTAAGTTCTACTGTTGTATATTTAGGAACATTTTATCATGCTGATCCTTGTTGTAGGTTATGGTTGTCATGGCTGATTTGGATTATTGATTGCTTCTCTCCCTTGGCAACTTTAATAACACCTTCAGGTAATATGAAAATTAGTCCTCAGGGAGAAGGATTTTAGATCAGACCCAGCTCAAATCTCAAAGTCCTGTGTCTAAAACACATGGAATCTCCAGCAATAATGACTTACCTTCAACTTCTGGAAGACAAGAAAGGGCAACAGCAATAACCTATATTGGCTTTGTAGTCTCTTAGACTCCTCTGACCAACAACTAGTAAGGAGGCTCCTCCTGCCTAAAACTGTGGTTTCTACCAACCTATGGTTTTTGTGGAGGCATTATCTCCTCAACTGGTATAACTTCATTAAAAGAAATATGTATAGACACACGTATTTGTGTTATATCCACTTTTATGTTAGTGTAAAGCTGTATCATTTCCTGTGCATTTTTCAAACATCTTTAGTATTATTTATCCCTCCTCCTTCTGATTCACCTCCTTCTTCCTTCTTAATTAAATTCCCACCAACTTCCTTATTTTCTCCTTCTTATCACTAGTATCCTGCTATCCTATTTCCAGCATTCTTGTTCCTTACCTTCCACCCTCTACCACCTTCACGTTGTGTTTTCTCAGTTTCTGTTGTCACTCCAGGTTATGAACTATGTTTGAGGATTTGGCGCTAGGAACCTCAGATGAGAGGGGACATATGATATAGTCTTTCTGTGCAGGAAGAACAAAGCCTGCAGCCGAGCAACAGGTACATGCATGTCTAAGACTTCTAATTAGAGACAGCCGGAAACTGGCCAGAGAGCCCAGAGGTTGATGACATCAAGTGGACAATGGAGTATGAACCAATGAGAGCAAGCCATGGCTGCGGCGAGCAGCTCGGTAGCCAATGGGGCTTGGGGAGGGGTATAAAGGGCTGCCTCATTTTCATATTAAACGAGTCTGCTTATGCCACTTAGCAGGCTCTCCGACACTGGTCCAAGTGTCCTGGAGGGGCAGGCAAGCAACACTCCTGATCTGAGTTACTTCACCCAATATAGTTTCACTAATTTACTGCAATATTCATGATTTCATTTTTCTTACCACATTCTCATTATCCACTCATCAGTTGAGGGACCTTTAGGTTGTTTTCATTTTCTAGCTGTTGTGCGTGGAGCAGCAATGAACAAGGCTGAGAAGGTGTCTGTGGAGTAAATGTCCAGTCCTTTGGGCATATGCCAAGGAGTGGTATAGTAGGGCCATATAGTAGATTTACTTTTAGGTTTTTGAGGATTTTTCACACCGACTTTCAGAGTGGCCGTCCCAGTTTGCAATCCTACCAACAGTGAAAGAGGGTTCCACATCCTCGTCAGTGTTTGTGGTCAGTTATTTTTGTTGATCTTAGCCATTCTGTGTGGGGTAAGGTTCAGGGGAGAGGAATAGAAAGATTGTGAGAGTCAAAGGACCAGGAAGTCTACTGGCTTGTGTCTTCTAGAGTGACAAGGAAGCTACCTGATACCTCAGTAGTACGACTGCCTAAGTTACACCTGAACAATGATAAGACCAGTGGACATCCTAACATGAAAGGGGAAATCTTATGGGACCCTACACCTACACAAGGAACTATGAGTATATAATTAATGCTGAAAATGGAGAGTTAAACTTTCTCAGGGAGATGTCCTAATTGGTTATCCAATATTAAGTGGTCAGTCTCAAAATTATATACATACACTCAACACTAAACATATTCAGCAGGCTGTATTTATATGTGTAAACATACATGTGTGTGTATTTAATATGTAATATGTATCAATATATTATAACAATAATAATTAAAGAAAAGACCATGAAATTTGAGAGGGAGGGCAGATATGGGGGGTTTGAAGAGATGGGTAAATGATATAATTGTATTTTAACTGCAAAAAAATTATGATGAGGATAAGGAAAAAAAGTCAAGAATTTAAAGTAGGATCCTAAGTATTCAGTTATATTTTCCTCTATGCTCATAAAATACATTTAAATACTATAACCACCAAAACACCAATAATAAAAGAGCTAACCAAAACTTTTGTGAAGAATAAATATATGTGACTATATTCGACAATTTTTAGGAATTGATTAGCCAGTTAGAATTTCTACATTTTACTTAGCTCATCTTTTTTTCCCAAGAACAAACTGATAATATTATATTAATGGAAAAAAGTGGGGGGTAGTGAAATAGAGAAATAAAATGAGAGAGGGAAGAAAAATAGCTGAAAAACCATGAGGTGATTCATATCTGCTGAATTTTCAGCAAGGTAGCAGAAAACTGACTGTAAATTTAGAGACTGTCTTGATGACATAGATACCTGCCTTGGGCCTGAGGGACATTCTTTAGTTCAGGAAAATCAATGTTATCTCACTGACCTGCCAAGCAAGATGTGCTTGCTGGTGCAATAATGGCACAACTGTTTTGGGAAAAGTAAACACTTTCTGATTGGAGATTTGTGGCCTTGTTCACAGGAGGGAACTATATACTTGGTACTGTAAGCCTGGTTGCTCAAAAGCCCATGGGAAGACCATATGCTCTAGGACTGAACACGCTGCTGTTAGTTTGCTAAATGCCTCTGCTGTCAAATTGCCTTCTAAATATTTAGCTTGTCGCCACTGACCTTGGTTGCTTTCAACCTTGGTTAGAGAAGCTTCATTTTCCAGCGAGCACCAGTCAATGCAGACATGAATAACTAGTCAAAATTCTGGTAAGAGACAGAGTGCTAAGTCCAAACAGGATATCTATATCAATTGCTTCTTTTACTTCTTTCTTAATAACTCTCCAAACGGGAGAGCTATCTACTTTGCTAGCTCTGCCAATCTCATTGCTGGCCAGGGAAGATGACCAGAGAGGTGACCTCTATTAGGACATGGAGATAGAAGGGGTGTAATATAATCCATCCACCTGGTCACTCTGTTTCAGCAAAACTGAACCTAAGCACTGAAAACATAATTTGCTATAAAAAATCATGTCCAGCTTTTCTAAACACTCTGACCCTAAGGAGGGTCATATTTGACTATAGGGAGCAAATACATTACGGTTATTACACAATACTTCATCTTCATTCAAGTTGCCCTACGGACCTGTAAGTGGTAAATAGATGATTGTTGCTCGTTATTTAAAAGCCAATTCATGGAGAACCCAGATCCCTCGAATGGCTGATCCACAGAGGAAATCAATGCCAGCAGAGACAGTTTGCTTTATATGATTCACTCTGCCAGTTAGTACTAAAACTCCCAAAGTTCTGATGACTCTGTGAGAAGAAAGCAAAGAAGAAAGACCACAGAGGTCATTCAGTGTAGGGCTTTTGAAAATGTTGAACTTTTAATCAGCCATTCATCATTTTTGTCTGTAAGTAACTTTTCAAAAAGCAAGTATAGCAACACATCAGTCTTAATAGATACAACTTAAGAGAAAATGTTAAAAGTTATAATAGTTACTAGTGAATTATTCAGGGGCTGTGAAGATGGCTCAGTGGGTACAGTGCTGAAGAATGAAGACCTGTGTTAGGATTCCCAGGACTGGTCAATAGGTTCACATTTGTAACCCCGGTTTTTTGGAAGGGATGGTTAGAGAAATTGGTGGATCTTTGAGGCTTTCTGACCAGTCTAGATTCAGTGAAGGATATTTTTGGATATTATCCAAAAAATAAGGTGAGGGGTGATAGAGGAAGACATCTGACATAAAGCTCTGGTCACTAACTGTGCACAGGCTAAGTGCACCAGCATATACACATGAACACAGACCCACAGACAGACACACACACACACACACACACACACACACACACACACACACACACA
>CAJQZJ010034075.1:4669735-4689165 GCA_907164525.1 Lophiomys imhausi | reverse complement strand
ACACACAAACAAATACATACACACACACAAACAAATACATACACACAGACACACACACAAATACATACACACACACGCACACACACACAAACAAATACATACACACACATACACACACACACACACACACCATGTAACAATTAAAGAAACAGAACCAGTAATTTGAGCTGGAAAAAGGAAAGTATGAACGTACTTAAAGGAAAGGGAAAGAGGGAAACTGATGTAATTATATTTTAATGAAAAAATGAATGGGAAAAAGCAGGGTCAGTAGAAAAAGGTGGTTAATACCTGAATCAGCTATATTATACCATCAGCCGTTACGTTTTTATGGCATAGGATCATACTATAGTGAGATTCTGGCATGAAGAGACAGAAACATCTGACATCAGCTCTGTAGTCTCTTACTTTCTTTCTTGCAGCACTGGGAATCAAGCCTAGGGCCTTAGATATGGTAGGCAAGACCTTTACAACAAAGATACTGAGCTATATTCCCAAGCCCATAAAGTCTCTATTTTTAAAGAACCATCACTATGTTTTGGGAAGACAATATAAATATAAGACATAATTATTAAACAATTTAAGTCCATATATAGTGAAGTAAAAAAAAATCATGATCTGGAAGTAATCATGGACTTTCAGAATTATCTATTAGGTAAACTTTTCCTGTATCAAAGAATTCATAGGACAGAAACAAATAGTACAAATAATGTCAGGGATATGTTATGATAGCACCGTGGACCACAGGATAGAGGCACATGTGTGTAAGGGTAGTCAACCAGGTTGGTTTCAGGAATAGAACAGAGACAGAATGGGGACAGAAGCAGAGTAAACACTCACCTATACATTCTGTGGTCCCTGCTTTAGGGAGCCAAATCCTATCAGAGTAAACCTGGAAGCCACAGGCCTAATAGCACATCCCTAAGAAAGTTTGTTCACAATTCTTCAGGGTTAGTGATAGTAGATGATGACATCTTAGTAACTTAAAATAAACTTCATGCAACATGGACTGTGTCTGATTTTACAGCAATTGCACACACCAATTAGATGCAAGCCATGCATTCCAAGCACACCTCACAGGCAGATCTGTTTGTGTTCCTCCACTCTAGCAGTCCACACTCTTCCCAGCAGATATTTATAGAGCAGACGAAGCAGC
This sequence comes from Lophiomys imhausi, assembly GCA_907164525.1. NCBI lineage: Eukaryota > Metazoa > Chordata > Mammalia > Rodentia > Muridae > Lophiomys > Lophiomys imhausi. Next base: position 4,688,012 of record CAJQZJ010034075.1, on the reverse strand, counting down.
CCATGGTTTGAGGACAATGAAAACAACACTAATTGTTCACTGTGTACTCTAATTACAAAAATTTCAAGCTTTGCATTTAAGTTGTTTTTTTTTTCAGTTGCATTGTGGAGGGGTGCTGTGGGGTGAATGCTGATGGACAATTTATCACCCCAGTTTTTTACTGGAGTGATAAAAAATATTTGGAAATCAGATGGTGTCAACAGTTGCACAGTTCTGTGAATATATCAAAGTCTACAGATTGTGCACTTGGAAAAAAGGTATTTCATTCTATGTGGATCACTTATTAATGAAGTTACTTTTAAAAAAATAACCATTGACAGACTCAAGATATAACTCATAAATCCACAGTGGTGTTCATTGTGCATAGAGCAATAAATTAGCTTTATTATTGAAGGCAAGGGGATTTATATTATAATCCAATGCAAATAATGACCTTGGGCTAGAGATAAAATTTTTTTCTTCAGAATTGTGAGAGCCATTTAAGTGGAAGACCAGAATGCAAATTAGCTCGGGCTCTGTAACCTGGAGGTAGAGATGTTTTCCTCAGCAGAGACTGGCAGCAGGCCATTGTTTCACTTGCTCTTTTACCCAACACACATTTATTAAGAAAACTGATTAGTATTTTTATACTATCTATATTTCTTCTTTTTAAAATATTTCTTTTATTTTTAATTATGTATATGTGTCGGTGGGTAAGTGCAAGTGAATGCAGGTGCCCTCAGAGGCTAGACACATTATATCTTCCTGGGGTGAGGTTGTGAGTTGCCCAGCATGGATACTAGAAACTGAATACCCTCTCATAACTGCTGCTGTCTCCCCAGCCTGTATTTTTTTTTAAATATTTTTTGAGAACCAATGCCATCACTAATTGACTCTCTTCAACCTATATTTGTTTTTAGTATTTATTGAGAATCAGTGCCATCAGTAGTTGAATAATGGAGCACTGGAGAGGCAGAACTTTTCTAAGGCCACTTGAAAACATTGCCAGATTACTCAGATCCCATTCACTACCACACAAAGGCTTTGCATCTCGCAGATGGAAAACCAAGGCAGAGTTTATACAGTGACCACAGAAATGTTTTCATCTTGAACACAAACCTTGATGCTTTGTGCACACAAAGATGGAAGGCCTTTCCTGGAAGAGTGACTTCTTGCATTTTTGGTGTAGAACTTGATTGGCTCTCTGGGAAGCCTTCAATGCACACTTCTGCAGCCTGTGGATAGTAGGCACCTGATGCCTACAAGCCTGCACTGTCCAGAAAAGAAGTAATCAGAAAAAAAGTGGCTACTGAGCATCTGAAATATGCCTATCTAAATGGACATGTGTTCTAAGTATCCAATAGCCATGGTATCTTGAAAACTTGGGTTAAGAATATAAACATTTATCTTTATATTAGTATAGTCTTCACCCCTCATCAAGGATGTTTCTCTTTACAACAGATGGAGACCACTATAGAAAATCACAGTCAATCAAAATGCAGAGTTTTGGAGTCCAGTCCCAGTGGATATATGCACAAAACACTCCTACACCTAAGACACAGGGAACATCGAGGAAGAGGAGGCGGAAAGATTTTAAGAGCCAGAGGATCAGGAAATTTGCCATGAAATTGTGTCTCCTACAAATAGTCAGAAGCTACACCCATAAAGTCTCACCAACATGATTGCCCATATGTAAGCAGAACCAGGACAATACCAATGACATGTCAAAGTAAATAAGGAAAAGTCCACAAGATATGAACCCTACACAAAGAACTACAGTCAACTTGGAAATATTTTAGGTGGTTTTCCCGAGGGAAGAACACACAAATTGGTGTTTAGTACCAAATGATCAGCTCTGAATATATGCATGTAAGTAACGTTATATGGTCTGGACAGGTTATCTTCAGGAATATATATGCATATCCATATACATTTACACACATGCAATCAATAACAATTGGTGAAAATAGGAGGCAGTGAATTTGAAGGAGAGAGGAGGAGCGAGGGCTTGGGAGGGTTTGGAGAATGGGAAGAGAAATGGGAAATATTGGAACTATATTATAATCTCAAAAATAAGGAATGTAAAAACATAAACTGTTTTTAACATTTGCAAATACAATTATATATTAAACCGACAGTATCCAAGATACATTGGGTTAAGGCATACTTTTCCTTCCTCTAAAAACAAAAGCAAACAAAAACCCTAACCTGTCCTTTCCTTTAATAATGAATAATAAAGGATGATCAGCTCAGTGTCCAAGAATCTAGCCAAGAGAAGGTGACTGTGAAAATCACGATGGATAAAGAAAGAGACAAGGCGAGTCTCCCAACCGAGGTTCTATAACCTGTCATAAATCAGGAGAAATTGTGAGAATCAGGCTTGAGTTGTTGATCTTACATACTTACCTCATCAGTCATTCTGCAACTTTAACATCACTTTGTAACCACTTGAAAGGGAATCCCAGCTGATGGCAGGTGGATCGTACAGAGAGGCACTGGGGACTGGCCCTTGCACAAAGCTAAAGGAATTGATGTCATGCTATACTGGCACAATTGGATGCTTTGTGCAGCTGAGTCAGATAAGGTGGGTGGGTTAAAATCTGCTGGAGCCCTTTGCCTATATAAAGCAGTCATTTTCCTTTTAATATACATGTGGATGAAAAAGCCACAGCAAGGAGAAATAGATAATTACATTTGCATTGCATAAAAGATATTATCTTAATGGTCTCTGCTCATTTCCTTTGCGTGGATAGTCCCAATTAAAGAAAACCCAAATTTTGTCTGAATAACCAATAATGTGCATAAAATTCTTATCTTCTGTTTATCCCATAAGACACACTGTACTTAGGGATATTAGATATATAAAGAGAGCATGACTAAAGCTTTCCTTGAGAGGTGACCATTTGATGGAGAAAGTCACAAGAAAAAAGTAAATCAATGGTATACATGTTGTGATTGTGACATTTATGTACTAGTGAATTTAAGAGAACTTGTATAGTTTGGTAAGTAATTAAAAGCAACACTATCCACACTATTACTTCATTAATAAAATAGTTACTGTATGTGACAGTGAATAATTTATATGCCAGTTATAACTTATTCACAGAAATTAGTCCAGTCTGTGTTGGTGTCTGAGTGTTAGTCTGCATTCTTTGTTGATAGAGATACAGAACAGAACACACAGGAGTCAGCCTTTTGTTTTCCATGCTCAAAAGTGGACATTTGTCAAGGGAAAGCCTGAGTCTCCTTACAGGCTCAACATGCTGTTGATTGTCCATGGGATTAGCCCCACGGATAAGTGGGAGACCTTTGTGAAACCCATGTATTCAGCAAGAGCCACAGATTAAAAAAAAAAAAGTCAAACAGTCTGGGAAAATAGATGCTCACCACTGACAACTTTGGTGGGGGAAGTGGGAGCCAGAAAGAATGCCTACCGGGCCCTCCCAGTTATAATCGACAGCGCAGCAAGGCTCTCTATGTGTGACAGAGTGTCAAGGGCAGCTTTATGGAGCTCATTTACCTTTTTAACTCAGTTCAGTTCATACTTATCTGAGAGACAGTAGATTTTTGTTTTGGGGTGTGTGTGTGTGTTGACTTGATAAGAGACTAACAACCTATATAAAATCTCTACATATATTTGTTACCAAAATGCTCATTTTCTGAAACCGGGAGGACACACAACTAGTTTTAGACAGGTTTAAAATTGCATATGTGTCCCACTAACAAGGAACAAAATCTATGTTCCTGTTCCTTTTGGTGTGCTGGTTGTAGGATAGTTATCCTGAACTGGGCGGGGGGGGAGACGATATGGAGGGACACCCCACTCTGGAGGACTAGGATAGGAGGGAGAGGGGAGAGAATGTGGGATTGAGATGTAACTTGAAGTAATAAATAAGCACAAAATAAAACTATATATGTATGTGTATGTGATGGCTGTGCGCATGTAGTGTGTGTGTGTTTGTGTGTGCTTATGAGGTATATGTGTATTTGTGTGCATGTGAGGTGTGTGTGTGTGTGTGTGTGTGTGTGTGTGTGTGTGTGTGTGAAGGTATGTGTGTGCGTGTGTGTGTGTGTGTGTGTGTGTGTGTGTGTGCATTTATGTGTGTTGCTGGGGATGGACCCCCAAAACCTTGCAGGTGCTAGGCAGAGTTTCCTTTAAGTATATGCCCACCCCAAATTATTCACTAATTTTCTAACAAGTCACTAGTCTGATTTAGGACACACTCTCCATTAACAGTCATTCACTCAGTGAATAAGTACTTTTAAGCATGATTATGTAACACTGTCCAGATGATGTTTAGAGAGAGAGACTTTATAATTAGCTGCAAAAAAGAAAGTGGACGCCCTCAGAATGGAGAAGTCCCTTTAGAGCATTTCCATGGTTGTCTTGCCCTAGAAAAGGTATGAAAGTCCTAATTTGTTTTGAGTAAGCTAATGAGTGTCATTGGTTTAAAATGCTCTCTGAATTAGCTAATTTTCTGTATGACTTGGCTGGCCTGGCCTGAAGAATATTTAGTATTACTGCCAACATTAAGGCATGGAGACGCTCTGTTGAGTTTGTGACTCAGGATTACCTTAGCTAATAGTGACGTGTCTGTTTCCTGATGCTACCTACAGCCTGGAACGGGAATCAGAGAGTGGGCTAGTAGGGAAGAAGCTCCCCAGTAGGGTGGGACCAGGGAAGGGGGAAGATTAGTGTGATGCATAACCCTTTGTTATAGCCCTCACAGCATGGTTTTCCCATAAGTACAATCAGTGCTGTTAAAGGCCAGCAGAAGCTGCCAATACTTATGTCATGGGTCACCCTTCTAGTCATTCAGCTGTCCAAAGTGGGCATTCACCACAGGGGGGACAGTGGCATGGAAAGGGCTGAGAGAAGATAATTCGAGCCCAGGAACCATTTCTGCATGTCACATTTTCCCTTGCTCGAATGCAGCCTTTTGCTTTAGTGAACACGTGTGAGGAGGCCAGGGTCCTGTCTGCTTTCTCTCTACTTGCCTTTCTGACTGCGGACAGCTGAAAAGGGACTTTAAAGACATTGCTCAGTTCTGAAAACTTGAGTCCAGCCAAGGCCTCAGAGCAATATTCTGTCACCCCTCTTTTTTCACACAGTCTTTGAACTCTTTATATGATTGTCCCAGATATATATATATATATATATGACCCTGTTTCTATTTAAGGTGTTGCCTCCCCATTAGAACTTCTTCAGATTATGTTTTTCAGTGGAAAACTAAGTATTTAGCCTTAGAATTAGGCCTTGAAAAGGAAGTAGTTGAAGCATTAGTCCAAACAACCCAGACTAACAGAATAAAAACAATTAAGTCGATTTTTCAACAAAAAAGGAAGTATCAAACTACATTGATTCACATTCTTTTCTTCATCATGCAAAATATAATTTCTAGTTGCTTGTTTAAGTCTGTGCTTTCTTTTCCTCCGGGAGACCAATTCCTCTGGTGGTAGATCTCACGAATTTTATACTCTCCAAAACCATCACCAACTCAATGTCAGGTACACAGGTCACTCAGTACCTGCCCACTGATTCCTGTCATTCTGGCAGGTGAGTTCCACCCACATATATGCATTCTTGTTGAAATTAGGTAACACCGTTAGAAGACCCTTAAGGGTCTGGGGGTTTTGTTTGCTAGTTTGGTTTTTTAATTTTTTGCTTTGCTTTTAATTGTAATATTGGGCATAAACTGCTGTATTTCTGAAGATCTTTAAAGAAAACAAGAAACCATGCTGGTAAAAAGAATCATATAGCCAAAACCGAGGCCGACTCATACATGGATGGCATTCCTCAGATAAGAAAATATTCCTGTGGCTTCAGATGTAGCTTAGTGAGTGCAATGGCTGGGGCTTGGAGCCACCAAGAGAGCTTCAGAAAAGAAGCTTGACTGTTTCAGTACCAGATAATATTCAGAGGAGATAGAGGCAGAGACTAAAGAGAGATAGGGTGGGATGGAAGGAAGAGAAGTGGAGTGAGAAAGGGAACAGGAGGAGAGATAGTACACAGGGATAAAAGTAGAACAAGGTGGCGAATACAAAACCAAACCAAAATAAAACAAAAACTCTAGACACTGAAAATGCACAGCTGCCACTAAATACATCTTAACCAGATTTGCCATCCAATTACACAGAGATCATGGTGTTCACAAACCATGCAGGTGCTGGTATAGACTCTTTCCAGCACTGGAGAAGCAGAAAGAAGCCGTTTTTTTCATAGACCCATGCTGAGCAGGTGACTGGAAACCCCTAAGAGCAGAGATCTCTCTCTACACAACCCTCTCCAGAAGGCCAAGGAAGAGGGTCAGGGGAAGTATTTTCTGAGTCTTGGCCTGAAGAACACTTTTCCTAGAGAGAAAAGTCTGTGGATTAGACCTGTGCAGTACTCCATGGTGTGGAAATCTGATCCAAGCCATACAGTGAGTCTCTAGATCCCTAGAAAAAAGACAAGCAGTGACCAATGTCCAGAGGTGCTGGAGTCTCAGGCATTCCAGTGGAAAGCTTGACGTTACTTAGCCCTGTTCCTATTATAATGCCCATTTGCCTGACCTATGAGCCACACCTTCTGACCATAAGGGAAACAACACCATGACCAGTACAGGAAGCATAATATCAAAAAGGCTCCAGACTTATTGGAACACACCAACCCAAATGTTCAGAGAAGGAATACTACACCTGAGCTCAGGGGGTTGTCTGCATAAAAAGAGACCCAATATAATATCGAATACTAGATTTATAGACTGCTTTGTCTTGCACTCTTTTTGAGACAGGCTCTTTCAAGGGAAACAGGACAGTCCAAGGTTTGAGGTTTCCCTACCACTGCTTCCCACGTGCTGGGATAATTTGTAGATTGTGTTGTTGCATTTCTTCACCTCTTTGTCTTTCACTCCGCCTTTAGCTGGAGCTGCTCTATTGCCTTCCCGTCTTCTTTATTATCCCTCCCCTTCTATCCTTCTGTTTCATTTTTCTTCTGTTGCTTAATATAAATTTCTAGTCTTAGCTTACTTTCTATCCCTACTGTCAATAACTAAATATTTTAGCATATACCATACTACTTTCGTACTCTTATTTCCCTCATGTTATTACAATCAAAGGAGGGGTTTGTTTTAACTGACTGCCACTGTATTTTATAGCAGACCTATCCATCAGATGTGGTTGCCATTGTGCCAGTGGAAAGGAACAGAACCTCAAATATACTACAACTTGATCTCACTTGAACATTGCAAATACATCAGTGGAAGAATTCAGATAGAAATGTCCAGCTAACAACCTAATCCTAGATGTACAAGTCTCATATAGAAACACAAGAAACAGAGAATAAATCAAGGCCATATCCTTCCTTCAAAGCATACCAGTTCCACAGTAATAGAGTCTAATAAAAAATGAATTAAATGCAATCCCAGACACAAATTCAAAGGAATTACTATAAACATGTTCAACAAAATCAGAAGGTCAAAAACTCCCAAAATGAATTGAAAAAATATGTAAGTAAACAGCTAGATAAATAAGAAATTCAATATAAAATATTAATGAGGAATTCAATGAACAGATAAAAATACTGGGAAAACTTTGTAAGAGAAAGCCTCAATAAATCGTACAAAAATTTAACAGGGAGTTTAACAAATAGAATGGAATAAGTAGAAGATACAATATCAGAGTTTGAAGACAAGATAGATGAATCAGAAAATTTAGACCATAATAAAAATACAAAGTAAAAATGGAACATATGAGGTTCCATTAAAAAGATTAAAAGATTAAATTATGAATTATGAGTATAGGAGAGGTACAAGTTAAAGGCATAAAATATTCAATAAAATCATAGCAGAAAATTTCTCAAATCTAGAGGGAAAGATGGTTACCCAGATACAATAAATAGTTAGACAACAAAAATAAAGGAGAGGAAAGAAAATACCCATGTCACACATTATAATTACAACACTGAGTTATAAAACATCAAAAGACTATTGAAGCTGACAGAGTACCAACTCACACATAAAAGCATACTCATCAGAATAACAGAAAATTTTGCCACAGAAACTTTAAAAGCCAGAGGTACATGGAATTGTGTGCTTAAGCTCTGAAAGACGATAAATGCCAATGCAGATTACTATGTTCAGAAAAGCTATCCTTCATAATTGAAAGAGAAAGAAAACACAAACTGAAAAAACCCATTACCTCCCAACAAGATCTACAAATAATACTTGAAGGAATCCTACATAGAAAACATGAAGATGAGAATATCTATGAGGTTACAGGAAAGAATAAATTTTATTATAACAACCGAGTAAATGAGGATTAGGGAAATACAAGACATTAAAAACAATGAAATAATAGGAATAAATACATACCTTTCAATAATATATCAGAATATTAATTCTCTAAACAAAAGATCTCAATTCTCTAATCAAATGTCACAGACTAAGAGACTAGATTAAAAACAAGAACTCATCTAATATTATTACAAGAAACATATGTCACTGACAAAGACAAATAGCTCTATGAAGAAATGGTAGAAAATGACATTCTAAGTAAATAGAATTGGAAACCAAGTAGGTGCAATTACTATAAAAATGTCAGATAAAGTATATTTCAAACAAAGATTATAATAGATAAATGAGGTACTTTCATATAGGTTACGGAACCAGTCTATTAAGAGAAGACAGCAATTATAAGCATATATCCATCTAATATTGATGTCCCAGAGTTCATAAGCAAATATTATAGAATGTAAGGTACAGACACTGATCCCAACACAATAATTGTATGTTATTTAATTACCCACTCAAGCCAATGAACATGTCATCAGACAAGAAGTGAACAAAGGCACACCAAAGTTGTAAACATAACAGATATTCTCATAACATGCTACCTAAATAATGAAGAGTATACATTGTTTTCAGCAGAATCCTGTAGACCTCTTATTAAAGTGGACCATATTTTAGGACACAAAGTAATTTTTAACAAAGAGGAAAAAACATTGGGACAGTTTCTTCTATTCTATCTGATCACAATGAAATAAAAATGGAAATCAATAACAAGAGAAACTATAGGAAATATACAAATTCGTGGAACCTGAGCAACGCACAAATGAATGATAAAGGGGTCATGAAAAAGGTGGGGCACGCCTTCAATCCCAGCACTTGGGAGACAGAGGTAGGAGGATCTCTGTGAGTTCAAGGCCAACTGGATCTACAAAGTGAGTCCAGGACAGCCAGGGTTGTTACACAGAGAAGCCCTGTCTCCACAAACAAAACAAACAACAACAAAAACCCAACTCATAAAATCAAATGAAAATTAAAACACAACATACTAGAACCTTTTGAAAGGAATCATAAAAGAGAAAATTAAAGTTATAGATGCTTATATTAAAAAAATCAGAGTGATCTCAAGTAAATAATTTAATGATGCACTTTTAAGTCTTAGGAAAATCAAGCAAAAAGAAATAGGAAATCAGTATATGTATGAATAAAGATCAAGACAGAAATGGATAGAATGTAACTTTAAAAAGGTAAAGAATCAGTATAAATAGATTTAGCTCCTTGAAAAGATAGGTTTTTTACAAGCTTTAGCCAAACTAGCCAAATTAAAAAGAACACCTATATTAAAAAAAAATTAGAGGTGAAAAGGGGGATACAACAAGAGATATCTGGAAGCTCAAGAGAATCATTAAGGTATATTTTGAAAAACTATATTCCAAAATATTTAAAAATCTAACAAAATGGAAATTTTTCTAGACACAGTAAAATTAATCCAAGAGGATACAAACAACTTAAATATATATCAAGACTGGAGCAATAATAAGTCTTTCATCTAAAATCAGAGCAAGCCCAGATGGATTCACAGCTGACTCCTACTAGGCCTTCAAGAATGCTCCTCATACTGTCCCATAAAATAGTAGGGAAGGAATTTACCAAAACATTTTACATAGCCAATGTTACCCAAATACCAGAACCAGACAAAGACATAGCAAAAAAGCCAATAATAGGCAATCTCCCTAATAAAAATAAATGTTAAAATTTGCAGTAAAACACTTGCAAACCTGGGACTGGAGAGATGGCTCAGCTGTTAAGAGCAATTGCTCTTCCAGAAGATATGGATTTGGTTTCCAGCATCCACATGGTTCACAATCACATGTAACTCCAGTTCAAGGGGATCCAATCACCTCATCTGGCTTTTATGGGCACCAAGCTTGTGTTGGGGCACACGTGTGTGTGTGTGTGTGTGTGTGTGTGTGTGTGTGTGTGTGTGTGTGTGTATATATTTATATACAGTATATATAAACATATATATATGTTTTGTGTATATATACATATGTATATATAGTCATGTAAGCAAAACCAAATATATATATATATATATATATATATATATATATATAGTATATATATATACAATAAATCCTTAAAAATACTTGCAAACTGAGTTCAAGAAGATTGTATTGGACTACATTGGTATTGATCTTTGTATATTGATACAAAATTAAGATTATATTTGGCCACAATGGTATTGACCCTTGTATAATGATGCAAAATTAAGATTGTATTGGGCTACATAGGTATTGACATGTATATTGATACAAAATTAAGGTTATATTTGGCCACATTGGTATTGATCTCTGTATATTGATACAAAATTAAGGGTAACACTCCTTAAAGGTATTATACCTAGTAATGCTTAAAAAAGAAATGTGAAGTTTTGGCCTTTTGCTACCCACTGTCATAAACTGTTTAGGATAATTAAGAAATGGAAACTAATAGTCATGCAAGTGTATCATTTTGTTAGTTACTATGACAGTCTATCACAGTTATTTTCTAAGCTACTCAGAAATCAAGTTGCTAAAAGACAAGCAACATTTGCTTATCTAAATATAAGAGATAGATAGGGCGTCTTCAAAAACCTTAAGAGATCTGCAGAATATGGCATTCAAAGATTTTTTCTTAGCTTAAGATTTTTTGATATCGAGACATATCAGCTCCTGATAGCACCCCCTATTCTACTCCAAGTAGAAGATGAGCATCAAAGAATCTCCAGTGTGAGATGGTTGAATTAGTGGCAAGCCTATCTCTTGGCAACAAGAACCCCTTGTTTCAACTTTAGATAGAATGCTGTCCAAAAAGGACAAAACTTGGAAGCAGGTAAGTCGACAGCCTAGCTCTGCCAAGACAGGGTAGGCAAGTCCTTCATAATTCCTGCTGTACAATCAATGTATGTCAGAGAAACGGGGCCAAACAGCTGAATATTGATGCTGTAATGTATGGAGAGAAAATGGGAACTGTCCAGGCAGTCACTGGTATGTCATTTCTTAGTTTTGGAAGCTGTGGGCCCTGCACTTCCTATATAATCAGATATATTTATCCCTCTCAGGTCTCTGATGTGGTTGAAGAATAGATAGCTAGAGTCTCATAGTTAAGTTTTGAGTTGTTTAGGAATCAAGAGGGTGTTCTGGATATAAGAAGTTGTTTTTAAAATTGTGATGCAAGTTAGTATGAAAGCTGAGTTAGATATAGAACTTTAAACTCATGGAGATGGTTAGATAGTAGAATGTTAAAGTCAGGTGCCAAATACATATAGACTGGACATTGGAAATGTATACTAAGCCATATAACTCTCATAATTGTGGCCTATTTATTTCTGTTGTTTTGTATTGTATTTATTGATATAAGAGAAAGAACCATTTGTTGGACTGAAAGGGGGAGCTGCTGGGGGCAAAAAGATATACCTTAAACTAAAAAAAAAAAAAAAAAAAGGGTAGAGGATGGAGGGTTGAGGGGGAAGAGGGTAGAAGGGTGGGACAGGAGGAGGGAGTAGGGAGGGGATTATGATTGAGATGTAACTTGAAGAAATAAAAAATAAATTATAAAAAAAGAATATATAAGGAAAAATTTTTAATATAAACTAAAATGCCAAGGTCATGTAGAAAATTAAAAAAAGAAAAAAAAGAAAAAGTCATTTATCATGATTAAGTCATTATGCAATGACATCCAACCTATGCAAATCAACAAATGTAATACATCACATTTGTAGACTCAAGAGAGAAATCATATGATCACCCCAGCAGATGCAGAAAAGATCTTTGACAAAGTCCCACATTGCCATGATTCAAAACCCTGAAAAGTTAATATGAGAAGGAATGCACTTCAACAAAGTGAATACTATATTCAACAAACTTATAACCAACAGAAATGGAGAAAACTGGAGGCATTTCCACTCACATCAGGAACAAGATAAAGATATCCATTGTCGCCATTCTTCGTCAATATAATGTTCAGACTCTTAGAGCAATAAGAGAAGAGAAAGAATAAAAAAAGATGAAAATAGGAAAGGAAGAAATGAAAATATCCTTATTGACAGATGATACTATTATATACATACAGATTCTAAACACTCTGCCACAGAAGTTTAGAACCAATATATATATATATATATATATATATATATATATATATATATATATACTTTCAAGAAAAAAAAAACAGGATTGAAAGTCAACACAGAACAAATCAGAAAGGCTGGTAAGAGAGGTTAATGGTCAAAGTCTCTGAAGTGAAGGTTTCAGAAATGGAATTTAGAATTCACATGCGAATGGAAGTGTGTGCTGACTTATAATTCCATCACTCAGAAGGTGCAGAGAGATTCCTTGAGCAAGTTGGGTACCCAGAATAGCCATATGTATCAGTGAATTTTGATTTCAACTGAGAGACCCTGCCTCCGTGAATAACGTAGAGAGTGAATGAGGAAAACCTCCTATCATCAACCTCTGGCCTCCACAGATATGTGCACCACACATGTGCATGCACATCTGTACACACATACATGCACACACACATACCATACACAGAAGCACAAGAGAAAAAAATCAGATACTTTATGATATGCTAATAATGAACATGCTGAGAAAGAGATAAGGGAAAATTATTCTATGCATATTCATTTCAAACAAACAAACAAACACATTGGAGTAAACCTGACCACAGAAATAAAGGACCTCTGCAATGAAAATGTTAAAACACTAAATAAATTGAAAAAGACATCAGAAAGTGGACAGGCCTCCCATTCTCATGGATTGGCACAATAAATATTATAAAGATATATAATTACCAAAAGTGATCTACAGACTCAGCAGAATCCTCATCAAAATCCCAATGACATTTTTTACTAAACTAGAAACAGCAATCCTCAATTTCACATGGAAGCACAAAAGACTCAGTCAAACAACCCTGAACCAAAAGAGCACTGCTGGAGATTTCGCAATACAAGACTTGAAGTTTCACTGCTGATCTGCTGGAACAAACCAGCATGACTTGAGCAAAAATAGAAACACAGACCATAGAAGAGGACCCAGCAAGGGTTCTTAAGCTTTCCCATTCATGTCCTGTTTTCATCTGAGTTATAACATGACCTTGAGTGTATAGGCATTTAAAAGAGGTACACAAATGAAACATGTACTGATATTAAATAACAGTAATTTACTGTAAAGCAAATGTACTATTTGTAAAAGATGAAAGCAAATTTACATACTGATGAGATGGAGATGTCGGTCTATATTTACATAAGGAATTAAATCTTGGCTGAATATTTATACTGCAGGACATAGGAGATCTCCACCCTATTGATTGATAGTTTTATTTTATCATCAATGCTAAGAGAACCACCCCACCTAAATACATAGAAAGAAATAGTAGAAGTGTATTCAGGGCCACTTAAAAAAATAGTTGGACATTCTATCCTAATCTCAAGCCAAAATTAACTTAGCAATTTAAAAAAAATTTTAAGTCACCACCAAATTTAAAAACATGGAACACTATAATACAATACAATACAAGAGATAAAATTTTGATATGTGCATGCTAAAGAATGCTGGTAGGAAAATAGTTGTTTTCTGCTGTTTCTCTAAGTAGGGAATACTTCATTGGCACAGCAAAGCATTGTGACTCTTCCCAAACAGTAATCTCTATTCCGAGTCCAGCTATTTTGAGCAGTGTTCCTCATGTTGTGTGGGGTCTCAGCTGCAGCAGTGCAGAGTGTACATGTGAGCGCAGGACTGATGGCATGGTGGAGTCCCATATGCAGCACAGGTATCCACTGCAAAACCTCTATTCACTGCATGTTTGAGTTAACTTCTGTGGGGACTCGGGAAATGGAGGCTTATGAGAAATGCGTCAGGGCTGGGAAAATGATAGTAGCTTGTGGGAGATATCTAAGATGGCATCAACTGGAAGATGCCTGGGTGGAGTTGAAGCCTGATCATGGGTATAGCTGATTGGGTGACCAGTGCATGATCACCACGTTGCCAGGCTTGTGCTATGTGATGTAATAGGATGACCTTTAATGTGATAGGCCCACACGTAGACTCCTGTGGAGACACTCATTTGGTTCTGTATATAAGCTAGGGGATGAAATATTAAAAACAGGAAATGCTTAGACATCACCCCTGTTGGGTCTGTCTGTCTTCTGAGTGAAGGCTCAAGAGTTGGGGGGGGAGGGGCAGCGCACTCCCCTTTCCTTGAGAACCCCCTTATGTGGTGATCACCCTCTACAAGCCCTGAGATAAACTTCTGGTCACTGATCTTTCAGAAATCTTTTACTGTTGCCAAATGTTTACAATTTCCACATTCTAATATGTGACTCTGTAAGGGGTCACCATCTGCAGTTTAAGAAGCTGGGAATAGAGGGCCAGAAGTAAAAGCACTCAACTACAGCCATGTGGTTTTTCAGAAAGGAAATAAAACAAACAAATATTGTGGAAAACACCTTTTCAACAAGTACTGGGAAAAGCAGCCCATCAGCTTCATATGTGTAGTGGACGTAGGTTTCACCAAACCACAAGGACATTTCCTCAACTGTGTTCATAGCAGCTTTATTTTTAATAGCCAGAAACTGGAAACAACCTAGATGCCCCTCAACTGAGGAAATGGATAAACAATTTGTGGTACATTTACACAACAGAATACTACTCAGCTATTAGAAACAAGGACATCATGAAATTTGCAGGCAAATGCTTAGAACCAGAAAAGATCATCCCGAGTGATGTAGCCCAGGCCCAGAAAGACACACATGGTATGTATTCACTCATAAGTGCATATTAGCCATTAAGTACAGGATAACCCTGCTACAATCCACAGACCCAAAAAAAACTGAGTAACAAGGAGGGCTCAAGGGATGATGTTTGAAGCCCTCTAAGTAGGGGAGATAAAATAGACATTGTAAGTGCGTGGAGAGAGGGAACTGGATAGATACCTAACATAACTGCCATCTGAGAGGATTTATCCATCAGATAACAGAAACAGATACAGAGACCCACAGCCAAACATTAGGAGAAACTCAGGGAGTCTTGTGGAAGAGTTAGGGGAAGGTTCAAGAGAGCTGGAGGAGTCAAGGACTCCACAAGAAGACCTACATAGCCACTACACATATGAAGCATATTCATTCACTGACTCTTAATTCATTTTTACTGATCTTCATGCTGGGTGCTTGATCCACTTTTAAGTGATTTTCATGGTGGGTAAGAGATAAGGCTCAAGTTTTATTCTTCTGAAAGTGGATATAGTTTTCCCAGCACTTGTTGAAAAGGTGTGTTTCCCACAATATTTGTTTTATTTCCTTTCTGAAAAACCACATGGCTGTAGTTGAGTGCTTTTACTTCTGGCCCTCTATTCCCGGCTTCTTAAACTACAGATGGTGACCCCTTACAGAGTCACATAATAGAATGTGGAAATTGTAAACATTTGGCAATAGTAAAAGATTTCTGAAAGATCAGTGACCAGAAGTTTATCTCAGGGCTTGTATAGGGTGATCACCACATAAGGGGATTCTCAAGTGGATCCCCTAACAATTGGAGTGGGGATTTTCTGAGACTTGGTCTCTGTTGCCTCCTTCTGGATCCCATTTTCCTAGCAGAGATGCCTTGTCTTGCCTCAGTGGAAGAGGAGGCACTTAGTCCTGATACAATTTCATGCACCAGAGTAGGTTGGGACTGGGTGGGATGGGGAATTTGGGGGAGGGGGGGGGGGGGGGGGGAATTAGGAGGAGGGGAGGGATGGGAGTTGTAATTAGAATGTAAAATAAAAAATAAATAAATCTTTTGAAAAAGACTCTTTAATATAAGACCCAAAACTCTAAAACTGTTAGAGGAAACACTTCAAGGTATGGATATAGGTGTAGACTTCCTGAAAAGGGCTCTCTATATAGACAGGAAATATATCAAGAGATAATAAATGAGATTATATTAAATTAAAACTCTCTAGGCAGCAAAAGAAACAATTGAGTGAAGATACAACCTACTACTGAAGAAAAATCTTTGCTAGTATTTATGTAGCAGAGGATTACTATTTAGACTACAAAACAAATGAAAAAAAAAACCCAAATAACACCTCCTGAAACCCCCTCAATCAATAAATGGGCTCTTTTGAAATGAACTGACAACTCTTAAAAGATGAACTGTAAAAGGCCGATAAACTTACAAAAAATGTTTAAGATCTTTGGCCAATTAGGGAAATACAAATTAAGAGTACATTGAGTTTTATCTCACCCTGCTCAGAACTAATATTGTCACAAAAAAACAAATAAGGACAAATGTCAAGGATTCACAGAAAAATGGAATTCTACTGTTGCTGATAATGCAAATTAGCACAGATACTATGAAAATCAGTGTGGAGGTTCTTCAAAAGCCTAAAAATAGAAGCGCCATGTGACCCAGCTGTGCCACACCTGGATATGCATCTGAAGTAGCCTAAGTAAACATATCATAGAGATACCTGCATATCTATGTTTATTGCCTAATAAGTTCATAATAATTAATTGTGGGTATCAGTATAGGTTTTTTTTATCAACAGATCTATGAATAAAGAAAATGTGGTATGCAAACAGACTGGAATTTTATGAAAATATATTGTTTGAAGAGAAGGGAGATCATTGTGTTAAACAACATAACCCAGACTTAGAAAGAAAAGACTTAAAATTCCACATATTATATCACTTATTTCTAGAGCTTAGATTTTTATATGAGTACATAAATCATTTACATAGTGACATAAATGCAAAAAAAAAAGATTGTCTGGGAGAAGGTAATAGAGGGCAAGGAGTGAGTGTGTGGTGAGAATACAGACAAATTTATATGATATTCTTGAAAGAAAATTCATCTTTCTTCCTTTTTATTTTCTGTTTTGTGTGCACACATAGAGGTCACTGTCAGTGGTTGATTCTTTCCTTCTGTCATATGTACCTACACACAAGCGTGCGCATGTGCACACACACACACACACATACACACACACACACACACACACACACAAACGCGTGCACGCATGCAGGTGGGTGCATATGCCTGTGAGCATGTATGAATGCACAATAAAAAAGAAAATGTAAAAAGGACTGAAAAGAGAAACTGTAGGGGGAAATAAGATATACCTTAAACTTAAAAAAAAAAGGGAAGAGGATGGGGGGTTGAGGGTGGGAGGGTGGGACTGGAGAGGGAATAGGGAGGGGACTGCAATTGAGATGTAATTTGAAGAAATAAAAAATAAAGGAAAAAAAAGGATAAAGATATCAGAAAAAAGCAACCCATTTTTAAAGGCTCCAGGCTTGTAGACAATCTGGAGGTAAGTTCCTCACTGCCTGCCTTATCAAGCCAGTGTATGTAATAGGCAAATACAAAGAGATCAGAAAATGGGTCTTGGAAACTCTAATTTAGAAGTTCACCATGGGCCCTTTGGAGATTAATTGTATCATTAGCTGATTTGCAGATGTGCAGTCAAATCCCAAATATTGGAGTGCAGAAGCATGCACAATCAGAATGTTAGGAAAACCCCAAGACAATATGGAGACTTATAGACAATTAAGGAATGAAGTGTTTAGCTCTGGGTATCCGATGCTTCCAGAGGGCATATTCTCCATGGACGGGTCCACAAAATGATGCTGAATTCTATTATGTATGAAGATACAGGTGAAGCCTGACTTCTAATACTGCTCTAGGGTCCCCATGGCTGATGGGTGCAGGTCTCCTGCTGTCAGCCTTCAGCATGTCAGCAACTTTTTTCATTGCTTATTCAAATGTAATTTCAAATCTCTTAGAGGAAGACTTCCCTATTTTGCCATACAGTCTTCTTTACTCTCATCATAACACTGCTTACATGAACAAACTCAGTTTGTGGTCTTCTTTGTCCTTTAGTTGTTCCTCTTACTACATTTATTTATTTACTGTGTGTGTGTGTGTGTGTGTGTGTGTGTGTGTCTGTCTGTCTGTCTGCACACACACACACACACACACACACACACACACACACACACACACACACAC
>CAJQZJ010034075.1:4620901-4661073 GCA_907164525.1 Lophiomys imhausi | reverse complement strand
GTTGTTCACCACCATATAGATGGTGGAAATTGAACAACAGTACTCTGAAAGAGTAGTAGGTACTCTTAACTGGTGAGCCATCTCTCCAGCCTACCTTGCTGGGGGAGGTCTAACAAGAGCAGATTTCAATACTGAGATCTGGTTACTGCTCCTTCTGAGGCATTCTCTGATTGGTTGAATAAATGCTGAGACCTGAGATTGGGCAAAGACAGAGGTAGGTGGGACTAAGGTGTGCTGGCTTCTGAAGCAGAGAGGTTGATGGGTAAGAGAAGCCTCTAAGAGAAGAAAAAAAGAACAGGAAGAAAGACACATGCCAGGGGTTAGAGAAAAGAACCTCATTCCACGTGACCTGGAACATCGGCTTAGTGTGGGGAATAACAGCCCAGGGGACTTATGTATATATGACGTAATATTTGGGAAATAGAATTATGAGCTAGCTAAGAAGGGCTAAAATTGCACAATTTAGGCCAAGGCTTGTTAAAACCCTCAAGTCTCTGTGTGCTCATTTATAATGTCAGGTTAAGTATTAACTACCACCAACCAATTAAATATAATATAAATACAGGTAAATAATTTAAACATTTAATTTTCTCCAAATGGTGCCTGATTACAGCAATTAGAATCCATGCTTACAGCCTGAGAAGGCCCAGGTAAAAGGTAATTTCCTAGGCAAAGAGTGGGGAGCCGAACCCGAATACATCTCAAAGGAGTGACTCCCTTAACAAAAGCTACTGCCTTGGAGCAAATGTGGAAAGCTTAGCTCTCCTTATGTACTAAAAAAACAGCAGCCTTCTAAACAGAGCTTGAGAGTGGAATTAACCACCTAGATTAAAAATGGAGGAATTCATAATGCCTCAATACATTTGGATTCCAATTGAGTTTGTTTCTCTTAGCATGCAAACGATTTTTACCCTGACAGTTGTGGTTCTGTGTATCTTTTTTGAGAAAGTTTAGACTAGGATAGGGTTAAAGGAAAGAATTTACAGATGGAATGAGAATTACCAACAATGATAATGGGGGGAGGAGGGAGGCCGTTCCAGATAGATAATTCAAAATTGATAGCAGCTGGAGCCCAGAGCTCCCTGACTACTAGATGCTTGTCATGGCTTTCTGGGACAGGCCCACTAATGAAATATAATTGCAACTAGATTCCAAGGAATAATGGACAGAGCTTTAATTGCAGCATGGGATGGCATTGTTAGACCAAGGCTGGTTAAAATCCATGTGGTTGGTGTCTGTGTGCTCATTTATAATGGCTGGTTAAAGATTAACAGCTGCCAATCAATTAACAATAATATAAATACTGTTGAACAATTTAATTATTTCTACACTACCTCTTGCCTTAGAAGTTGCATCTTCTTCAATAATCAGGTCTTGGCACCTGTAGCTGCCTCTGTTCGGAAGTTTCTGTTCTGGTTCTTTGAAAGTTGTCTCTCACATTGTCCTTTATGTCTGAGCTCAAATTTTACCTCTTGAGATATATTTCTATGGTGTTCTCTCATTCATTTAATTTATTTTCTGGACAGAATGAAGCCACTGTCTGAATGGTCTTCTTCATTGACTAATTTTTTCACCAAGTGCTGTCTTTCTCCTCACCACTGTGAACACCCTGAGAGCAGGGGCCATGTCTCCTTTGCTCATCTAAATACTTTTGTGCCTGAAGTAGTAGCTGATCCTCAGGAAGACCTCACTAATACTTCTTGCATGAATCAGTAGGTGATCAGGGCCCAAGTCAAATAGTGTGGTTTTAAACACAAAAGCTAACAAATGAAAAAAATCTTTAACAAATGTACATTCTGTGAATAAACCCATTTAAATAATGCTAGTTCTCTTTTGATACTGTTAGACTGGCAAGGAAAAGGTGGCTTCATGCTTCCATGTTTGATGACCATTCTTTTCTACCACACAACTATTTGAAAATATTTTTATATTTATTTATTTTATTTTGTGTACATCAGTGGTTTTGCCTGCATACATGCATGTGCATCACACATGTCATGCACAGAGGTTAGAAGAAGGTGCCAATTCCTCTGGAACTGGAGTTAAGGATGTTTGAAAACCAGTTGGGTGCAATAAACTGATCTGAGGTCCTCTGCAAGAACAAATGCTCTTAACCAAAGACTCATCTTTCCAGCACCCCCTTACAGAAATTTTAACTTCTTTAAAATCTGAATAAAAATACAATTTTCTCATATGATTGGTTTAAAACTTCAATGTACATTGAAAGGTGTATTTTTATTTAGAAGTCTCTCATTTTAAATTAAAATGCGAAGACTTATTTCTTCAACATGCAATTTCTTTCTTGAGGATCTAGAGAAATTGCACAAACTGAATTTATTTTTCTCCAATAACTGATTTAAAAGTAAATTGTTGGGGTGGTTTGAATAGGAATGGGGCCCACAAGCTCATAGATTTGAATGCTTGGTCATCAGGGAGTGGCACTATTAGGAGGTATAGCCTCGTTGGAGGAAATGTCTCACTGTGGGCAGGTTTTGAGTTTAAAATGCTCAAACCAGGCCCAGTGTCACTGTCTTACTTCTGCCTGCTGATCCAGATGTAGAACTCTCAGTTACTTCTCCAGCACCATGTCTGCCTGTGTGCTGCCATGCTTCCAGCCATGACGATAGTGGACAAAACCTCCGAAACTGTAATCTAGTCCCAATTAAATGTTTTCCTTTATAAGAGTTGTTGTGGTCATGGTATTTCTTCACAGTAATAACTAAGACAACTGTCTTTGTCAATGAAATTTTTCTTTAGGTACTTTACTACAATTTCTTTTCTTTTTATTACTTTTTTTTCTTTATTTCTTTTGTTTGTGAGATTATAATATAATTATATCATTTTCTCCCTTTCCTTTCCTCCCTCTACCCACCCCACCCCATATACCTTCTTTGCTCTCTGTTAAATTTAAGGCTTTTAAAAAACTGTTTACACACACACTCACACACACACACACTCACACACACACACACACACACACACACACACACACACACTGATCAGTCTGTATAATGTTACATATTTGTTGTATGTTTTCAGGGCCGTCCATTTGGTATTGGATAACCAATACCATTTGGTGTTGTGCTCTTCCCTGAGGAAGACTATTTCTCACAAGGATGGTATTTTTCCCACTCTTATTGAACATAGATTCTTTCCTTGTACAATACAATCTGAATGCAGTTTCCCCTCCCTCTGCTCCTCTCAGTTCCTCCCCTCCTCCCCTTCCATCCAGATCCACTTCCTTTCTGTCTCTCATTAGACAAGAATAGGCTTCTAAGAGATAACAGCAAAACACGACACAATAAAATATCACAAGATAAAACAAAAACCCTCATTTCAAAGTTGGACAAGAAAAGCCAACAGAAGGAACAGAGCCCTAAGAGATTTTATTTCAATTTCAAGTGTCATTTTTACAAACATAAAAATAGATGTTTTAATTTTATAATCATCTAGGTTTATAGTTGCTTAATAAATATTAACTATAATACAACACATTTAAAACACTAGTGCTAAATATTAAGCATTATTAATTACAGTTAAAAGTACTAGTATATGGGATTTCAGGAGACTGGCAGTTCTTTTTAGGAAGAATGATTTGCTCTTTGGAGACATTCTTTTTTCAAGAGGGAAAGTTACAGGTGGCCACCAGGAGTTGGAGGGAAATGGACAGCCTTCTTGAATGTTTAGGCATGTTCCAGACAGGATGTTAGGTGTCTTACATATGCTGGGGACTGACCACATGCCTCTTCAGGTGTTTGCCAAGTGCCACAGGCTTTGTAGGAACGTCTGACATGTGACTGTTCTGACCCGTGACTGTTCTGTCATGTGACTGTTCTGACCTGTGACTGTTCTGTCATGTGACTGTTCTGACCTGTGACTGTTTTGTCATGTGACTGTTCTGACCTGTGACTGTTCTGACTTGTGACTGTTCTGTCATGTGACTGTTCTGACTTGTGACTGTTCTGACCTGTGACTGTTCTGTCATGCGATTATTCTGCTGTATGGTGTCTGCATCCCGCAGTCATCACTTGGTTGACTAGGCACCTTTGATTTGGGACCAATGTAAATCTTATTTTTATTAAATTTATCACTAATCATAATGCCACTTACAATAGTATGAAATCCCTAAGAATACAGAGTCTTATCTTTCTGAGAATGCTTTGTTATAACTATGGTTTGAAGGATTTTTATGTCAATCTTCCTGTAGTCATGTGAATCAACCAAGCACAAGCTTCTGTTTCCTTCCATTCCTATGATTGCACATTAAGTATACATGTGGTAGAACGTTATCATAATGAAAATATGGATAAAATCTCATTTTAAGTAACTGGAATTGCAGCCCCACTGAATGTTGGTATCTGTGTAGTAAATCAGTGGAATAGAAATATATTCTTGGAGCCCATAATCTTGTCTCAGCCTTTTTTCGACATTCATAAATCTGTTGGGACAGGTATTAGAAGTTGGTATGGAGTTTATATTGACAATCTATCAAATAGTAGAGATGTCTGAGTTGGAAGAAACAAAGAAAATTGAAAAAAAATTACCACCTCTATCTCCAATAAGACAGAACTCTGTTTCTCTTCCCTTAAACAAGCCAGTTAGGAGCACTATGTTCTGTAGATCTTAGTGGACCATGTCTACATGGCATTCAGTTACTATTATCAGGCACCTAAAATTTTTATAGATTTGATTCAAGAGTTTCAAGATACACCAAAGGATGTGCTCAGAGCAGCAGATGTTCTATTGTGACCCAGCATCCTGTGGAGGTCCTTGAGATGTTTTCAGAGGAAAAAAATGGTCAAAAATATTTTGGTAATAGTATTAGTACCTTTCGACTTTTTTATGCATTGCCATTCGCATCAATGACAACATGATTAGAGAGTGGCCTAAGGTATACTAGAAATTATTGCCCCTATACTTCCATCCCCCAGGAGTTAAGTGTGTCAGTTTCACCAGAAGTAATCCTTGATGAAACAAAAATGTGGAGTTATTTAATCCCTCAAATACATGACTTTAATATTCTGTGGGAGAATGTAGTAATCTTCTAGCAGACTACAGTATTTGTTGTCATGAGGCCACTCTCTGAGTGTGGGCTGGGTGAATTAGATACTCTTATTTCCAGGGAGCATCCTTTACATAAAAGAATCACTGAGATACAAACTATGAATGTTCAGACATGGCTTTTTGGCAAGAATTTTCTTCAAAATGAAAGAAGTGATCCTACCTTTTGGACAAAAATAAGTAATAGCGTTTGTAAATTGATTAACACATGCATGAGCCCATGAGTCAGAGAAGCCAGAGAAGAAGCATATCAAAAAACAGTGACTAATACAGTCTTATTTTAGGATAAATGAGTATGTGTATTAACTACCTACAGAGAACACTGAGACACATCCAGGGAGTGTGACACCTGGGACTCAAGCATCTGCCACTCCCCATTTGCCTGTTTTCAGAAGAACCCTTGATGAGTTTCTTGTAGCTAACCCTCAGCTGGAAGAAACTTAAGGCTCTTTAGCCATGGCAAGTCTCTCTCTCTCTCTCTCTCTCTCTCTCTCTCTCTCTGTGTGTGTGTGTGTGTGTGTGTGTGTGTGTGTGTGTGTGTGTGTGTGTGTGTGTCAGGGCTAGAGGCTGAGAGTGATATTCACTTCCTTCTGTTATCGTCATGGAAGTTATTACAGAGACTCTTGGAGGATGCAGAGCCGAGCACTCTGCTTCAGGTCTCTGATAGGATGGGAACTTTCAACACATGGACCACCAAAAGTCACTGTAGCTCTAGTTGTACATTTATAAGGATGAAAGTTTTGAAGTGTTTCTGCAGGTTGGTGATGAGGACTGTGATGATTAGTACCCATCCTATGTGTCTTGTGTGGACGGGGTGGCAGAACCTTTAGGAGGTAGCACTTAATGGAAAGAAGTGAGGTTACTAGGGTGGGCCCTTGGGTGGGACATTGCCTCTTCCTGAATTTTCATTTATTTCCCATCCCCAGTGAGGAGTGGAGTTTTTTCTATGTGATGCACTAAATTGCCACATGCCCCAAACATTATTTACTATGGGTCTCTTAAACTATGAGCACAAATAAATCTTTGTTCCTTTGAACATGATTGTCTTCAGTATGTCACCTCAGAGATGGAAACCTATCATAACTGGTCTACAAAAAACCCTCACCAGCTACTTACCTTTCTTTAATAAATTCATGACAATCTAGTCTTTTGTCCACTGTCAAATTTCCAAAGTTTCCATCTTGGCACAGCCCTGAGGACTGTGGTGTTCTCTGCCCTTAGCAATTAATCTTGGGAAAACTGTCTTTTGCCACTTTTCTGTCTTATTAAGTTTCTATTACTATTCAATAAAGACAAATTTTTATTGTTAACTAAAAATGTTTGTGTAGGCATGGAAATAAGATATAATCAGGAAGAACATGGAAAAATGTAAATATAAGTTATTGTTTTATCAAGTACTTATTCAGCTTCCCTGAATAAATCATTGTGGTTAAGAAAAGAAAAAGAAAAATATGAAATTGTTGTTCTCAAATAACTTTGGACCTTGGAGCTGAGAGAAAAGTGAATAGACTCTTAAAATACTCTGGAATGATTCCAAGGTAAGGAATCTTGACAGCTATTACAAGTAAGGCTGCTATGAACATAGTTGAGGAAACTTCCTTGTGATTTGGTGAGGAATCATTTGGGTGGATACCCAGAAGTGGTATGGCTGGGTCTTGAGGCAGAACTATTTCAAGTTTTCTAAGATATCGCCAGACTGACCTCCATAGTGGTTGTACAAGCTTGCACTGCCACCAGCAATGGAGGAGGGTTCCTCTTTCTCTACAACCTCACCAGCATGTGCTGTCATTTGAGTTTTTGATCTTAGCCATTGTGACAGGTATGAGATGGAATCTCAGAGTCGTCTTGAGTTGCATTTCTCTGATGATTAAGGATGCTGAACATTTCTTCAAGTGTTTCTCAGCCATTAGGGATTCCACCTTTGTGAATTCTGTTTAGCTCTGTTCCCCATTTCTGATTGGATTCTTTGGTTTCTTGGAATTTAATTTCTTGATTTCTTTGTAAATTTTGGATATTAGCCCTCCGTCAGATGTGGGGTTGGTGAAAATTTTTTCCCAATCTGTAGGTTGCCATTTTGTTCTAATGACAGTGTCTTTTGCCTTACAAAAGTGTTTCAGTTTCATGAGGTCCCATTTATGATTGTTGGTCTTAGACCCTGAGCTGTTTGTGTTCTGTTTAGGAAACCGGAAACTACCAAGATGTCCCTCAACCAAGGAATGGATTAAAAAAAACTGTGGTACATATGCACAATGGAATGCTATTCAGCCATCAGAACAACAAAAATCATACAATTTGCAGCCAAATGGATGGAACTAGAGAAGCTCATCCTGAGTGAGCTAACCCAGACTCAGAAGGATGCACATGGTATGTAATCACTTATAATCGGATTTTAGCCATATAGTAAAGGATAACTATACTACAACCAATGCACCAAAAGGAACAGGAACATAGATATTGTTACCTGTCAATGAGACACTTTGCCCTAGTGGTGCTGCCTTGTAGGCCCTCAGTGCATGAGGAGGCTCTTGGCCCTCATATGACTGCTGAACTGGGGTGGGGGGACTGATATGTAGGGACATTCCACTCCAGAGAAGTGGGATGGAAGGGATGGGGGTAGAGTGTGGGAGGGTGGGACTGGGAGGGGTGGAAAATAGGGCACTGTGATGGAGATGTAACCTGAAGTAATAAATACACATAAAAAATAAATGTTTAAAAAATTAAAAAAAAAGAATGTAGACAGTAGCCATAGAATCTTGGGAGCAAACTCTGAGGAATGGGCCTAGGGTGATGTTCTTTAAAGCCTCGGCTTCAAATCCCCCTAAGTCACATCTGTCCCTTAGTTTCCTGCCCATCTGTCTTCAGCATTTCCATAAACACTCCTCTTCCAGTTAGCTCTCTGCTAATTCTCACAAACTCCCTGCTTGCTCCGGACAGAGGGACTGGAATGCTCTGAGGATTCGCTCTGGATGATCCAGTGCACATTTCACTCCTCCAGCCCTTCCTGAGTACACTAACAACCTGTTCCTTTCCAAGGACAGCATTTCTCATTTCCCCAGGAAGTCCACATGGGTATATAGTGTCCTTTCTTACAGTTCCTCCCACTCCATTCTAACTTCTGACATAGTACTTGCAGACCCAACTACTGCAGTGAAAGCTTTTCTAGGGAGAGTTTGTGAACAGTCTGGAAAGCTGAGCTCATCTCTCCCTGGCCCATCTCAGGTGTTGTCACCTGAATTCTTCCCTGTCCTTCCCTGTGTTCTTAAAGAGAGAGCCTTTCTGGCCTGGACAGATGTCCTACAAGCCCTGAGAGAACATAGGTGCCCAGCCAGACTACTATACCCAGCAAAACTCTCTATCAACATAGATGGAGAAAACAAGATATTCCATGACAAAATCAAATTTAAGCAATATCTACCCACAAACCCAGCCCTACAGAAGATCCTAGAAGGAAAATTCCAATGCAGAGATGATAACTACACCCAAGAAAATAGAGGAAACAGAAAACTCCACGGCAACTAAACCAAAAGAAACACAGGACCACCACCTATACCAAACTAATGGGAAAGAACAACCTCTGTTCACTAATATCCATAAACATCAATGGACTCAACTCCCCAATAAAAAGACACAGGCTTGCAGATTGGATCCGTAAAAAAGACGCATCATTTTGCTGCTTACAAGAAATGCATCTACTAACAAAGATAGACACTATCTTAGAGTAAAGGGCTGGGAAAAGGTTCTCCAAGCAAATGGACTCAGGAAGCAAGCTGGAGTAGCCATCCTAATATCAATCAAATAGACTTCCACCTGAAGTTAATAAAAAAGAGAAAGAAGGGCATTACATACTCGTTAAAGGAAAGAACATTGCCAAACTCATTCTATGAGGCCACAGTCACCCTGATTCCTAAACCACACAACGACCCAACAAAGAAAGAGAACTTCAGACCAATCTCCCTCATGAACATAGATGCAAAATATTTAATAATTTAATAAATTTAATAAAATACTAGCAAACTGAATCCAATAAAACATCAAAAGTATCATACACCATAATCAAGGTTTCATCCCAGGAATGCAGGGATGGTTCAATATACAAAAATCCATCAACGTAATTCACCACATAAACAAGATGAAAGGAAAAAAACAAATAATTATCTCACTAGATGCAGAAAAAGCATTTGACAAAATCCAACATCCCTTCATGCTAAAAGTTCTGGAGAGAACGGGCATACAAGGACCATACCTAGAAATAATGAAGGCAATATACAGCAAGCCAGTAGCAAACATGAAAGTTAATGGAGAGAAATTTGAAGCATTTCCTCTAAACTCATGGACAAGACAAGGATGCCCACTTTCACCATATCTCTTCAATATAGTACTTGAAGTTCTTGCTAGAGCATTAAGACAACTAAAGGAGATCAAGGGGATACAAATTGGAAATGAAGAAGTCAAATTATCCCTATTTGCAGATGATATGATAGTATACATAAGCGACCCCAAAAATTCCACCAGAGAACTCTTACAGCTGATAAACACCTTGAGCAAGGTGACTGGATACAAAATTATTTCAAAAAAATCAGAAGCCCTTCTTTATACAACAAATAAATGGCTGAGAAAGAAATCAGGGAAACAACTCCCTTCACAATAGCCACAAACAATGTAAAATACCTGGGGGTAACTCCAACCAAGCAAATAAAGGACCTGTACAACAAGAACTTTAAGCCCTTGAAGAAAGAAATTGAAGAGGCCATCAGAAGATGGAAAGATCTCCCATGCTCATGGATAGGTAGGATCAACATAATAAAAATGACCATCCTACCAAAAGCAATACACAGATTCAATGCAATTCCTATCAAAGTACCAACACAATTCTTTACAGACCTGGAAAGAGCTATTCTCAATTTCATATGGAACAACGAAAAACCTAGAATAGCTAAATCAATCCTGTACAAAAAACAAACAAACAAAAAAAACCCAACCGTCTGGAGATATCACCATCCCAGATTTCAAGCTGTACTACAGAGCAATAGTAATAAAAACAGCATGGTACTAGTATAGAAATAGACCAGTGGGTCAGTGGAATCAAATTGAAGACCCAAAAATGAACCCACATACCTATGGTCACCTAATCTTTGCCAAAGAAGCCAAAACCGTAGAATGGAAAAAGGACAGCATCTTCAACAAATGGTGCTGGTCCACCTGGATGTCCATTTGTAAAAGAATGAAATTAGGCCAATACTTATCACCTTGTACAAAACTTAAGTCCAAGTGGATCAAAGACCTTAACATAAGCCTGGTCACACTAAATCTACTAGAAGAGAAAGTGGGAAAAACCCTAGAAATCATTGGCACAGGTGACAACATCCTGAACAGAACACCAACACCTCAGGACCTAAGGCCAAAAATCAATAAATGGGACCTCATGAAACTGAAAAGCAAAGGACACTGTCATCTGAACAAAACGGCAGCCTACAGATTGGGAAATAATCTTCACCAACCCCACATCTGACAAAGGGCTAATATCCAAAATTTATAAAGAACTCAAGAAATTAAATGCCAAGAAACCAAATAATCTAATTTAAAAATGGGGGAAAGAGCTAAACAGAGAATTCACAAAGGAGGAATTCCTAAAGGCTGAGAGACACTTGAAGAAATGCTCAGCATCCTTAATCATCAGAGAAATGCAACTCAAGATGACTCTAAGATTCCATCTCACACCTGTCAGAATGGCTAAGATCAAAAGCTCAAATGACAGCACATGCTGGCAAGGGTGTGGAGAAAGGGGAGCCCTCCTCCATTGCTGGTGGGAATCCAGGTTTGTGCAACTACTATGGAGGTCAGTCTGGCGATATCTTAGAAAACTTGGAATAACTCTTCCTCAGGACCCAGCAGTACCACTTCTGGGCATACATCCAAATGACTCCTCCCCCGAATCACAAGGAAGTTGCCTCATCTATGTTCATAGCAGCCTTACTTGTAATAGCTAGAAACTGGAAACAACCCATATGTCCCTCAACTGAAGAATGGATTAAAAAACTATGGTACATCTACACAATGGAATACTACTCAGCTATCAGAAACAAGGAAATTATGCAATTTGCAGCCAAATTGATAGAACTAGAGAAGCTCATTCTGAGTCAGCTAACCCAGACTCAGAAGGATGCACATGGCATCTATTCACTTATAGTCAGATTTTAGCCATATAGTACAGGATAACTATACTACAACCAATGCACCAAAGGGAACATGGACATAGACTTTTTTTCCTGTCAATGAGACACTTTGCCCTAGTGGTGCTTCCTTGTAGGCCCCTAGTGTATGAGGAGGCTCTTAGCCCTCATATGACTGCTGAACTGGGGTGGGGGACTGTTATGTAGGAACACTCCACTCCAGAGGAGTGGGATGGAAGGGTTAGGGGGTAGAGGGTGGGAGGGCAGGACTGGGAAGGGTCGAAAGAAGACACTATGATGGAGATGCAATCTGAAGCAATAAATAATTAAATTTATAAAAAAGAGAGAGAGAGCCTTTCCAAAACACTGATGATATCTTTAACCACCCTTTCGTCCCCCATGACACACCAAATTCTCCTAACCTAAAATTTAAGTCTATCTGCCACCTTAAATTTAAGTAATTTAAGTAATTTTAATACATGAATAGAATCTGGATTCTCTTAGCATTTCCACTGTTTTTATCCTAATTTCAGCCACTAAAAATTAATCCAAATGTAAATTATACTAATAGTTTCCTAGTTGGTTTCCTTACACCTGCCCTTGAACTTTAAGTCTACTTTTCAGAATAGAAAAGAAAGTTCAGACACTCCCAAGATTGTGACTAGATATATCCTGAACAGCTGACCATCGGATGAATATATCTTATGTCCAAAACCCATTTTACATACCTAATATACTGAGCATCACAGCTGCACAACACAGCCTACAGTGAAGTGCCCATGTCTCCTTATCTTGCGATTGACCTGTGGCTATGGCTCACTCTGCTGGCCAGCATTAAAAGAGAGGCTGGGACCACCAATCCTTAGCCTGAGCAAGAGCACAGCTCATTTTGAAGTACAGTTTCTACTGAGTTCTAACATAAATTTTGTCAATAATTTGTCATGTGCTCTTTGTGCCTCCTGAGGGTTGACTGAGAACCTGAGACAGGGTTTGTTGTAACTGACTCAATAATATTTGTTTCAAATATCCTCTAAGACTCCCTGTTCTGTGTCAGGCTGGTCCCCTAGCTCTGTAACAAGGAGGAAGGAGAACAGGAAGACACTGTACCCTAAAAAGCAGCTAAAAGGTAAACCATTTCTGAAAGGCGATTATTGTTTACCCCACGGTATAAAAATATTTATGGTGGGATCAGAAAGCTGAAAGCCCACTCAGTGAGATGGCACTGCTTTGTTGGGAAATCTCTCACTGGGGATTCCAGCATGACTGACTGGAGTTTTCCCACTCATTTCTGCTGGTTTGGGTAAGCCCCATATTTGATTATGTTATCTATCTGCTTCTTGCTACTTGTTCTCTTTGTTTTGCTTGCTGTGTGCTTAATAGACTCACTCATTTAAAACCAGAAGTATAACTGTTTTATATCATTCTCTAGACAGAGCATGGTGCATTTTGCTTTTTACCATTATAAAGTGGAAAAAAAAAGTTTTACATTGGAAATCAGGACTTGTCTGTAATACGTTTAAAACATAAATTAGATCGTATCACTCTTTTGCTCAAAACCTTGCAATTATTTCCTGTTTTATTTTCTAAAATCCTTCCAAATTGGGAACATGACTGTAACTGGAGAATCTCTACTATGATGTGGACTCTCCAAGGATCCTTCCATCTCAGGGCATTGTCTTCACCCTTGCTGCACCTGAAACATTTTGCCCTGTAGCTATGTGACCAACAACTTTCTTCAAGTCTGTGCCCAAAAGACAGTCATAAATCATTCTCTCTTTCATCTTTACATTTAAATTTCATTATTTTTGAAAACATTAAAACCTATTTTTAAAAAGGTACTGGTACATAAAAAAATAAATAAAAAGTGTACATGTTAATGGGATTCCATGTGATTTTAAACATACATATACATTGTGTAATATTTAAAATCATTTAAAACATCTCTGCCTCATTAAATAATTTATCCTGGAAAGGAGCAACACTCAGTCTTTTTCTCAATGTACTGAAATATGGTCATTAGTCCCAATCTTCCTAGCTGGGTTTTTTCTTTTCCATACTACTCATCATCTATAGCATCTTATTTATGTGTGTATGTGTTCATACACAGACATGATGTGGTTGTTGTTTACTGCCTGCTCTTCTCAGTATAATGTATGCTCTACTGGGCAGGAGTTTATTTATTTTGATTCACTGCTGTATTCCAAGCACTCCTAGGCTATACCTGTGATGGCTTTCAATAAATATTCGCAGAGCGGATAACATCCAGTGTGTTAAGGAGCACTGGTCTTCACTCAAGCATAGATTCCTTGAATGCACAGATCTGAATCACCCAGCACTCTGCACTCACCATCCAACCAAGCATGTGAATACTACTAGCACACAATCAATAATTGTTGACAAATGAGCCTCATCTTCCAAGGAATTTTTCAAGAAAGCAAAAAGACGTAACTCATGTTTGTTCTGCTCATTCTCATAGTTATTGGTGGATTTTATGTTTCACTGACTCTTGTTTGAATGTCAGTCATTTGGTGAAAGTTGTTTTAATGGGAATCTCAGGCAACTGTCATTGATCCTTTTGTAATGTGAATATGGCCGATTAATGTTGGTATTAGCATATTCAGTTAATAGAATATAGAATAATTTATGTTGGAGATTGTGAGTAAGGGGTGGGAGAGATGGGGAATGGGATTCTTAGATGAAATGTCAGAGGGAGCACTATTTCTAGAAATAGAGAAAAATTTCTGCCAACTCTAGCTTCTAGTACTTCTTTTTTTTGTTTGTTTGACATGTCCTTTTATTTGTTAGTCATTTTTCCTTTTATATTGCAAAGGCCTTAGAACAATAACTGAATTTGCTTTAGGGTCTCTTGCTTTTTATAGAATTATGTGAATCTTTTTACTAATGTATAAAGGCTCAATTTAAAAAGTGAAATAAATCTCATTACTCATGCAAAAATCTGTCCATCAACAGGGTGGAGTCTACGTCTATATATGAAAGATGTTTAATATAGCCTCTGACTTTGAGAACTATATCCTCCTTGGAGAGGCAGAAATGACAAGGCAGAAAAACACATTTATTCTAATGTAGAAATATGCACACCTTATTATGAGTATACAAAAGAAGAGCAGCTAAGGGAGCTCTAGTTTATCTACAGAGTTCTGAAGTTAGTAGTCATTGATCTGTGTGTTAAGAAACAATCAGGTGGTTATTCAGGAAAAGGCGAGGAGAAGTCACAGAGACAGAGACATCAAGGAATATGAGATGCTGTATGTAGATTCCTACGTGGCTGAAGCATAACCTGTTGGATGTAAGGCTGAAAGAGGTGATTGCAGGGGTGAGACCAACAGACAAGCTGGGGACAGATATAAGAGAATCTCTCATAAACTTCATTTGAGATGAAAATAAGGACACACTGAAGGATTGTTTTAGATAATGTGGTGGCAGTGTTTGACTGAATATACTCAGAGTAATGGAAGCTTCATTAATCAGATGGAATGCACATATTTAATAATAATAAGGCACCCACAACTTACCTCACACCTAATGATAAAAGACTGGATGCTATTTACCTAAATCAGAAGCAAAGCCAGGATATCTGCTCTCATCATGTCTATTCAACATTGAAAAAGAAATGAAATGGAAAATTAGTTCTATCTTCAGTATACAGAAAACTTCAAGGAATCCCTTTTTAAAAGTTCCAATACACTTCAAACTCTTCTACAAAATAGAAACAGAAAGAACCCTGCCAAACTCATTCTATGAGGCCACAGTCACCCTGATTCTTAACCACATAAAAACCCAACAAAGAAAGAGAACTTCAGACCAATTTCCCTCATAAACATAGATGCAAAAATACTTAATAAAATACTGGCAAACCGAATCCAAGAACACATCAAAAGTGTCATACACCATGATCAATTAGGCTTCATCCCAGGAATGCAGGGATGGTTCAACATACGAAAATCCATAAATGTAATTTACCATATAAACAAGCTGAAAGAAAAAAAAAGACAATGATCATCCCGCTAGATGCTAAAAAAGCATTTGAAAAAATTCCAACACCCCTTTATACTAAAAGTCCTGGAGAGCATTTTGTCTACAGTTGAAGCAAGGGGTTTTTCTTGCCAAGAGATAGGCTTCCCACTAATTCAACCATCTCCCACTGGAGATTCTTCGATGCTCACCTTCTACTTGGAGTAGAATATGGGGTGCTATCAGGAGCTGACATGTCTTGATATAAAAAAAATCTTAAGTTAAGAAAACATCTTTGAATGCCATATTCTGCAGACCTCTTGAGGTTTTTGAAGACGCCCTATCTATCTCTTATATTTAGATAAGCAAATGTTGCTTGTCTCTTAGCAACTTGATTTCTGATTAGCTTAGAAAATAACTGTGATAGACTGACATAGTACCTAACAAAATGATATGCTTGCATGACTATTAGTTTGCATTTCTTAATTATTCTAAACAGCTTATGACAGTTGGTAGCAAAAGGCAGAAACTTCACAATCCATTTTTAAGCATTACTAGATACAATACCTTTAAAGAGCATTACCCTTAATTTTGTATCAATACGCAAAGATCAATACCAATGTGGCCAAATATAATCTTAATTTTGTATCAATATACAAAGATCAATACCTATGTAACCCAATACAATCTTAATTTTGCATCAATATACAAGGGTCAATACCATTGTGGCCAAATATAATCTTAATTTTGTATCAATATACAAAGATCAATACTGATGTAGCCCAATACAATCTTAATTTTGCATTAATATACAAAGCTCAATACCAATTTAACCAAATATAATATTAATTTTGTATCAATATACAAAGGTTTAAGGGCATATTCAATAATATGTCATTTTTTCTTTTTTTTTAGTTTTTTAAAAAAATTTCTTCACGTTACATCTCAATCACAATCCCCTCCCTACTTCCCCCTCCAGTCCCATCCTCCCACCCTCTTCCGTTTTTCTTGATCTTTCCTATACTCTGCCAAGACAGGGTAGGCAAGTCCTTCATAATTCCTGCTGTACAATCAAAGTGTGTCAGAGAAACGGGGCCAAAAGCTGAAGATTGATGCTGTAATGTATGGAGAGAAAATGGGAACTGTCTAGGCAGTCACTGGTATGTCATTTCTTACTTTGGAAGCTGTGGGCCCTGCACTTCCTATATAATCAGATATATTTATCCCTCTCAGGTCTCTGAGGTGGTTGAAGAATACACAGCTAGAGTCTCATAGTTAAATTTTGAGTTGTTTAGGAATCAAGAGGGTGTTCTGGATCTAAGAAGATGTTTTTAAAATTGTGATGCAAGTTAGTATGAAAGCTGAGTTAGATATAGAACTTTAAACCCATGGAGATGGTTAGATAGTAGAATGTTAAAGTCAGGGGCCAAATACATATGGACTGGACATTGGGAATATATTCTAAGCCATATAACTCTCATAAGTGTGGCCTATTTATTTCTTTTGTTTTGTATTGTATGTATTGTTATAAGAGAAAGAACCATTTGTTGGACTGAAAGGAGGAACTGTTGGGGGGAAAAAGATATACCTTAAACTTAAAAAAAGGAAAGAGGGTGGGAGGGTGGGACTGGAAGGGGGAGTAGGGCGGGGATTGTGATTGAGATGTAACTTGAAGAAATAAAAAATAAATTATCAAAAAAAAAAAAAGTCCTGGAGAGAATGGGCATACAAGGACCATACCTAGAAATAATGAAGGTGATATACAGCAAGCCAGTACCAACTTCAAATTAAATGGAGAGAAAATTAAAGTATGTACTTTAAACTCAGAGACAAGACAAGGATGTCCACTCTCCCCATATCTCTTCAACATAGTACTTGAAGTTCTATCTAGAGCAATAAGACAACTAAAGGAGATCAAAGGATACAAATTGGAAACAAAAAGTCAAATTATCTCTATTTTCAGATGATATGATAGTATATATAAGTGACCCCAAAAATTCAACCAGAGAACTACTACAACTGATAAACACCATCAGCAAGGTGGCTGGATACAAAATAAACTCAAAAACATCGGAAACTCTTCTTTATACAAAAGATAAATGGACTGAGAAAGAAATTAGGGAATCAACACCCTTCACAATAGCCACACACAATATAAAATACCCGGGGGTAACTCTAACCAAGCAAGTGAAAGACCTGTATGACAAGAACTTCAAGTCCTTAAAGAAATAAATTGAAGAGGACCTCAGAAGATGGAAAGATCTCCCATGCTCATGGATAGGTAAGATCAACATAATAAAAATGGCTATCCTGCCAAAAGCAATATACAGATTTAATGCAATTCCTATCAAAATACAGACACAATTCTTTATAGACCTGGAAAAAACAATTCCCAACTTCATATGGAACAACAAAGAACCCGGAATAGCTAAATCAGTCCTGTACAATTAAAAAACATCTGGAGGTATCACCATCCCATATTTCAAGCTGTACTACAGATCAACAGTAATAAAAACAACATGGTACCAGTATAAAAAAGACCAGAGGATCAATGGAATTGAATTGAAGACCCAGAAATGGACCCACACACCTATGGCCAACTAATCTTTGACAAAAAAGCCAAAACCTCACAATGGAAGAAGGACAGCATCTTCAACAAATGGTGCTGGTCTAACTGGATGTTGACATGTAAAAGAATGAAAAATGACCCATACTTATCACCTTACACAAAACTTAAGTACAAGTGGATCAAAGACTTGAACATAAGCCGGACACACTAAATTTTATAGAAGAAAAAGTGGGGAAAACTCTTGAACTCATTGGCACAGGTGACAACTTCCTGAACAGAACACCAACAGCTCAGGCTCTAAGACCAACAATCAATAAATGGGACCTCATGAAACTGGAAAGCTTCCATAAGGCAAAGGACACTCTCACTAGAACAAAACGGCAGCCTACAGATTGGGAAAAGATCTTTACCATCCCCACATCCAACAGAGGATTAATATCTACAATTTATAAAGAACTTAAGAAATTAAACACCAAGAAACCAAATAATCCAATCAAAAAATTGGAAACTGAGCTAAACTGAGAATTCACAAAGAAGGAATCTCTAATAGCTGTGAGACACTTGAAGAAATGCTCAACATCCTTAATCATCAGACAAATATGAGTACTCAACCTCAATCACAAGCTGTGTCTAGTGTCCAAACACAAGGGACCCCAGGTATTGAATTTCCAAATTTATATTAGGGGCCACTGCTGAAATTCCAACAGCCCTACCCTTGAAATGGCTATCAAATAAACCAGTGTGGCAAGAGCAATGGCCCATAACAAAGGAAGAATGGGAGGGACTTGAGCAACTCATAAAAGAACAGCTGGAGGCTTGTCATATAGAAAAGTCTACTAGCCCATGGAATTCTCCTGTGTCTCTGGTTTAAAAAAAAGAAAAGAAAGAAAGAAATTGAGAAAATGGAGAATGGTAACATATTTAAGAGCTGTGAATAGAGTAATTCAACCTAGGGGTCCTTTGAAGCCTGGTATACCTTTACCTTCTCTATTACCAAAGTCATGGCCTTTAATAGTAATTTATTTAAAAGATTGCTCCTTCTCAATTCCATTGCATAAGAATGACAGGGAAAGGTTTGCTTTCTCTGTACCTACTCTTAATAACAGTAGACCAATCAAGAGGTGTTATTGGAATGTGCTTCCACAGGGAATGCTGAGTAGTCCAACTCTGTGTCAATATTTTGTACAAAAACCATTAGAAATAATTTGTAAGCAATTTCCTCAATCTACTATCTATTATTATATGGATGATATTTTGTTGGCTGATTCTGATGCAGTTATTTTAGAGAACTTATTTAAGGAAATGCAAAGAATTCTGCCACTATGGGGGTTAAAAATTGCTCCTGAAAAAATACAAAGAGGAGATCCTATTAGCTATTTGGGTTATAAAATAATTAACAGAGAATAAGATCACAAAAGGTACCAATCCGTAGAGACCAATTGAAAACTCTTAATGAATTTCCAAAATTGATGGGAGATATTAATTGGCTGAGGCCTACTCTTGGATTTAGTACTTATGAATTAAGTAATTTGTTTCAAACATTACAAGGGGATTCAAATCTAAACAGTCCAAGACGTCTAACTGCCGAAGCAGTGAAAGAGCTAATTCTGATAGAACAAAGACTGCAAGATGCATATATAGATAAAATTGATCCTAAATTTGATCAACTCATTCTCCAACAGGACTCATTATGCAATGAGAAGATAATATTATGGAATGGATTTTCTTACCACATAAACTATGTAAAAAACTAAAGACATACATAGAAAAGATGTATGAATTAATTGTAAAAGGTAGAATAAGACTACATCAATTATCAGGAGTGGACCTGGCTGAAATAGTAGTGCCTCTTAATAATGATGAGATTATCTCATTGTGGGTAATCAATTAAGATTGGCAAAGAGCTTGCAGTAATTATTTGGGAGAAATTAATAACAAATTTCCAAAAAGCAAACGTATACAATTTATAAAAAGAACTACTTGGATTCTTTCTCGTATTGTAAAGGGAACACCAATTCCTGATGCACCAACCTTCTATACTGATGCTAACAAGGTGGGAATGGCAGCAAAATCAGAAAGGCAATCAAAAGTCCACATGCCTCGGTCCAAAAAGCAGATTGTATGCAATCCTTATGGTGTTATTAGATTTTCCTGAGTCTCTTAACATAATTACTGATTCTCTATATGCAGAAAGAGTTGTGTTGCACATAGAAACTGCTGAATTTATTCCCGATAACACAGAATTAACTTCTTTATTTATACAATTGCAACAGGTCATCAGAGGTAGAAATAACCCATTATATATAACCCATATTCAACTCATACAGGTTTGCCAGGTCCATTGGCACAAGGAAATGAGGAGATTGACCAATTTCTACAGAGAAATGCAACTCAAGATGACTCTGAGATTCCATCTCACAACCTGTCAGAATGGCTAAGATCAAAAACTCCAATGACAGCACATGTTGGTGAAGTTGTGGAGAAAGGGGAAAACTCCTTCGTGGGAGTGCAAACATGTACAACTACTATGGAAATCAATCTGGCAATATCATAGAAAATGTGGCATAGTCCTACCTCAAGACCCAGCCATACCACTTCTAGGTATCCACCCAAATGATTCATCACAAAACCACAATGACATATCCTCATCTATGTTCATATCAGCCTTATTTATAATAGCTAGAAACTGGAAACAACTCAGATGTCTCTCAACTGAGGAATGGATTAAAAAAATACTGTGGTACATTTATACAATGGAATACTACTCAACTATCAGAAACAAGGAAATCATGTAATCTGCAGCCAAATGGATGGAACTAGAAAAGCTCATCCTGAGTGAGCTAACCCAGACTCAGAAAGATCCACATGGCATCTATTCACTTACAACTGGATTTTAGCCATATAGTACAGGATAACTATCCTACAACCAACAGACCAAAAGGATCAGGAACATAGACTTTGTTACCTATCAATGGGACAATTTGCCCTAGGGGTGCTACCATTTAGGCTCCCAGTGCAAGAGGAAGCTCTTAGCTCTCATATGACTGCTGAACTGAGGGGGACTTATATGTAGGGACACCCCACTCTGGAGGAGTGGGATGGGTGGGAGAAGGGGAAGAAGGTGGGAGGGAGGGACGAGGAGGAGTGGAAAGAGGGCACTGTGATGGAGATGTTACTTGAAGTAATAAACATAAAAAAGTTCATAAAGGGAAGATCATAAAATCTAATGTTTTTATATCAATATAAATTGCATATTAACACATTAGTAGAATGATCTGAAATAGAAAATTAAATTAATTTAACATGTCAAGAAGAATAAAATATATAGAAATAAAAATTCAGCCAGAATGGAGCTCAAGGAACATGCAGAAGATGGAGAGGGAGGATTGTAGGAGCTGGAGTGGTCAAAAATGTCACAAGATAACCCACAGAATCAAATAACCAGGGCTCACAGGGGCTCACAGAGACTGAAGTGACAACCAGGAGCCTGCGTGGGACTGATCTAGGCCCTCTGCATATATGTTACAGTTGTGTAGTTTGGTGTTCTTGTGGGACTCCTAACAGTGGGAGCAGGGGCTACCTCTGACTCTTTTGTCTACTTTTGGGACCCTTTTCCTCACACTGGGTTGCCTCATTCAGCCTTAATATGAGGGGAGGTGCCTAGTTGTAAAGGAACTTGATAGACCATGTTTGGTAAATATCCCTGGGAGGCCTGTTCTTTTCTGAAGGAAAACAGAGGAGTGAATTTGGGAGAGAGGAGAAGGAGGAAGAGGGGAAGGGTAAAGGGGGAGGGATTGGGAGGAGAAACTGCAATCGTGATGTATTATATGAGAGAAGAATAAATTTTAAAAACAGGCAGAAAAGTAGATTTGTTAAAAACAAACATTAAAAAAAACAGGATCTAGGGGCTGGAGAGATGGCTCAGTGATTAAGAGTACTGGCTGCTCTTCCAGAGGTCCTGAGTTCAATTCTGAGTACCCACATGGCAGCTCACAACTGTCTGTAACTTCAGCTCCAGAAGTTCTGACACCTTCACAAAGATATACATGCAGGCAAAAAAATGCCAATGTACATAAAAATTAAAGTAAATCGTTAAAAAGTCTGTC
Source organism: Lophiomys imhausi (assembly GCA_907164525.1). Classification (NCBI taxonomy): domain Eukaryota; kingdom Metazoa; phylum Chordata; class Mammalia; order Rodentia; family Muridae; genus Lophiomys; species Lophiomys imhausi. Next base: position 4,639,195 of record CAJQZJ010034075.1, on the reverse strand, counting down.
TTGAAAAAAATCAGGAACTAAAATAATAAAAAGAAAATGGAAAAGGAAAAACATCCCATGCTTGTGTTGATCTAAAAATTAAAATCCATCTTTCAAATTCCAAGTTCATGGTTGTTGGCATTGTTTGCTTGGTTGATTTGTTTGGCCAGATTTGACAAATGTATTCTAAGATTGATATGAGAGTGCAGAACAAATTGAACAGCACAAGCAATCTTGACAAAGAAAATGAAGCTGGGCCACTCACATTTCCTCTGTCATCACAAATCATCCCTATGAAGCTACTGCAAGTCACAACAGTATCACGGCATAGAAACACGCCAACCAGTGGAACCGAATCAGATCCAGAAATGAATGATCTGTGTTTGGTTGATTTCCATGAGGGAAGCAGAACTAGTCAAGAATGAGGAACAGTGTTTAATAGTAATGCTGGGACAATCTTAATGGGAGAGGATGTTGAGCCTGCTTCATGCCATGCACACTAAAAAGCCTCAAGAGGCCCCTGACGCTTATGCCCTTACATGCCAGCAAGATGGCCCAGCCAGTAAAGGTGCCTGCTGCCAAACCTGACAGCCTGAGTTCAAGTTCTGGGAACCACATGGTAAAAGGAAAGGACAGGCCCCCACAAGTTGTCTGACCTCTACGGATGAGCTGTGGCATGCGTGTGCGAGGACACACACAAAGTGGAAATAAAAAGCATACTCATACTCACTCAAGGTGCAAAACACCCAAGTGCCAGGCAACTGAGAAACAGACTAAAAGGTGGTGTGGGGCATCCAAAGGAACATTATTCAATAATATAAAGGAGCGAAATGCCGACAGGAGCTCCTAGGTGAATGTGCCTTGCAAACATGTTAAGTGAGAGCAATCAGGCACGAAGGACTACACATCGTATGATTTTTTTAAAAAATAGATATATAGAGAATCAGTAAGTCTCTACATACGGAAGGTAGATTTCCAGTGGCTTCGGGCTCTGGGAAGAGTGGAGAAAGTAGTCACTGAGGAATAACAGATAACAGAAATTGAATTACTCTGTATGGAAAAGAAAAGTATTTAAGGCAGGGACTAGGGTTGCTCATGTGGCCTTGAAGTGCCTATGTAGCTGAGGACAGCTATGAACTTCTGTCTAGACAGACGCTTCCTTCACTTCCCATGTATTAGGTTGACAGGTGTACATTAGCATGTCTCATTCGTGGTGTCCTGGAGTTAAACTCAGGACTTTGCACATGCAAGGCAAGCATGTTTTGACTATGCTACATCCTCAGTCCTAAATAAATGCCTTTAAAAATTAGATTGTTGCAAATGTTTACACATCTCTGTGTACTAAATCCCACCAACTGTGCCTTTGGAATGAATGGATTATATAATATGTAAATTTTATGTCAATGAAGCAGTTTAATAAATTTAAATTTTAAAATACATCTGCTTGACAAAAAGGAAGAACAATAGAATGTGACATATAGCTGTGGTTGATTTTGATTTGCTTTATGTTTTTGGAAACTTTCAAAGATGCTCCAATAAATTTTGTTGTTTGCTTTTTAAACTTAATATTTAAAATACTTATTTAAATTAAAAGTAAATGAAGTATACTAAAGAGTTTTTTTTTTTCTTTTTGAAAGGCAACCATGAAGCATATGAGTGCGTCTAACCTGCCTAAACCAAAGGAAACTCTCCTGTTGCCTGGGAAAGAACTGGTGAGGTCTCAAATGAAGCAGTAGTTCTAGGGATAGAGAAAAAAAGATGAAAGTTTGTGAAACATTAAATAAAGTCACTTAAGATTGGAGACCAATTATATACCCAGGAAAAAGAACACACTTAGGAATTTGATCAGTGTTCCTACTTGGGATAAATGTGTGACTACTAAAACACTTTAGCATCTTGAAATATTTAAAAAATTCAGAAAATACACATTTTAATTCAAAACTAGTTTTTGTTTGAGGAGACAACGGTCTTCATACCCAGGTGGACAGTCACAATTTCTGACCATGACATCTGGCTCTGAAGCTTACAGTGAGCTATGTCCACTTGTGTCATTAGCTGGCTTTGGAACACTGAGCAATCTGTCTGGTTCTTGATTCCTTATTTGTATAGGAAGATGCTATGAAGAAATGGTTCCCCAAGAGAGAGCTGCTGAGATCTCAAACATCAGCATTATGTGTGCTTTTGTTCAGAAATGCAGATTCTCAGGGCCTACTCAGCCCCATGGAAGCAAAAATTCTATGAGATGAGTAATCATTGTGTGTGTGTGTGTGTGTGTGTGTGTGTGTGTGTGTGTGTGTGTGTACATGTTTATTCACAGAGGCCAGAGGAGGACATCGACTACCCTGTCTGCAATAACTGCCCCCACATAGCATCAGGGTTACATGCACAAGGATGGCCACACATGGGTTTTTTTTTAAAAGGGTGCCGAAATCCAGAGCTCAGTCCTCATGCTTGAGGAACAAGCACTCTTAGGCACTGAACCATCTCCCCTCTCCCCAAACAATCCTTTTCATCTTCAAAATTCTTCTGTACATTCTGAAGCATGTCTGTTTGTGTCACACTGATGTTTAACACCCCCAAGATCCCCTTTAGATCTAAAACACAGTAAAAGCAGAAAAATTCACAAAAGATTCAGACATCCAGAGGAAATCTAAGGTTCTGATACTTGACCTACTGGTGTGCGTGCGACAATGCTTAGCATAGGGATGGGTAAAAAAAAATGCTATAAGATAAAAGGGTAGAGGAGTTTGCAACATTACAGATCAAGGTGCCAGTGGGAATGCAAAGATGGGAAAGGTACAGCATAATCATCATCTGTGAAGAAATTGGGGACAGGGACCCAAGAGGAGGTGGTGGTGGGCAGCCCTGATACACAGACTTGGGTGAGTAGGGAGACATGCTAGCTGCTGTGATGCCTATGCACTTAATCTTTAGACCAAAATAATCATTATGCAAACTTTCTGAAGAAGATGCTTAAAAGTGAAGAAACACACATTAGAAACTGCACGAGCAGTCAAGAACAGTTTTGTAGCAAGGTATTCAGTGCAGACCTGGTCACCTAGGACAGCAGCTAGGAATGGACTCATGCCTTCGTGTAAAGATACCTCGACGCTCAAGTTGAATCTCAGGAAGACACTCTTTCAGATTTGACTTTTCCCTTGCAATGACTTAAAACCTGTTTTAATGCTATCCTGTACTACTGCCTTTCCAGTGATACCTTCTTCAAAACTAGGAAATTCATAATTCCTTCCGAAGCCTAATGAGGCTACAGATTAGGGCATTAGGAATTACGCCACTCGAATAATGATGTTTCAGCTGAGCAGGCATTAGGTTAGCTTCTTGATTTTTTTCACATTCTTAATACTTTCCACAAGATATCTTTCAGTTTCTAAAACCCAGTCTATTATTGAGACAGAATAAATTACCTTTGTGACTATGCATTCCAGAATTCCTCAGCAGTGAGTATTTAGAAAACTCTCTAAAATATTTTTGAGCCTTACAACAACTGCCTTTCATTTAGCTGCCCAATGTCTTTGTTTGTTTGTTGTTTCTTCGTTTGTTTATAGGTGGCCCCAAAGAAACACTAAGCTAATCTTCATCCAGCCCTGATGGTTTGACCTGCTGCAAAGCTACACTCCTACTCCCATCAGGGGTAAATAGTTTCTTACTTGAAGGGAGCTTGTGCTAATCAAATATTACATCAAATTTTCAGAGAAAGCAGACAGGGCTCAACCTCTGCCTCGCTGTCTTAATAGTCCCTTGACATTCATTTATCTGCCTTCTAAAGTGCACTTCAGGATGCATTATCCAATAACTGGCATCAGGACATACTGAACACAATTAAGTTAGATTCCTTCCTCGAATATTCTAAACACAAATCCCAGATTCAATAAACTGATGGATTAGAAAGAAATCCAAGTCTAGAAAACACTAGTGGATTTTATTTAACTCCTGGGAAAAAAATTATGAGACTCTAAGTCTAAGAAAAGGTAATTAACTGACTTTTCATAAAACCTTCTGGAACCACTTGAAATAAGAGCAACACAATTAAATAATTAGTGTAAATTGTGTAAAAAAAAAATCTTACAAGCTAGTAATAAGACAAGATTTTAACCCTCATCCCAAATGGCTGAAGCCTGTTGTCAAGGGATATGCAGAGAAGAGAATAAAACATTTAATAAACATATATGGAAAATTGTGTCACCTCACTAGTAGCCGCAGTGTTCATGGGACTAAAAAAAAAATGCTGGATGTAGGATGCATCATCAGATATCAAACACTTACATTTAGTGCCCAGAAATGTTTCGACTTAGGAAGCAGTGTTGGACATGGATGGTGATCCCTCCTCCTCTTCCTTCCCCCTCCCTCATCCCTTCTTTTTCCTCCTCCTTCCCTGTGCTGAAGATGACCCCACGGTCTAGTGCATAGTAACAGACATATAATGAATGATTTTGAGAGGAATTTGAATTTACATAGTATTGCATATTTATTATTCCAATTTTGTCTTGCTATTGCTGTGTCCTGCCTATCGTACAGTATCCAATTGATCTTCCATTTCAAAGAACCTTTAAAGAGCTTTCCTGGTAGTGTGGGGACACTTTTTACTATCGACTCTTTTCAATCTTTTAAAACACGGTTAGTGGATTGGTGACCGTTTCTATAACTCTTAAGAAATACAAGGAACTAAGGTGAGCTGTAAACATTTCATCTTGCACTGTAACTATTGTGGACAAAGCTCCCTCTGATATTCTGCATGTGTTCATGTCTGTGGTACTGCTGATTGAGTATGACGGAGACTCTTCCTGATTGCTTGGGATCACAGCTGTGCACACTGGATCTGATGCTGTGATCCACTGATTCCCTCGGGGCACAGTTGAAGAGCGGCATCCTCACAACACAGTCTGAGTTCTGTAGTTTCCAGGTTCAGAAGTAAAAATGTACACTGTCTGTGCTGATTTTCTGGCTATCGGCTGGAATAGGAGGGCAAAGGTGTATATACTAAGTGAAGAATGCATCAGCGAGAATTATTTGTAAAATGGGAGCAAATCAGCTCTAACAGAACATCTCTTCATAGTGGCGTACAACTGACTGCAGTATAGTTAGTACTCGTGACGCTGCATATTCTATGTTCTATGTGATACAGTCACACTAAAATTCCTCCAGGAATGTGCCACAGCTGAGAAAGGAACAACTGGCCATGAGCCTCATTTGCTCTTATGGGGCAGGGAGCAAGAATTAAACTGTGCTCTATAAAAACCTATCTGTGATTTTGAAGTCAGGAAAAGTGGCTATCTTTGGTGTCAATTTGTAGTACATCATACCCATAGGTCACAAGATATGATTTTTTCTTGCTCTTCCATTAATTGACTAGATGCTTTCAGTTTCTAAAAAATTACCTGAACTATACATTTTGTGAATGTAACTTGTATATTAGTATTTCCATATAAAAAACCACCCTGCATTTTAATTTTTCCCTTTGCACTTACTAAATGGAGGTTAGACATGTCTAGTGGTTTCTTAGAAATAAATGTTTCTATTTTCATCAAATGAGCTCATGTATTTATTCCTGCAAAGGACACTCTTTCCTGTGGCAAGACACATGGAAAAGTGTGTGATCTGCAGTGGGCATCCATGGAAACTAAAATCTCATTCAGAACAGACGCTTGATTTATTATCCCAACCGTCTTCTTCATGTTTTATCTTAAAGTGTTATGCTTCAGATACAGCACTTTGGCCAAAACCCTTCATCCCCTTAGTCTTGCAAAGAATCAGATGCCAAGATTCTCTTATACAGGAAACTGTCAGATATGCGCAATATCCCAGGGAAAAAAACATTTCCGAAAACAAGTTGGTCCAGAGACCGAGGTTGGCAGAGAGGCAGGGAAGACAGACTGATTCTCCAAGCAACCTTCCCCTTCCAAGGTCAGTTCTGGCTGAGCCTGGAGGACAGCATAGCTCAGGATTGTTCCACGATGTAGATTTTCTCCTTCATCTCTACTATCATTGGCTTTGGCTTGAGTTGGTTTTCTAGCCTTTAGAAACAGAAAACTCTACCTAATGCTTGCAAGGGATGCTATTTTTCTACCCGTGGTTTAATCTCAGGAGAATGTGGGTTATGCAGGGAAAGATCCTTTAGGAACACCAAGTACTGCTTGGGCTTGCTGCTGGGTCCCCCAGGACACAAATAGAGCTAGAAATTTGTTATGGCATCTTACTGCAGATGTATTACAACAACACATTCAGAGCAGAATCCCTGGGTAGCCACTCCACACTTCATTTAACAATCACAAGACATAAAAATCTTTTCTTTGACTTTGAAAACTATTATTCTGGCACCTGACTTTAACATTCTACTATCTAACCATCTCCATGAGTTTAAAGTTCTATATCTAACTCAGCTTTCATACTAACTTGCCTCATAATTTTAAAAATATCTTCTTAGATCTAGAACACCCTCTTGATTCCTAAACAACTCAAAATTTAACTATGAGACGCTAGCTATCTATTCTTCAACCACCTCAGAGACCTGAGAGGGATAAATATATCTGATTATATAGGAAGTGCAGGGCCTGCAGCTTCCAAAACTAAAAAATGACATACCAGTGGCTGCCTGGACAGTTCCCATTTTCTCTCCATACATTACAGCATCAGTCTTCAGCTGTTTGGCACCATTTCTCTGACAGACATTGACTGTAGAGCAGGAATTATGAAGGACTTGCTTACCCTGTCTTGGCAGAGCTAGGCTGTCGACTTATCTGCTTCCAAGTTTTGTCCTTTTTGGACAGAAGTGTGTCTACAGTTGAAGCAAGGGGTTTTTCTTGCCAAGAGAATGGCTTACCACCAATTCAATCAAATACATATGGACTGGACATTGGGAATGTATGCTAAGCCATATAACTCTTATAATTGTGGCCTATTTATTTCTGTTGTTTTGTATTGTATTTATAGTTATAAGAAAAGGAACCATTTTTTGGACTGAAAGGGAGAGCTGTTGGGGGGGGAAAAAGAAATACCTTAAACTGAAAAAAAAAGAAGAAGGGAAGAGGATGGGGGGAGGGGGAGGAGGGTGGAAGGGTGGGACTGGAGGGGGGAGTAGGGAGGGGATTGTGATTGAGATGTAACTTGAAGAAATAAAAAATAAATTATTAAAAAAACAGAAAAACAGAAAAAAAATGTTAGGAAGTTTGAATGACAGCTATTAAACGAGACTAGTACTAAAGTCTATCATAAAAAAATTATAACTAACAATATACCATTAAAAAAAAAAGAAAACTATTATTCTGTAACCAAGCAATTCACAGAGGCCAACTTTTCGTCCACACTGAACATTTGCAGTTGTGTGAAACACCCTAATGTATTCCTCCAGTGGCCATCCTCTGTCAGCAGAAAAATAATATGGAGTGTTTCATCTGCTATCATCTTCCTGCTTCTTCTGCTTTGCTTTCTTCCATGTCTCTGAGCCTGGAGCCTGGTGAGATATGTTTACTGACAGACTTATCTTCCTTTCTCAACCATCCATTTCAACTCAGATCTTCTAGCAGGCACCTGGCCATAACATCACACTAAGTCCCTCCTTGAAGCCCCAGCCTCAAGTCCTGTGTTGATCCTTATAGCTCCCTGGCCCCGCTTCCCTGCCTTCCTCTGTGGCTGCTCCTCATCTGAGCTAATCATTGCTCTTTCTTAACTGAACAGAGGCTCACTAAGTTGTATAGGGTTTGGACAGGGCAAGTGCTTGTTTGAGTGGCTTCCTTAATTTAGCACTGTGATGCTTCTATTTATGAATTCATTACAATAAAGTGAATAAAGTGATTTTTTAATTAAAAATGGGGACTAAAGAGATGGCTCCTAGAGGTTAAGAGCATTGGCTGCTTTTCCAGAAGACTTGGTTTGATTCCCAGCACCCAAACAGCAGCTTACAGTCATCTGTATGTAACTCCAGTCCCAGGGGATCTGATGCCTTGTTCTGGCCTCATTAGGCAACAGGAATGCACATGATACACAGACATAGATGCAGATGAAGCAGTCATACATATCAAAGAAATACATAATAAAAATTACTTGAAAATTAAATAATACCCAGATCTATTGATTTAACACAAACTTCTCCATCCATCTCAGATTTAATGTAAATCACTAGACTACTTCCTAGGATCTTAAGGTTACATGTCTAACCCTTTTAGTTCATTTTCTGTTATTATAATAAAATAATACTTTATAAAGAAGAAAGGCTTATTGAGGTTACTTTTGGAGGCAGAGAGTCCACGATCATATTGTCCCATGAAGTTAGACTGTGTTTAGGGGCTCATTGTTTGTATCTTTCAGAGGCATCATGACAAGGATGGGGACAAGAATGATATTCCATAGTAAGACAGGAAATCATAGGAGCAGGAAACTCCAGTCTTGCTCTTTTATAACAGTGAACTCTTGTGATAACCCAGGGGCTACACTAGTCTTTTCCAAGAAGAGTATCCTAATAGTCTATTCACTCTCACAAGGTTCTACCTCTCCAAGGATCTACTGAAGCCTTTACATCACCACACGCAGGACTTAAATTTCAACACATGGCCCATTACAGAATATGATCAAACTATATTGGAGGCACTGAATTAATGCTCCATGTTGCTTTCTTTTCCACATCTGCCCAGTTCCTTCAGTATCACCTCACTAGGTAGCTTCACCCTTTACCTTAACTTCACACCTGAACCTTGTCCTTCCACAATTTCACTAATCAGATTACCTTATCTTGCTTCCTGTTTGGTTACTGAAATTTCTTCTATTTCTCCTAGTTTAGAGTCTTATCCTTCCTTATTTGTATTATTGAAGTTGACTTTTAATTGGCTTGTTCAGCCTTTGAAACTTTGGTTATGGTTTTGATGTGAAATGCACCCTCCCCAGGCTCATGAGTACTTGGTCCCCAGATGCTATATTGTTTTGGGAGGTTGTAAGACCCTTGGAATATGGGGTCAGTCTAGAAAACATATACTGCTTGATGTAGGCCTTTGAAGATTACAGCACAGCACAGGTTCCACTCCCATTCTCTGCTTTCCACTCTACCAAGATGTTAAAGGCAGCCATGGTCTGCTTCCACTTCCACAGATGGAGCAAGTGCCTGGCCACAGCATCCCTGCTACAGTGGATGGCTTATTGAAGAATAACGGGCCAAAATAAATCTTTCCTCCTTCTGGCACACATTTTGGTTGTAATGATGACAAAAGTGGCTAAAACACCTTCCTTACTCATAAGCTCCAAATGATCACCATGGGAAATATAAATCTGCCATCTTGCTTCAGTAAGATATTCTAAGGTCACCGGATTTTTCAGATTACCACAGATACATGAAAGTTCTCCCTGACGCCTGTGAGCTGCAGAGTATGAAATGAATTCCACTCTTCTCCTCTACTGACACCTGGGCTCTTTGTCCTCCAGTTGCCTAAAATTCCTTCCCTTCTATTCCACACTCATCTGCTAAGAATGAGCTGAGGTAGTGGCGTTGCCCAGGAAACCATTTCTGACTCCTCATATATTGTTTTCTTCATCATCTGGGATTCTATTTTGCTCAGTGTTTTTCTTCATCTCTGATTTTTTTTTTTTATCATTTGTTTGTAAGTCTGGCTTTGCTTAACCTTGGCCTTCCCAGCATCAAAGTCTTTGTCTGTTTACCTTTGGGACTAACTGGAAGTAAAGGCTTAGAGATTGCTTTTCCATGGATTGAATTGAATTGGAAGAATGGCTAGGTTTATAAAACATAAGATTATGAGAGACCATTTATCAAAAATATGCCAGAGATAGACCTATTTAATTGGAACCATTGTAAATGGGCCATACTATCTACATCAGAATCACCAGGGCATCATTAGCCCTGATTATCTTCCTGAGTTTAATTGACATTTAATGCAGTAGAGCTTTTGAAGAGATGTTTTATTCCTGTAGTAGTTCCATAATAACAGATTGTGCTACTACAAATTCAGAATTAGAGCGTTGTAGTGTGAGAAGGTAAAACAGTGTTTGCTTAGAGGAAACACGTTCTTTGAACATACACAAAAACTTTAGAAGACACAAATTCATTAGCTTCTTTGTCTGAAAGGCAAATAACCTTTTTTTTCAATCTGATCCTAACACGCTTTAGAACACAGAGTCAAAGATGCTGCAGACTCTGCTGCTGTAGTAGTTGGTCTTACAGGGAGAAGGAGGATTTCAGCCCCAGTGCCAAGATGTTGGGAATGGACTCACCCTTCCACCACTGGGTGATAATTGAAAAGATCGCACCATAATAGAAAGGAAGGCAGCTCTGAGCAGGCAGGTCACACCATCTGGGCCTGAGTCATGCTAACACAGATAGATAAGGAACTTCCTTGTTTTGGAATAGTGATGTGGCTGCTGAGGTCTGGTGCTCAGAAATCCAGGCTTACAGAACCAGGCAGTGCAGACTTCATTTCCACAAGTGCATAAAGGCCAAGTTAGCTCACAGGCCAGGTCTGTTCATCCTTCTGTGCCACTTGGACTTTCACGAAGCACTGGCTCTATATAAACATTCTTCCTTTAATTTCTACTCCACACATGTGAGATAGATATGCATTGTCCTAATGGAGAACTGGAACCCAGGGAGAGAATGACTGATCAGGTCTAGAGACAAGAGCAAAACCAGATAAGCTCTTATCCACACTGAAGTGTGGATACCAGCAACATGAACACCTAGAAATGTTTATGAAGGGTCAACTCTCAGTCTGTACTCCAGAACTAAGAAATGAGAGTCTGATAGAGAGTACAGTGATGTGGGATAACTTGGCCAGCAGGTGCATATGATGATGTAATGACAAAATCACTTGCATTATGTTATAGCACCATGTGTTAGAACAGCAACTCTGAGATTCCATCTCACACCTGTCAGAATGGCTAAGATCAAAAACTCAAATGACAGCACATGCTAGGGAAGTTGTAGAGAAAGGGAAACACTCCTCCATTGCTAGTGGGAGTGCAAACTTGTACAACCACTATTGAAATCAGTTGGACAATATCTTAGAAAACTTGTAATATCCCTACCTCAAGACCCAGCCATACCACTTCTGGGTATCCAACCAAATGATTCTTCACCAAACCACAAGGACATAACCTCATCTATGTTCATAGCAGCCTCATTTATAATAGCTAGAAACTGGAAACAAACCAGATAACCCTCAACTGATGAATGGATCAAAAAAATTGTGGTACATTTATACAATAGAATACTACTCAGCCATCAGAAGCAACGAAATCATGCAATTTGCAGCCAAATGGATGAAACTAGAAAAGATCATCCTGAGTGAGCTAACCCAGACTCAGAAAGATCCACATGGCATCTACTCACTTATAATTGGATTTTAGCCATATAGTACAGGATAACTATCCTACAACCAACACACCAAAAAGATCAAGAATATAGACTTTGTTACCTATCGATGGGACAATTTGCCCTAGGGGTGCTACCATGTAGGCCCCCAGTGCAAGAAGAAGCTCTTAGCTCTCATATGACTGTTGCACTAGGAGGAGCTGATTTGTAGGGACACTCCACATCGGAGGAGTTGGGTGGATGGGAAAGGGAGGAGAGAGTGGGAGCTTGGATCCAGGAGGGGTGGAAAGCGGGCACTATGATGGAGATGTATCTTGATGTAATAAACATTATAATAAAAAATAAATAAATAAGAACAGCAATTCTCAAGCTTGATTATCTACAAACCACATATAGGACTGTTGGCATGCAGCTTCTGACTCAGAAAGAATGTTCCTTGAGGCCGGGTTAGCTTTGCCATCAACTGTGATCCTATTATCTGACCCACATTTGTGTTGAAGAATAAATGAGTTATAATGTCTGCACAGCTAGGAAATGGAACACAATCTGGAGACAGCCTACTGCTACAATTGTAACGTGTAGATGCTTTTCCAAATTTCCAAATATAGCATGGTCTGTTCCTTACATTCAGGAGTTGTCACGTTGTCCATGGCATGACAGATTTTCAAACAGTCTGTCTATTCTTTCAATTGAATATAGCACTTTGGAATCCCCAAGGCAAGTAAAATTTGAAAATGGATTAAAAAATAGAGAGGGATACATAGGAAATGGGGCAGAATTGAGTGGCTATAACAAAACAGGCTGAAAAGAGATGGAAAATTTGAGTTGGTCAAAGTTCTGAGCATTACTCCAAATCTTCTACCACCTGGGTTAGACTTGAAAAGTTATAGTTAAAAAACTTTCAGAAAAGAGCTGGGAAGATAACTCACTTTGATAATGTGATTGCATTCAAGCACAAGGACCTGAGTTCAATCCCTAGAACCCATGTATAGGTAAGATAAGCATGTTGATACCCATTTAAAACCCCATTATTGGGGAGTCAAAGACAGGCAGATCCCTCAGGTTTGCTGACTGGGGAGTTCTTCACGATTGGGTTTTAGATCAGTGACAGACTACGTCTCAAAGACAAGAAGGGTTACCATCTAAGAAACAGCACCTGAAGCTGTTCTCTAATCTCTATACACATATACATGTGTGTACCAGTGCACACATGTACACACACACACACACACACACACACACACACACACACGCAATAAAGGGGGAAACAACTGTATCTCTTCCATTAGTCTGGTTCAAATACGTCTGAAAAATGTTGATTCAAAGTTGACAGATTACTATGAAAACATCTTTATTACAAAAAGGAGTGCTTCAGTACATTTTGAGCAAAGAGTTAATGACTTAATAAATTCTCTAGATTGGCTGAAAATAATAATATGAACATGAAAATGAGAGAAAAATAAATGAAAGAAAAAGCACAAGAGCACAAAATGTCAAACATTTCTTGGGTTTCCTCAACTGAGTGAAGAACAAGATTCTCTAAATCCACAACAAATATTTGAATCTAAAACAAGACATTTTGTAAATACTCCCCCACAACAAGTGGCTTATAGCTCTCTATCAGTAAAACATAGTGAGCTTTCTGAGTCCATGAATAAATGTGAAAAGGTTTAAACCACAATATTTTGTATGATTACCATAAATAATTAACCTATAAAGCACATAACAAAAGTCTTACACACACACTGGATTTTAAATTCTGTCCAGAGGAAAAACATAATTACCTTATGAACTACAGAAATACTGCTAAAATACTCCCCCCAAAAGACTGGCATCGACTTGCTAGCCCCATCTCATTACCTTTAAACTACATAGTACCACCTATATGGGATTTGGGGTAAACAAGAAAAGGATCCAGAATAAGCAATGCCCCTTGGTGTTCCATTGCAGGATATCCCGAGTGTCTTTTACGTATTGCTTCAGATGCTCCACACATGCATAGCCACTGAGAGAGATACTTGAAGAATGACGTGATGGCAGCTGTCTCTTGGCCTCAGAACGGAGATGCCAGGTTCACAGCCCATTCTCAGGTAGCCAGCACACGGTAAGTGGCCAACATGGGAATATTACTGCCCAGATCCTTGACTCTAATTTGGGGATGACTCTGAAAGGATATTCCAGGAACACCCGAGACCTTCAATGGAAGTAACTGAATCCTGCTATAAGACCTGCTGCTTCCCTTTTATGTGCTGACCAGAAAGCCTTGTCTCATGATTTCCCTTCATGGTAAACCCCACTTCACAGCCCTTCATCACAGGAGAACCGAACCTGGACTAATCAACAATCTTTTTTAAACATCTCTTTATAGAGAATGAAACAAACAAACAAAAACCACTCAGACCTCTTGAACCGGTTGGAATATGAGATACAGGACTGACCAAAACTGATATTTAGTTCTCTCTGGCTCAAGAGTGAACTACCTGAGCTAACCCACTTTCTTCTTCCTATTGGAATTACTGCATTCATTACCTGCATATGTAAGAGTGACATCACACCCATAGCCCTAAATTCCCCACAGATTGAGCAGCAGGAAATCCTAGATTCATTCTGTAAACAACTGAAATCCCAAACCAGATGGTCAAGCACCACAGTGGTCTGACTATCCCCCTGAGAAGGCCATTTCTCAAACTGACCCGAGGCAAGAGGGAAGGCAGTTTTGCATGGTGAAACACAGGTTTATTCATCTGCAAGTTCCTGAGGTTCCAGCAGACACCTGGGCCTTTTCAAACTTCTCTAAAGGTGCATGGAAGGAAGGCAGGATGTGCTTCCCATCTGTTGCTTGATGGTGACCTTGTGTAGCCTTTCTTGTCTCCACTTTAGTACTATTGTTTAATTTCTCTTGAGCCATTGTAGGTAACAATTAGAGACCTATGTAGAACTGTTGCTGTGAAGCAGTGTTGATCAAAATGAGTGAATTCTGTTTGGTTCTAGTTTTATCCTTTTCAAAGTATCAGAAGGGTTTGTGGCCAGCTAGAGATGAGGATAACCCTGTGATGAAGAAAGGTCCCTAGGAGAGATAAAGGTAACAGGCTCCAAATGAGCCTAAAGTAAGAGAAGCCTGGTATGACAAGTGATGACTTCCTAGACAGAGTGGCTACCTACTATATGGCAAGAGGAGAGTTACCTGTAGTTGCCTCAGTAACTTCATTATGTCTAAGATAGCATCCATTTTAGAAGCACAGTATTGGACCATCCATACTCTGGATCAGCAGTTCTCAACCTGTAGGTTATGATCACTTTGGGTATCCCATATCAGATATCCTGCATATCAGATACTTACATTATGATTTATAACATAGCAAATTACAGTTATGAAGTAGCAACAAAAATAATTTTATGGTTGGGGGGGTCACCATAGCATGAAGAACTGTATTAAAATGCTGCAGCATTAGGAAGGTACCTTATCCTACCTTCCTTTGGGCATGATTTTTCTGTCCCATGCAGAAGGTGTCTATCACTTTCTAAGGATTCCAAGGCCTGAGTGGATGGAGCTGCACCACAATTTAGACAGTTTGAATCCAGAATGGCCTGATGCCTTCTCACAATTAGAGTGGCTCGTCTTGCCCTGTAAAAGGAAGGCCACTGCTCTGGAGATCAGGGAAGCACATTCTTTAACCCATCTCTGACTTGGGTATCACAAATCTCCCACATCCCAGGAGACCAGGAGAGGCCATCCCTGAACTGGAGCTTAACAACACTGTGGAATTCACTTCAGAGCCTGACACATGGAAAGTAAAGGCCTAAATGGAACCCATCATTACCAACCAAGGTTCATCTTGTATTTCCTGTAACAACAGCTCAGCTTTGAGTATAGACTAACCTTTAAAACACACTCATGTACATTAATTCAGGAAGTCCTGCATCTGCCTAGTAAAGTTAGCAAGGCCTGTCATATAATCCATACATTTTTCAGATAGAAAATTTGTAACATGGGCTTGACTAAAGGACATTTTTTTCCCTCTGGAAAGAGATTATATAAAGGAATATAAGTTAATTCACGGCGACTTACATACTTATAAATCAATATTTTAAAAGAAAAGTAGAAGCCTGAGCAGAAAACCCTAGAAATAATGGCCATGAGATAAATCTTGAAGATTAAAATCTCCCTTAAGGCAAGGTTAGAGAGAGAAGCTATATTCAGGGGCCGAGAGAACATGGAGTAGGAAAAGGTGTTGCAGGCAGGGTGATCATAGTCAAGAATATGAAGTCCATTAGTTTAAGCTGAGGAGGGAAGCTGCATGCAGTCTGTACATGCAAAAGTGACTGCACTGTGCCCACAACACACAGAGACAGTTTAGCCTGCCTGGGGCCATGTGCTCAGGGAGCACCTCTTCTGAAATGTTGGCTCTACTCCTTTGGAAAAAAGGAAACCATTTTAATGTTATAATATACATTCAATGGCCGTATGTTCCCCAGAGGCCAGGGAGGGCTATATTTGCTCGAGGCCGAATAAGAACCGACCAGAGCTTAAGAAATGGAGTCATCAGTCCCTTGTGGTGGTCAGATATTGTGGGTGATGAGACTTGAATTCTGAGGAACATGAGAAGTATTTGTGGTCCGTATTTTGTTATGTGGTTACACATTTAGGAACTGGTAATATTTCTATTGAGTAAATATTTCTATCTGATTAAGAAGAGAGGAGAGTTTTCCCTATATTGATTTTTTGTTTTGTTTTGTTTTGTTTTTGGCTTTTTTAATGTTTATTTATTACTTCAAGTTACATCTCCATCATAGTACCCTCTTTCTACCCCTTCCAGTTCCACCCTCCCACCCTCTCCTCCCTCTCCCACCCATCCCACTCCTCCGATGTGGAGTGTCCCTACATATCAGTCCCTCTCAGTTCAACAGTCTTATGAGCTAAGATCTTCCTCTTGCACTGGGAGCCTACACAGTAGCACCCCTAGGGCAAATTATCCCATTAATAAGTAACAAAGTATATGTTCCTGATCCTTTTGGTGTGTTGGTTGTGGGATAGTTATCCTGTACTATATGGATAAACTCCAATTATAAGTGAGTAGAAGCCATGTGCATCTTTCTGAGTCTGGGTTAGCTCACTCAGGATGACATTTTAATGCCTCCAAATTATACCTTTAATTCTATATTTGAGCACGTGTCCCCTGAGGATGCCAAGCAACATTTCTGATTTGCTACTTTTCTTAGAACCACTGACCCTTAAAACGGCTACAGTTTGGGGAGATGAGGGGATGGCTGACGGTCCCTGAAAACTGCTCTGAACACAAAAATCTCTTCCTCAAAGGACCCATTCTGACAACAGGTCATATAAACTGCCTCCTGCTGAGCTCCATTGACTTCCTTTGTTCACAGAGAAGCAATCTACTTCAATTCAAACACTTCAGCATAGAAGGCTTTGGGAAGTAGAGATCCTCAGAATGCACTTCTGGGACTTCTGGAGAAGGGAAGGCCCCATGCCATCACAGATTCATGAAGTATATGTTTCCTAGCTGTCATTTTGTGAATTCTGTGGATTTAGCCAAATATCTCCAGGCTTTAGTCATTATTGTTCTGGCAGGTAATTTGTGCCTGAAGTAACAGTGATTTAATGCTATTAATGAAAATGAAGGCTAATTAAGAAAAAAAAAACAAACAAACATTTAAGCTCTGGCTGAAGTGAAAATGTGGAACATTCACCGGTGAGTTTTATTCCTGTTTC
Source organism: Lophiomys imhausi (assembly GCA_907164525.1). Classification (NCBI taxonomy): domain Eukaryota; kingdom Metazoa; phylum Chordata; class Mammalia; order Rodentia; family Muridae; genus Lophiomys; species Lophiomys imhausi. Next base: position 4,622,159 of record CAJQZJ010034075.1, on the reverse strand, counting down.
CTTTATCTACTCAAAAGGACAGATAGTACTTTGGTGGCAAAAGTACAAACATACGCAAAATGGCATTGCATCTTTCTTGAACGTACCTGCAACCCTTCAATGGCCAGTTTAAGGATAGAAGGTGTCAGTTTGGAGGCTTGTTTGAAGGAAAAATTACTCCAGTCTATAATTAAAATGAAACCGTTTATCTGAAGCTCAGGATCCTCAATGAGGACTTCCAAGGACAGCAGAATGGCACGGAGAATGTCTGTGAAGGAATTCCTGCAGCCAGAACAGAAAGAAGGTGTGTGGGTTAGAGAGCAGACAGAGAGCACAGCGTGAGGAGGGGCTCTGCTGTCCTTGCCCCATGGCCCCATGCATCCCTCATGCAGACACACATTGAGGTTCTATATGCAGAATGAATGGAAATACTTTTGCTGAACATACAGGAGCAATGCTTCAGGACAGCCAGGATGCAGGCTTCCTTTAAATTGGTCACAATATCCCCTTAGACTTAACAAAATGTCACTCTTTTGCATCCCATGGCTCTCTATGCTCTGCTTCTGCTGCAAGACCAGTACACACCTTGTTGATAAATATCCGGTGCACACATCCAACCATGCTCTGACACCCACAGGGTAGGGGCTGAGCTATAAACAGTATCTTCGGCATCTAGGCACTCAATGAATCTTTGATGAACAAATCATTCACAGGTGCTTATTTATATTAAATATCTTTTATTCCTTTCCTATGTGACAACTGTGTAGTGTGTAAAAACGCCCATGCTATTGTTCCTATGCCTTTTTAGTTTTCATTCATGGGTAGTGAAAAATAAAGCAGAAGGAAAAGCTTATTTTCCTTAAGGTCTGCAAGTTGTGATTCCAAAGGGAAATCATTTTAGAGTACGTCAGTAGCTATGACAACAAGGCAGACTTGAATGCAAACTAGGTGATAGCTCTCCAGGGTTGTGTATAAGTCTTCACACCACAGATACAAATCACTGGATGACTTTCACTTAAATGGTCTTCAGGCATGATGAAATGATGACCCAAGCACTTTCAAATGAAGTGAACTGCAAATTTAATGTGTTGCAAGAATTTTGTAATCAATGCCTTTGATGAGCTATAAGATGTGAGCCTGGATATCAAGTGTCTGTAGATTCTATGACTTCCTTCAGGTTCTCATGCAAACCAGTAACTTCACCATGTGAAGTCACTGTCAAAGTATTTGATTCCTAAGATGATCAATATGGTTCAGAGCCTGCACCATCATGCCTGCA
>CAJQZJ010034075.1:4595785-4620891 GCA_907164525.1 Lophiomys imhausi | reverse complement strand
ACACTTGAAGTTATAAGTTTGATTGTCCTGCATCTACTTTCAAAGATAATATAGTTGGAGGGGGTTGGAAATGTGTTATATGAGTCAAGAGGAATTGATTCCATCTTCTCTGTCTGGAAAGAGTGTATGAAAAGATGGTGGTTTGAGATAAACCTTGAGTGATCAGGCTATGGATGGATAACTCAAATAATAGAGAGTGAGATCGTTCAGAACTGAAGAAAGAACTAAATTAAATAAATAAATAAATAAATAACCCATTCTGTTTTCTGTAAAAAAAAAAAAAAAAATTAATTAAATTGTGTTGAGTCAGAACCACTACAGGTTGATCAGTCAGTGTGCAACATAGAGAAGTCTGACTTGGGAGCAGTGAAACAATCCCAGGCCATTTCTCATTACCTGGGAATAGGCTGCACCAGCTCACAGTGCTTCAGGCTATTAGAAACACAGTAACACTGAGATCCCCCTGTAAGCAACGACAGATAGCCAAGCAATTCGACTGCTACACCAAAGCATCCCCTGTGGATCCAAGCCCAGAAGACAATGAGAGCAGACAGCTAAACACATCCATATGGTCAAAGGTCCAAGAAAAAACAGAAATCAAGGAAATATGACTCCAACAACGCAGAACTATCCTAGCTCATCCAATTTGGGTGAACTCACAACAGCAGAAACAAATGAAAACAATGACAATTCTGCATTATGGAAAGTGATAGAGTCCCTTCAAAAAGAACTTAAATCTATGAAGGAATTCAAAGAAGCCACAATTTTACAAGTCAAAACAACAAATAACACCATTAAAGAGCTCCAAGCCAAGGTGACTCAGCTTGAACAGGAAAAGGACAAAGCAATGAAAGATTTCCAGGCAAAATCAAGCAAACTGGAGAAGGAAATGTACAAAACGAACAATACCATTCAAGACATGAAAATAGAAATAGAAACAATAAAGAAAACACAGTCAGCGTTAAAAGAGGAAGTGGAGAATCAAGGAAGAGAACAGGAACTACGGATGTGAGTATAAAAAATAGGATGCAAGAGATGGAAGACAGGATCTCAGGCATGGAAGATTCGATGGAAGAAATCAGTACAACATCCAAAGAAAATGAGAAGGCTAAAAAAATCTCTCACCCACAACATCCAAGAAATCAAGGACTCAATGAAAAGATGGAACCTAAGAATTATAGGCATAGAGGAAAGAGAAGACTCCCAACTCCAAAGTCCAGGAAATATCTTCAACAAAGTTATAGAAGAAAACTTTCGAAACCTGAAAAAAGAGATGCCAATAAAAACCCAAGAGGCTTACAGAACACCGAACAGATTAGATCAGAAAAGAAACTCTTCTTGCCACATAATAATTGAAACACCAAATGTACAGAACAAAGAAAGAATATTAAAAGCTATAGGAGAAAAAGGTCAAGTCACATACAATGGCAGACCCATAAAAATTACACATGACTTCTCCTCAGAAACTTTAAAAGCTAGAAGGGCCTGGACAGATATCCTACAAGTCCTGAGAGAACATAGGTGCCTAGCCAGACTGCTATACCCAGCAAAACTCTCTATCAACATAGATGGAGAAAACCAGATATTCCATGACAAAATCAAATTTAAACAATATCTACCCACAAACCCAGCCCTACAGAAAATCCTAGAAGGAAAATTCCAACCCAGAGAAGAAAACTACACCCAAGAAAACAAAGGGAATTGAAAACCCCACAGCAACTAAACCAAAAGAGGCACAGGATGATCACCTATACCAATCTAATGGGAAATAACAAACCCAGGTCACTAATATCCATCAACATCAATGGACTCAACTCCCCAATAAAAAGACACAGGTTTACAGATTAGATCCGCAAGCAAGACCCGTCTTTTTGCTGCATACAAGAAACACATCTCACTATCAAAGATAGACACGACCTCAGAGTTAAGGGCTGGGAAAAGGTTTTCCAAGCAAATGGACCCAGGAAGCAAGTTGGAGTAGCCATCCTAATATCAAACAAAACATACTTCCAACTGAAGTTAATGAAAAAAGACAGAGAAGGGCATTATATACTCATTAAAGGGAATATTCATCAAGAGGACATCTCAATATTGAACATCTATGCCCTAAATACAAAGGCACCTACTTTCGTAAAAGAAACACTTCTAAAACTTGAATCACACATCGATCACAACACATTAGTAGTAGGAGACTTCAACACCCCACTCACAACAATGGATAGATCATCAAGACTGAGGCCAAACAGAGAAATACTGAGTCTAACAGAGATCATGAACCAAATGGACCTAACAGATATCTACAGAACGTTTCACCCAAACACAAAGGAATACACCTTCTTGTCAGCATCTCACGGAACCTTCTCCAAAATCGACCACATACTCTGACACAAAGATAGTCTCAACAGATACAAGGAAACTGAAATAACACCTTGTATCTTATCAGACCACCATGGAATAAAGCTGGTCTTCAACAGCAAAAGAATCAACAGAAAGCCTACGCACACATGGAAATTGAACAGCTCCTTACTGGATGACTACTGGGTCAGGGAAGAAATAAAGAAGGAAATCAAAGAGTTCTTAAAATCCAATGACAATGAAGGCACAACATACCCAAACCTATGGGACACAATGAAAGCTGTGCTACAAGGAAGGTTCATAGCACTAAGTGCCTTCAAAAAGAAAATTGTGACAGCTCATATTAGTGAATTAACAGCTAAACTGGGTGAATTGGAAAAAAAAGAAGCAAACACTCCCAAGAGTAGCAGAAGGCAGGAAATCATCAAACTTAGGGCTGAAATCAACAACTTAGAAACAAAAAGAACTATATTTTGTTTCTAAGAACAATGTAGAAACAAAAAGAACTATACAAAGAATCAATGAAACCAAGAGTTGGTTCCAGATTGAAAGATAATACTTCATATATTGTCAAAAAACCAAATTTGCTTCAGGGGAAATATTACCTGACCCCCCCCCCCAAAAAAAAAGTGTAATTGTCCCAGAGTTAGGATTAGGGCAGGGCTCTGTTCTTATCTTTCCAGGAGATTTAAAGCATCTATTCAAGGAACCCAGGGACAACTGGACAACGGAAACAGAAAACAGAATCAGACACCAAAGAAGACGAGTGGTCCAGATGATTCAGCCTTGCAGACTCCCTCAATAGCTGTTTCCATCAAAAGTCTACAACCACAACAACTCAAAATCGCTAAGATCGTTCAGCTCCACAAACTGCCCCAGCCAGAACTTCAGTAAAGCCTGGAAGGTCAGCTTCTGCCTACAAATTTCTTAGGATTTCTAAACAGCTGAGCACAAAAAGACTGAACATAAAAGGATTGTACTAACATTTTTAACCATTTTTCCATTCTGGTTTGGGCCCCAAACAGGTTTACTACCACCCAAATCAGCAGGAAGTCATTTTAAGAGAGCGACATCCCATGCCCAGAGGGTGGGGAGGATGTTTCTCCCCCCCCACACACACACTTTTTCGTTATTTGAAGGATAACAGAAAACTTTGTTATTTAAGGGAAGAGACTAGAAGCTGTTAAATGGTCTTGTTAAATGGGTTTTGGAGGTTAGACCCAGGGACTTCCTTCTTTTCCTTTTCTGTATCCTTCTTTCTCTCCTATGTGGGAGTACACAGACTTGAGAAAAATGGGACATAGACATAGTTTGGGAAGGACCAAGAAGAAGGGACAGATTATTGAATATGCCCTTATACCTTTGTATATTGATACAAAATTAGTATTATATTTGGCTAAAGTGGTATTGACCATTGTATATTGTGCAAAATTATGATTGTATTGGACTACATCGGTATTGATCTTTGTATATTGATACAAAATTAAGATTATAGTTGGTCACAATGGCATTGACCCTTAAATATTGACGTAATATTAAGATTGTATTGGGCTACATAGGCATTGATCTTTGTATATTGATACAAAATTAAGAGTATATTTGGCCACATTGGAATAGATCTTTGTATATTGATACAAAATTAAAGGTAATGCTTCTTAAAGGTATTGTACCTAGAGATACTTAAAAATGAAATGTGAAGCTCTGGCCTCTTGATACCAACCGTCTTAAACCATTTAGGATAGTTAAGAAATACAAACTCCTAGTCATGCAAGCGTGTCACTTTGTTAGCTACTATGACAGTCTATCACAGATATTCTCTAAGCTACTCAGAAATCAAGTTGTTAAGAGACAAGCAACATTTGCTTATCTAAATACAAGAGTTAGATAGGGCATCTTCAAAAATTCCAAGAGATCTGCAGAATATGGCATTCAAAGATGTTGTCTTAAATTAAGATTTTTTTTTATATCGAGACATATCCGCTCCTGACAGCACCCCCTATTCTACTCCAAGTAGAAGATGAGCATCGAAGAATCTCCAGTGTGAGATGGTTGAATTAGTGGCAAGCCTATCTCTTGGCATGAAAAAACCCCTTGCTTCAACTGCAGACAGACTGCTGTCCAAAAAGGACAAAACTTGGTAGCAGGGAAGTCGACAGCCTAGCTCTGCCAAGACAGGGTAGGTAAGTCTTTCATGATCCCTGCTCTACAATCAATGTCTGTCAGAGAAACAGGACCAAAAGGCTGAAGATTGATGCTGTAACGTATGGAGAGAAAACAGGAACTGTCCAGGCAGCCACTGATATGTCATTTCTTAGTTTTGGATGATGCAGTCCCTGCACTTCCTACATAATCAGATATGTTTATCCCTCTCAGGTCTCTGAGGTGGTTGAAGAATAGATAGCTAGAGTCTCATAGTTAAATTTTGAGTTGTTTAGGAATCAAGAGGGTGTTCTGGATCTAAGAAGATGTTTTTAATAGTGATGCAAGTTAGTGTGAAAGCTGAGTCAGATATAGAACTTTAAACTCATGGAGTTGGTTAGATAGTAGAATGTTAAAGTAAGGGGCCAAATATGTATGAACTGGAATGTATGCTGGGCCATTTAACTCTCATAAATGTGGCGTATTTAAAAAAAAGGATATAAGAAAAACAAACTTGTTATATATGTATACATACACACACATATTATCCCAACTCATTTTGTAAAAGTTTTGTCATCTAATTACTACTACAATTTTGAGTAGTACTGAACATAAATATCCTTTGAACTATTTACAAAACCTTAACATGAAATTTCTTGTTTTTTTTTTTTTTAATAGCTTCTGATGACATTGGTTTGTTGTCTATATGTATGGTGGAAGGAAAGACTATGTTAACTGTATCTCAGTTGGGGAGAAAATGAAACAATTTTATTATTGAAACCCTTTGACCTTCTGAATTTTACTTCTGGTATTCCTAGTGACATGAGAGAATTCAAAAAATATTTATTTGTAACTGAAAAAGGAAACACCCAACATTGCTATAAAAATTAAGATAAATAAGATGTAAGCAAATTTCTTTCTTTTAAAAATAAATATGTTGTTATATTTTTAAAAATTGTGTTGGGCACCATTTATACAAATAATTAATTAAATTTTTAACCGTATTTAGATTATTGTTAATTGGTTTGTGGCTGTTAATCTTTAAGCAACCATTATAAATGAGCACACATGGACACCACATGGATTTTAACAAGCCTTGGCCTGAATTGTGCAATCCTAGCCCATCTAAGCTAGCTCTTAATTCTATTACCCAAATATGACCATATATATATATATACACACACACGTCCCTTTGGACTGCCATTCTCCACGATATGCCGATGTTCCTGGGCCATGTGGAATGAGGTTCTTTTTTCTAACCCATGGTGTGTGTCCTCTTTCCTGATGCTCCTGGCTGGAATGCCTTAATCTTCCTATGGCTGGCTAGAATGCTTTAGTTCTCTGTCTAAAGTGCAGGCTTCCTGTTCTAATCTCAGGAAGTCCCACCTTTCTCTGTCTTTTCCCAGTCTCAGGCCTGAGCATTTTATTTAACCAATCAGAGTCAATATAAGTAACAGACAGCAAACAGGACCAATTAATTAACATTTAGAATGCTTAACACTACCCCAACAGATTTTGATCTTCACATTAAGTTCTTTTCCCCTGATGTGAAGCTAACATTTTCCATGGCTCAATATGCCCACTTAGATTAGATCTGATGTATGGGGGCAGGGAAGCACTCAGAGCTACCCACATCATACACCCTCAATGTGCAAACATGATGCTCAAGGAGCTGTCTGACTTCTAGATGAAAATGGTGGCTCTTGGTGACTCTTCTTATCATTGTTTTCTTTTCAAGACACTGACTATTTTACAGACACTGTGGTCTTAGAAACTTAGGATCAGTTTTAATGGAACCAGTTTTGCTTGTGGCTTGGATTTCAATTTATATAGCTATCATACAGCTTACTTAAGTTGTTGGGGTTCCAGGGAATCTGAGCTTGGATAAACATTCTTAGCAAGAGCAAACCTAGAAACATAAACAGGGATGAGAATCTGAGTTTTAACATAAACCCTATATACAATGTTGAAGGTGAAGGGAAAAGAATTAAATAATCAACGAACGGTGAAAAGATCAAGACAGGATGGTTTCAGAAAAAGAAGATAATGTTTTAATACAGGGTAAACTGCATTTCTATATCACTGATCCCAAATCCTCTTGTCCTACCTACTCATTAAGGACATAGTTCCTTATCTATGATTTCTATTGATTACTTGCATGTAGAAAGATGAAAACTGGCCAGTTCTTATCCTTGTTCTTCAAGGACCTGACATGTCATCCTGGTCATTTGCCATACTAATGGTAAACCATTTACTAAGTGGTCAAACCATTCCACAGCTAGAATTATGGATTGAGAATGAGGCCCACAGTGGGAAGTGGTACCTGTTGAACCCTACTTAAGTTTTCAGCATAACTAAGACTTCTCTGCTTAGGCCTGTTGCAGCCTTTAGCATACCTGCAACCATTTTTGACTTTAATCTCCATCTTAATCATAAGGTGAAATTAAGTTCAAGTTCTCAGGCTCTGCTTCCCCAACATAAAAAAAAATTAGCTTTTGTTAACTGTTCTGCTTAAATAAATGATGTATGCTCTGCTTATACAAAACCACCATATCCTGCCATGTTCCACTCCCTACAATGTTGAGGAACTTGAAATCCCCTAAGTGCCCTCCTGCCCCAAATCTCAACCAATCAGCTTAAAATGCATTGTTTAGAGTTGCCTAGTTATGATGTACCTGGTACAGAATTGGTTCTTCTTGCTTGGTTGAAAACAATGTACCTAGAAGAGGGTTGATTGCTATGAAATTTTTTTATTATTTTATTTGTGCTTGATTATGATTTTTCCTTTAAAAACTCACTGTGAGAATAGCTCGTGGACCTAGTCCTGGTTCCCGAATCCAGGATTAGTGTCGCTGACTGACCGGTCAGTCTTGGTTCAGCCCTCAATAAGCTTCAATCAATCTGAGTCTGGTGTTTAAGTGGTCAGTGTGTGACTATTCCTGAACCCATAACAACACCAAGCTAACTGTCAGGTCTCCATAGGAAGGGGTGACACCTGTCTGAACCTTGCCTAGGTGATCTTCCCATAGATAGAAGAGTAGAAATAGGCAATTGCTTTTTAGTGTTGGTATTGTTCATTATGCATCAGTACCTGTCCAAAACAAGAGGATGGTTTTCAAAGTCAGGGCAATAGCAAGGTTAAGGAGAATGGGAAAGGAGAAATAGCCAACATGTTCACAAGTAGATCTTGTTGTTGTTTAGTTGTTTAGTTTATTGATTTTCTGAGACTGGGTCCCACTATGAATTCCAGAATGGCTTCAAATTTCCAGTCTGAGTTATCTCAGTCTCCCAAGCACTGGAAATATAGGTTGAATCACCATTCCCAACAACAGAGTAAGTACATCTAGATGGAGTTTCGAGACAGTACTTTAGTTGGCAGTTGACTGTATTGGTAATTATGAAGCTATTTAGTACATTAACTATTCTCTCCCTTATTTTACTCTTTTAGTAGGAGATGTGTCTTTTCCCATAGATATCCACTTGCATTCACTTCTAAGAAAAGACACTGAATTCTGTCTGGAAATCACTAAACGTATTTGGTGATCAAAATTTAGAGCAGGCATCAGTGGGAAGAACAAGGATGGGTCCAGTCACGGAGTAGGATTGCGGACTCGGCTTCCCTTCCAAATGTTCATGTGCTTCAATTTTCTGGATGAACTGGTGGGCAGGGAAAGAGCAGCTGGGACAGGTGTTACTACTGGCTCATTGCTGCTGAAGAGCGTGGCCTTGCTGTTTACCTTTGCTGGAAATAATATTCTTAGTTCCCTCAATTCTTGGCTTCCTCATATAAATTCCCCCTTTTTCTTTCCTTTTTGTAATATGCTTCATGTGTGAAACACTCCTAGTTATTTGAAATTTAAAATGGCCAATAAAATAAATAATTTATGTAGATAGTCCACTCTGAACGATTTGGAACATAACTTCCCACTCCATAAGTACTGGCTGAGCATACTGTCTCCCTTCCAAAGAGTAGAGTAAGGAGGGAAGCCATGGCAGAGTGAAGAAAGCTGGGTACTCAGCCTGGGCCTGGGGAATCAAGGGTGATATCACTGGAGAGAAACCACAGAGTGTTATTTCTTGCCGTGTTGTTAAAAGTGGTACTTTATTTCTAGAACTGTCCTCCCCCACACACCACACTGTCAGACCAATAATGAGGAAAACACTAAACACGTTTCACTTGAAAGACATTCCACAAAACAGATGACCAGTATTTCTCAAAACTGTGAGATATGTCAAAACATAAGGGAATTCTGAGCAACTGTCACAGTCCAAAGGACTCTAAGGAAACATGACAGCTAAATGTAACATGGTCTCTTGAATGAGTTCCTGAGACCAGAAGAGACACTGGTAAAACGCTGAGAAAATCAGAAGGATCTATAGAGCACAGTGACTAGTAGAAGCTTAATTTAGTTACCTAGTTGTGCCAAATACCTTCGGACTAACTAATTAAAGACACTAATCCAACTGGTTAGTTGTATGCAGCACACAGGGTAACTCGCTGTAGCATCTTCACCATAATTTGTAACTCTAAAGTTGTTTCCAATTCAGTCAGTTTTTAATAAAATAGACCTTCTGGAGCTTGTACCTGTTGCCATGCATTTTCATGCTCTATAAGGTTTCCAGACAAAACAAAATGATCATTAACAGTTCAACTTAAGGCAAATTGTGGTTGGAAGAATAGAAGTCATTCTCAGAATGTCTTCACCAGATGAGCTAATGTAGGCATGAATTGTCAAACCCTAACAACTCTGAGGAAAAAAAAGATTATTTTATTTTTGCCTGCAATCACAATTAGATAAGCATATGTTAGCATGTATTTCAGAATGAAATAACAGATGAAAATGGATATTTATGTTTCATCCCTCCTTTTCATAGATTACATAGTCTTTGTATTGTCAGAGTATAGTGTGAAATTTTTTAACCTTATATGAAAGCAGTATGTGAACTGCTAATTGTCATTAAAATGTAAGAAATTATTATAAAAAGGGAAACTTTTGAAATTTCCCCATAAGGATTTTAATTAACTAAGACTTAGTAGTGGGTTTTAACACTAATTTCATCATCATACTCAGAGTACCTAGAGACTATGAATATGGTTTATCTTAAGTTTCTCCTGTTGTATTTATAGTTTTATTGTTTTTTAACATCACCATTTAAGGATTTTAAATCTAATGCAAGTGAGAAACAAAATGGTGTAAAATAGTGTTTACCAATTAGGAGATGTTTAGCTTTCAAGAACTGACTTACTTGTCTTGACTTTGGAGGAGAGACTCTAAAACTGATTTCCAAGGCTTGACCCATATAAGAAAAGGAGAAATATGAGAGCAGATGGCCATGTAGGGGCATGATGGGACTGTAAATAATACTTATTCTCAGGAAGAATGGGAGAGAACTTCTCAGCTGGTTCCAAAACCATAGTGTATATTCCTGCAGAACTTTTTCTGTTGTAGCAAGAAGTCACTAATAGTTGTACTTAAAACTCTTGTGAAAATTATAATATTTACCAAACAATGTCATTAAATGTCTATGAATGTTTTCCTTAAGAATTTTAAAGGTCACTCCTACCCCACCAGAGGCCAGGCCAGCATCCCCAGGTAAGAATTACCCCACCATATTACCCCAGATAAGACCCTACTAGTGCCTGCCCAGCATAAATAACCCCAATTGTTCCTCCTCTGCTCGTCACCATATCGCAGCCCGGACTTCTGGTGGAAGCCTCCTATCCCATGAGAGGTTAGACCAACACCCTGAACTCCAGGGACCAGATCATCTCCCTGAAAGCCAGCCGAATCCTCCTTCCCCACCAGAGGTCAGACCTATTTTCAGAAAACCTGGAAAGCCACCTCCTTCAGCCCTGCCCACCCAGCACAAACTCAACCACCCCTCTGCTCTTCACCACTATATCCTGGCCCATACCTCTGGCAGAAGCCTCCTATCACATCTGAGACCAGACCAGGATGCTGAACCCCAAAGACCAGGCCAGTTCCCTGAAAACCAGTCAGAAGCCTCCTACTCCATCAGAAGTCAGGCCAGCATCCTGAATCCAAGAGGACTACTGGCCACTTCAGAGGTCACACATATCACCAGAACTCCAGCACCCAACTTGAGCAGCAACCCTCTGCTGATCCAGAGACCATCTAGGTCATAAGAATTCCAGTGTCCATCTTGAATGGAGACCCTTTGCTCAACCACAGGCCACTCCAGCCAGAAGACCAGAGAGGAAAACAGAAACGGAGGAATAAAACACTTGTTCAACAAGTTCAGAAATCAGCACCTAGACCTATAATACCTCCAAATCCAGATGCCTAAATGTCAGTGTAAGAACACAATCAACAACACCCAGGGCAATATGTCACCACCAGAGGCCAACCATTCCAGTATATCAAGCCCTGAATATTCCAACACAGTCAAAGCAAAATGACCTTAAAACCAACTTTATGAAAATAATAGAGGTCCTTAAAGAGGAAATGAATAAATCCATTAAAGAAATAAAGGAAAGACAATTAAAAATGTAAAGAATCAATAAAACCCTTAAAGAATGTCAAGGAAACAAAGAAAAACAGACAGATGAAGGAAACTAATAACATTGTTCAAGACATGAAAATGGAAATAAAAGCAATAAAGAAAATAAAAACTGAGAAATTCTGGAAATGGAAAATATAAGTAAGCAAATAGTAACTACAGATACAAGCATCATTAACAGAATACAAGAGATGGAAGAGAGACTCTCAGGCATTGAAGACTTGATATAAGAAATAGATACATTGGTAAAAACAATGTTAAATCTAAAAAATTCCTGACATAAAATATCCAGGAAATCTGAGACACTGTGAAAATATCAAACCTAAGAATAATAGGAATAAAAGTAGAAGATTACCAGCTCCAATGCCCAGAAAAAACTTCTAACCTAAAGAAGGACATGTCTTTAAAGATACAAGAAGTTTATAGAACACCAAACAGATTGAACCAGAAAAGAAAGTACCCTGGCCACATAATAATTAAAACACTAAACACACAGAACAAATAAAGAATATTAAAAGCTGCAAGAAAAAAAGGCCAGGTAACATACAAAGGCAGACCTATTAGAAGTAAACCCAACTTCTCAATTGAGACTCTAAAAGTCAGAAGGGCCTAGACAGATGCAAAACAGGCTCTAAGGGAAGATGCCAGCCCAGAATAGTACACCCAGCTAAAAAGATATTCCCTGATAAAGTCAGATTTAAACAATATGTCTCCACAAACCCGGTCATACAGAAGGTACTAGAAGGAAAACTCCAATCCAAGGCAGTTAAGCACACTCACAAAACAAGGCAATAAATCAATAAATAATATCATACCAGCATAATCCAAAGAAGGAAACACACACACACACACACACACACACACACATACATACACACACACACACACACACACACACACTACCACCATCAACAAAATAAAATGAATTAACAATCATTGGTCATTGATGTCTCCCAATATAAATGGACACAGTTCCTCAATAAAAAGACATAGACTAGCGAATGGACGTGAAAACACGATTCATTCTTCTACTGCATAAAGAAACATATCTCAACATCAAAGATAGACATTACCTCAGAGTAAAAAGTTGAAAAATGGTTTTCCAAGTAAATAGACCCAAGAGGCAAACTAGTGTAACTATTCTAATATCTATTAAAATAAACTTCAATCCAAAATTAATAAAAAGAAATGAGGAAGGACAGCATATTCATCAACGGAAAAATCCACCAAGGTGAAGTTTTAATTGTTAACATCCATGCCCCAAATGCAAGAGCACCCACATTTGTAAAGGAAACATTACTAAAGCTTAAATCACACATCAGACCTCACACATTGATCATGGGTGAGGTCAATACTCCACTCTCACCAATGGACATGTCATTCACACATAAACTAAACAGAGAAATAATGGAGCTGACAGACATGAACCAAATGGACCTAACATATCTACAAAATATTTCTCCAAACACAAAAGAAAATATATTCTTCTCAGCATCTCATGGAACATTCTCCAAAATCACCCACATACTTTGTTACAAATCAAGCCTCAACTGTTACAATAAATTTGAAATAACTGCCTGCATCATATAAGACCACCATGGATTAAAGCTGGATTACAACAACAGAAATGAGAGAAAGCCTACAAATTCATAGAAACTGAACAACTCTATATTGAATGACTACTGAGACAAGGGAGAAATAAATTTTAAAAAAGTAAAGACTTCCCAGAACTCAATGAAAATGAGTATACAACATACATAAACCTATGGAACACAATGAAAGCTGTGGTAACAGGAAAGAAAGTTCATAGCACTGAGCACCTTCATAAAGAAATTGGAAAGATCTCATACAAGCAATTTAACAGCACACCTGAAAACTCTAGAAGAAAAAGAAGCAAACACACCCAAGAGAAGTAGACTACAGGAAATAATCAAACAGGAATAAAATCAATAAAATAGAAACAAAGAGAACAATAGAAAGAGAGAAACAATGAATAGGTTCTTTGAGCAAATCAAAAGGAAAGACAATCCTTAACCAAACTAACTAAAAGTCAGAAAAACATATTCAAACTAAAAACATCAGAAAAGAAAAGGGGGGAAATAAAAACAGACACTGAGGAAATCCAAAGAATGATTAAGTCATACCTCAAAAACTCATACTCAACAACAACAAAAAGAAATGGACAATTTTCTCAATAGATACCATTTACCAAAGTTAAATCAAGATCAGATAAACATCTTAAATAGACCTATAATGAAATGCCCAAGAAAGTGTAAATAACCATTAAAAATCTCCCAACCAAAAAGCCTAGGGCCAGAATGATTTTAGTGCAGAATTCTACCAGACTTTCAAAACTTCTCAAATCATCCTATAAAATAGAAAGAGAAGGAACATTGACAAAATTTATGAGTCATAGTCACTCTGATACCCAAACCAGACAAAGATTCAGCAAAGAAAAAGAATTACAACCCAATTTCCCTCATAAATGTTGATTCAAAAATACTTAATAAAATACTTGAAACCAAATCCAAGAACATACCAAAAAGATCATCTACCATGACCAAGTAGGCTTCATCCAAGAGATGCAAGGATGGTTCAACATATGAAAATCTGTCAGTGTAATCCATCATATAAACAAAGTGAAATGAAAAAAGCCCCACATAATCATTTCATTGGATTCTGAAAAAGCTTTTGAGAAAAATCCAATACTCCTTCATGATAAAAGTCTTGGAGAGGTCAGTGATACAAGGAACATACCTAGACATAGCAAAGGCAATTTACAGCAAGCCTATAGACAACATCAAATTAAATGGAGAGAAACTCAAAGCAATTCCAAAAAAATTAGGAACAAGACAAGACTGTCTACTCTTTCCCAATATTTTACTTGAAATTCTAGCTATAACAATAAGACAGCTAGAGGAGATCAACTGGATTCAAATTGGAAAAGAAGAAGTCAAAGTATTACTATTCACATATGATATGATAGTATACATAAGGGACCCCAAATATTCTACAAGGGAACTCCAACAACTGATAAACACCTTCAATGAAGTGGTTGAATATAAGATTAGCTAAAAAAAAAGTCAGTAGCCCTCTTATATACAAATGACAAAGGGATTGAGAAGGAAATTTAGGAAACAATACTCTTCTCAACAGCCTCAAAGAATGTAAAACATCTTGGTGTAACTAACCAAACAAACGAAAGACTTGTATGATTAAAACTTCAAGTTTTTGAAGAAGAAAACTGAAGAAGATATCAGAAGATGGAAAGAACTCCCATGCTCATAGGACAGTAGGATTAACATAACCAACATGGCCGTCTTACCAAAAGCAATCCACAGATTCAATAGAATCCTTATCAAAATCCCAATAGAATACTTTACAGATCTTGAAAGAACAATATACAACTTCAGATGGAAGAAGAATTCATGATAGCTAAAATAATCCTATACAATAAAAACACATCCGGATTACCAAGATCCCTGATTTCAAATTGCATTACAGAGCAATACTAATAAGAGCCTCATGGTACTGACATTAAAAACAGACAGGTGGATCAATGGAATTGAATTAAAAACCCAGATGTAAATCCACACACCTATGGACACTTAATTTTGATGAAGCTGGAAATATACAATGGAAAAAAAAGAAAGCATTTTCAACAAATGTTGCTGGTCTAACTGGATACAGATATATAAAAGAATGCAAATAGATACACATCTATCACCCTGCACAAAACTCAAATCCAAGTGAATCAAAACCAGAAACACTTAATCTTTTAGACAAGAAAGTGGAAAATTGGTTTGAACACATTGACACAGGAGACAACTTTCTGAAAAGAACACATATAACACAGCTCCTAAAGCCAATAGTTAATAAATGTGACCTCATGAAACTGAAAAGCTTCTATAAGGCAAAAGACACCACCGATAGGATGAAATGGATGTCTACAGAATGGGAAAAGATCTTCACCAACTCCACATCTGACAGAGGATAACAACCAAAATAATAAAGAACTTAAGAAACTAGACATCAGCAAACTAAATAATCCAACTAAAAATGAGGTACAGATCTAAACAGGAAACTCCCAATAAAGGGTTCCCATATGGCTAGGAAACATTTAAACAAATGTTCAATTTCATTAGCCATCAAAGAAATGCAAATCAAAATAACTTGGAACTTTCATCGCATACCTGTCAGAATATCTAAGATCAAAAACGCAGGTGACAATTCATACTGATGAGGACATAGAGCAAGGAGAACACTCTTCCATTGCTGGTCAAAGGGCAAACTTGTACAACAACTTTGGAAATCAACATAGCAGTTCCTCAGAAAAGTGGGAACCTATCTACCTCAAGAGCCACCCATACTACTCCTGAGCATATACCCAAAGAAGCTCCATCCTACCCCAGGGACACTTGCTCAACTATGTTCATAGTAGCTTTATTCATAATAGCCAGAAACTGGAAACAGCCTAGATGCCCCTCAACCGAAGATGGGTTAAAAAAAATAAATAAAAAGTGGTACATTTACATAATAGAGTATTACTCAGCCATTTAAAAAAAAATTACATCATGAAATTTGCAGGCAAATGGATAGAACTAGAAAAAAAAATCATCCTGAGTGAGGAAACCGAGATTCAGTTAAAAAAAATCATGCTACAATCCACAGAACTAGAGAGGCTAAGAACGGAGGGCTTAAACTGGGGTTTGGGTGGGGGAGATGCATGGATCTTCCTTGGAATGAGAAATAGAATAGACTTCACGGTGGACTGGGGGCCGGGGGAGGATGGGAACAGGAGAGATTAGGTGGGGAGGAATGGAGGAAGAGACTCCTGGGGAAATGACTGGAATTGGGGGACATTTCAGGAGTGAGGTAGAAACCTAGTACAATGGAAACTTCATGGAATCTAAGAGGGTGACATTAGTGAAGACTCCTTCCTGCTAATGGGGGACATGGAGTCTGAACTGGCCATCTTCTGTAACCAGGCAAGGTCTCAGGTGGAGGGACTGGGACACCAACTCAGCCACAAAACCTCTGACCTACAGTTTGCCTTGCCTGAAAGATGTTGCTGGGACCTGAGCCTAGCATAATTGTCAGCAGAGAGAACAGAGAGATTTCATCCAGCAACTGATGGAAGCAGATGCAGAGTCCCACGGCCAAATATTGGGCAGAGCTCTGGGAATCTTGTGGGGGAGAGGTAGGAAAATGGTAGGAGCCAGAGGGATCAAGGACACCACAAGAACATGGCCTCCACAATCAACTGATGCGTACTCAAGTGGGGTCGCGAAGATCAGCGAGCCTGTACCGGTTAACCTAGGTCCGCTGCATATGTGTTATGGTTGTGCAGCCTCATGTTCTTGGGAGATTCCTAACAGTGGGAGTGTGGGCTGTCTCTGACACTTCTGCCTGCCTTTAGGACCCTTTTCCTTCTACTGGGTTGTCTCGTCCAGGCCTGATGTGAGAATATGTGCTTGTTATTGTCTTACCGTAGCTTGCTACGCCACCATATTTGGTTGATGTCCCTGGAAGGACTGCTCCTTCCTGAGGGAGGGGAAGGGGGTTGGATGGGGGAAGGAAAAGTACAGGGGAATCTGGGAGGAAGGAAAGGAGGGGAAACTGACTTAGGGATGTCGTATATGTGAGAAGAATAAATAAAAGGGAAAACAAGATTTTAAAGGTCAGAGTAAACCACTGAATAGTGTTGAACATGGTTCTTATCTAGGTCTTTGTCACCGCTTACCCTAACTGATGGCAATGCCTCTGTCAATAAGGAGAAGACATTCTCCCTGGGGCTCTTCTGATTTGGCCCCCAGGCAAACAAAAGCCCCATTTGATATGATGGCAAAGTGGACTACACTCTAGGGAGGTGACTGGCTTGACGTTCTGTCTCTGTGGCTTCCCACACATGCAAATGAACAGATAACAATGTTCAGCAAGAGGCAACTTCTTGCTTCTCCATGTGGAAGCTTCTTTTCGTTGAAGCATTTTGCAAGGAGAAACATGCAATAGGTATTTCTGAGCTTGGAGGCACCTGTACTGAATGAGATGTGGGGATACTCTTCTTGGTCATCATGCTCTGGTGGTGTTAGGACAGTGGGAAGTATGCAAAATTCAAGTGTTTATTGAGTTCAAGTGAACCTGTTTCTTTCCTCTGTTGAGTCAAAGAGTCTGTGGAAATGGTCAGGTGATCTCGTAGGTAGGTTCTAACAATTCCTATGTGATTTGGCAATGCCATTGTTTTATGTCTTATTGTCTTCCTAGGCCTATTTACTCTTTAATGTGACAATGAGAAGGAACAATATTTGAGTTTTTAAAATGTCCATGCTGAGAAGGTTGCTAAGAAAAACAATTTGGCTTCCTTATAGCAGGGCTAATATGAACAAAAGCTTACTCTTAAATTTATTCTCCTAAATTTTAGTTTAAAAACTCAAACTTTCCTAAATAAGAGAAGAGAAAGCAGAATCCTAGAATCTTCCCCTCAATCTGATAGAATTATCTTCTCAAAAGGATAAAGGAAGGAAGAGAAGGGGAAGTGAGAGGTAGAGGGGGAAGCACAAAGGAAATAAAGAAAGCCTCATAAACAAATTTCATTTCTTTTAGTTTCATACTGTTTTGGTAAGTATAGGAAACTTTCAAATTTGTGTTAGCATTAGGACAAGATTCCTTGTAATTCCAGAATAATGAATTGCTCACTGACATGAGTGATTGCAGTGTGAGAAATGCAGCCTTCACAGCCACAACCTCAGGTGGATTAGTGTCTTGAATGCTACTTAACACCTTACTGCGCACAAAGTCAAGTTCCGGAATGTGGAGTTGTAGAAAAGAGACAGGTGCCAGTATTTTATTGACTTTCTTAATTTCGGGTTCCTTTCAGATTACAGAAGTCTGACGTAGCATGGTGTATGGTTTAGAAGAACAGCTAGAGTCAGTGCCGAGGTTATCTGTATAAAGCATGACAACAGTCCTTTGTCACAACTCAACCATTGCTTTTTGAAGACAGAATACAATCTTATCTGAGAACGGGGCTCTGATTTTGAAATAGTGCAGAGAGAAGACAGAAGACAGGTAATATGAAGATGGAAAGAAAAATGGGAGGTGGCTCTCATTGGGAAGGAGGGGTGTAATCCAGAGGAGAGGAAGATGTGATGGATAACATTAAGGATATTTGTAAAGTCCATAGGGAAACATTTTATAAGCTTATGGAAAATATATATCTCAAAACCCCTAGTACCTGGCATGGGAAACTTCCCTTTGAGGTATTAGTTGGTGTTGGGAAGGTGTCCAAGAGACTCTCAAAACAATGTACAGGCTATTGTTGTCATTGGTTGTTTCCCAGAGTTTGAAGGTGAGACTATATTACTGAAGACACAACACACTTGGACACAGAACTTGGAGGACTCAAACTGAAAATGATCTAGAAGCCTCCCACTTGAGGAATAGCTCCCATAGTGTTGGGAGGTTCTATGCAAGCTTCCCAGAGGGGAAAGCAATTGATAATCCTACCCATCTGTAAAGCTTAGGAACCACAATGACCAGCTTGGCAAGATATCCCAGCCATACAATCATGGTACTAGTACCTTTGAGGAAGCCAACAGATGTCTAATTGGACTTAAGGCCCAATAGATGGGAAAGAATTTATGTCAGATACTGTACACCTAGACAGCTATCTGTGGCTCATAGACCTTAGAGGAGGACCTACTACTACTGTTTTCCTAAACTAATAACATTTCTCAACATATTCTAAACACTTTTCCTTATAATCACAGATGTAAACCGTCCCATTCTATTAAAAATGTTGGCTGCGGTCAAATGGAGCTGATAGGCAGCTTGTTCTTCTCACAGACCCCTAGCAATTGGAGCAGGGACTGTCTCTGACATGGACTCTGTTGTATGTTTGTGGATGGCTTCCCCATAGCTGGGCTGCCTTGTCTGGACTCAGTGTCAGAGGATGCCCTTAATCATGATGCGACTTGAAGAGCAGAGGTGGACTGATGAGGGGGGTTCTCCTTTTCTGAGGAGAGGGGGAGGAAGAGGGTGGGAGGGTGGGACCAGGTGGACATAAGAGAGGGGGCTGGCTGTGATCAGGATATAAAATAAATGAATAATTAATTAATTAATTAATTAATTAAAATGTTGGCTGGCCTGACCTTGGGCAGGTCTTACACAGGCAACCTTAGCTGCTGTGAGTTCATGATGCAGTGATCTGTAACTCTTGCCCTTATTAAAGAAGCTTCCTCTTGCAGCAGACAGAGGCTACTACAGAGACCCATGACCAGAGAAAGGCAGATAATGAGGGTTGCTGTGACTTGAAGGGTGGAGCAGTCCTAATGCAGGATTAGTGCAGCTCTCTGATCTCCTCAGAGAAGTTTCTCTGTGCTGCGGGTGGAGGTTAGCACAGACACCCATAACTGGTCAGAGAGCGAGAACTAAGAGAGTGTGGAATGCTTAATCAGAGATGGAACATCTACATCCCACCCCTCCCAGGACTCAAGGACCACAGAGGAGAAGGAGGTGGAAAGATTATAGAAGCTAGAAATCATGGAGGACCAGTGCAAAACAGTGTCTTCTGGATGTGACAGGACCACGACCACTGCACTCATCAGCTCACAACACCTGAGGTTGCCTATAGAAAACCTGCACAAGATTACTCTGGTCAACATTCTAGGATACAGTGGAAAGAAGGGTTCATGAACTCTCACCTCTATGGAGGTGTGGATAGTGGATGGTTTCTCAGAGAGAGTCAATTTTCTTTAAGTGTGTGGCTTGCCCCACACCCTGAACAATATGGTAGTTGATGGGTCACTGAATTTAAAAAAAACATGAAATTGAAAAGTGGAAAGATATATGTATTTGGGGAAAAAGTGGAAAAGTGGAAAGTGTACATGGGAGGAGTTAAGGAAAGATTCTGAAGATGAATATTATATATATATACATATATACATATAGCATGTATATGTATAGTGTGTGTATATATAAACTTATAAAAATATTTCAGTGCAGATAATAAGTAATAATGGGGTGCATACTCTCAATAAGTACACCTATACCTAAAACTCAAAAAATGTCATAGGAAAGCAGAAAGATTGCAAGATCCAAGGACCAGAATGTTTTTGTCTAGATAGTGCCTTCTAGGCATGACAAGGATACTGCAATCATGAAATGTCAACAATGCAGTTGCCTAAACAAGACCAGAATAGTGACAACACCAATTAGCATGCCAGTGTAGATGGCGAAGATTTCACAAAGCTAACCTTCTAAATGAAGAGCTGTAGACAATCAGTGGATATTGAAAAGAGCCCCAGTCTTCTCCAGACACAACCCATGAAGGGTTATCCAACCCATAGCTGTCATCTGTAAACATGGGCATAAGATCAAGACTAAATGAGCTCAGTAGGTTAAAAAAAAAAGTGTGCATGTGCAACAAAGCAATTATACAGAAGGTTACAAATTTTAAAGAGAGGGTGAGGACCAAAAATGAGTTTAGAGGGAAAGATGGAAATTATATCATCACAGTACTCATGTATGAAATTCCCCCAAAAAAATACAATTTTTAATTTTTAAAGTTTTATATGAAAATGAAAAGGCATAAAAGGATACTAAGTAATATCATGATAAGATAATTGTTTCTGCTTCCTGTATAATTGAATATCTAGGACTCTGCTATTGGAAAAAAATGGTGAAGAAAATGTTCCTTCCTTCATGCAAAGCAGGGGATAAGAAGAGGTTCCCACAGACCACCCTGGCAGGCTCTCAGTCTCCTTAACAACAGAGGAGCATTGTTCATATGTGCCACTCAGAAGGATCCTTGAAATGAAGCACTTCGAATTCTAACCTGCTGGTTTCTTCTTTTCATTTGTTTGTAGAACAAGAATACAAACCGTGTGTGTGTGTGTGTGTGTGTGTGTGTGTGTACGTACTTATGTGCACAATAACTTCACTTATGGTTAATTCTCCTTTGGTTTAAATGAGGACTGGGTTGAATAAATAAAAACACAGTATTTTGTCACATTTGGCCCTTGACTTCTGATTCTTCCAAGAATTTCAGAAAGGACATGAACATTAAGTGTATTTGCCCACTTACTTCAGTCATCTGTCCAGTGTGTGATTAGTACATCAGACTTCTTATTGAATAGACTAATTCATGACTTAGGGTTTTTTTTATCAGCCTTCTTATTCAATAGTCCAATGCATAACTTTTCAATGTCTTTTACTTAATATATAACTTTTTATACCATATACATTCTGATTTTAATTTTTCCTCCCTGACCTGCTCCCAGATCCTCCCCACCTTCCTACTTACCCAACTCCATGTCTTTTTCTCTCTCTCTCTTTATGAAACAAACAGGAAGACAACAACAACAAATCAAACAAACTAGAGTTTTAAAAAAAGAAGAAGAAACATGCATACAGATAGATGGATACACAGAAATATACCAAACAAACACAAAACCTATAGAAACAGAATCTGAAACCGTAATATACAAGCAAAAGTTAACCATAAAGCAAAAACAAGCAAACAAAAAAGCCCAAAAAAGCTATATTAGATACAATTGGAAAAAAAACTGAAACTGGATATGGATATGGGATTAGAAAGCTTTCGTTCAAAGATGTAGTGAAGATCTACTTTGTGGCAGATGTAAGGGATTAAGGGAGTGTTCTTCCATTTTTGTCTAGCACATGGAAACCAATGGGAAGCATTTAATAAATGGGCATGGAGGGTAGCAAGATCATTAAAGATTTTTTGGAGTTTGTAAGATTCAGATTTAAGTCATGGTTGTTCCTCTTGATCTTGGTAAGTCTGCCTCAGGCTTAGCTTCATCCCTGAGGAAAGATCAGAGCACCCAACTCCCTAGCACTGATCAGGTGACACAAAGCACATGAAACCACCAAAGAGTCACAGGCTCAGAATCATGGCTAGAAGATGCTGATGGTCGTATGGCTTTTAATTTTGAATGAGGGCATATGAAGTCAGCCAGGAAGTAGTAGTGATTTGCAATCTGTTTGTGGTTATAAAAAGAAGAGTTCATTTCAGACTGGGAGTGTTCAGAAAGTCTTTAATTGACCCATGAAGAATGGGAAGGTATAGACACCAGGCTTGAAAAGCAAAGGGCAGAAAAGGCTCTATAAACAAGTAGAGAGTGAAAATATCTCTCTACATGTGGAAGAAGAGAACGGTACTGTGGAATGGGGCCAGTGGAAAGAATTATTAAAAGGGAATCAAAATGTGCTATGATCCACCTGCATTCTGCCTGCTGGGACAGCTCCTGAGGGCATAAGGAGAAACACAACCATAGCAGATGGTCCAAAGAGACCCAGATGGTCAGCCAGGGCTCAGATAGGAGCAGGGTCTAGAGTCAAGCCTAGTTAGAAGGAGGTGTTGATACATAAGGCTCAGAATCCAAGGAAAGGGTAGAAACTTGAGAACAGTTCCCAGGACTCTATGCAGAGGGAAGCATTGTGATATTGCCTGAGGATGAGAGGAGCTCGAGGAGTTAGGAAGTGAGTCAGTATGGCTGCAGCGCGCTATGCTACTATTAGTATTAGTGTAACCCACACTGAGGCATTCCCATCACAGGAGATAAAAGCCACTATGAGCCAGGATTGTGTCTTCAAGAGAGATTATTTATTGTCCTTCTTGCACCATAAGTATGCCTGCCTTTCTAGGCTACTCTATGAGTTCTAGTAGAGTTGGGACCCTTGTGTATTTCCCTCTAAATCCCAAGCAATCACCAGTTCTCTCGCATAGGAGAAAATCAATCAATAATTGCTAGTGACAGAAGGAAGGAAGGAAGGAAGGAAGGAAGGAAGGAAGGAAGGAAGGAAGGAAGGAAGGAAGGAAGGAAGGAAAGTCAAGCAGCATGTCCACATATTTCAAGACACTGGAAACAGGCTGTCCTCACTCTATACTCACTGACGGGATCATTCTCCCAGTTCAAAGCCTTCCATGATTATTACTGAAGCCTGATGTGCGTCTCCTAGAGCTTTCCCTACCCTGGATCAGATCAATGATGAGTGATGTGCCACTGAGCCCCATGTGCACAAGCAGGAGAAAGAAAGCAGGCCTTTCAGATTTGTGTTTGTTGGTTTTTATAATTCTTTTTTTTTTTTCTAAGTTGCTTGGCTGTTCCCAAACTCTTTCATTCTGGTGATCTTTTTATCTCAGTTTCTCAAGTAGCTGAGACTACGCGCACATGCCACCACACTTAGCATGAGTTTGAATTTGATTTCTAAAAAGACTGCATTGGCATTCACACACAAAATTTGTGTATGGGTGAGTGAAGTCAGTGAGGAAACAGTACTATAAAACAGTTAATAACGAATGCTTGGTTTATGTTTACAGACAGGAATGCTGGAATGTCATAGTATTTTGTTTGATGAGAAAGAACTAGTTCCCCAAAGACCCCTTCATGGCACCTGAAATGAAACTAAGGATGGGGTTACCTCATGCAGCAATCTTTAGTAAGCAAGGAGAATAAAAAGATAAAATAAAAATTTCAATGGAAGTGAGTATTCTATTTATTACTAAACTAGGATGAAAAATTAATTTCATGCTCATCTATTTTGGTAACTCCCTTGGCTGGGAAGTATCATAAAAGTAAGACTCAGGAAGAATGTCAAGAATGCAAATGAGCACTTAATATAGTTAAGTAGGCACTGTTTTCAGTTCTATTCTGGCCACTCTGCCTCCGACTAGAGCTTCTCAAACTAAGGCTTTCCTACACTTGTTATCCAAACGCACATGGCCACTTTCCAAGTTCCTCAGCCTTCCTGTACAATGAGTATGAATGATTTCACAGTGGAGATCTCTCTCTCTCTCTCTGTCTATCTCTCTGTCTGTCTATCTCACTCACTCTCTCTCTCTCTCTCTGTGTGTCTGACTGTCTATCTCTCTGTCTTTGTATCTCACTCTCTCTGTGTGTGTGTCTGTCTGTCTATCTCTCTGTCTTTATATCTCTCTCTCTCTCTCTGTGTGTGTGTCTGTCTGTCTGTCTGTCTATCTCTCTGTCTTTGTATCTCTCTCTGTGTGTGTGTGTGTGTGTCTGTCTGTCCATCTCTCTGTCTTTGTATCTCACTCTCTCTCTCTGTGTCACACACACCACCACCACCACCACCACCACCACCACCACCATGGGTTTACTTGCTTCTTCACTGATATTCCACAGAACTTTACTGAGAATTAGATATACAAATAGTATTATATCCACCAGACCAGGGTCCCAAACATCACCCTCTCCCCCTCATGTGGTCACTGGTGGAATCCACGTTGCATTCACAGATCTTGTGCTGTGATTACGGTAATATACCGATCGCTCCTTAAAATGGAATACCCTTTTTTCTGAGTTGCTCTGACTCAGAACAATAAAGTCATTTTCAAGTTAAGAAACCTCCTAATAAGTGAGAAGGCATGTGAGGGAAACATCGATGTGATGGCACCACAGTGCTTTGAACAATTCTACACTCCATGACGCGTCTTGCTTGCTGACACTCTGCAGTCACTTGCAATCAGGAAATAGCTTTTCAATTCAACCAATTCTGAAAATAGTGTGCAAGGCAACTCAAATTAAATAGTGCATTAGGAAAACGCAGACAGTCAAGGAAGGCACAGCAGTAATGAGCTGAGAGAGTACCATAGCTCATAATTTTAATTAGTGTGGAAACATTTCCTACTGACAACAACAACTCCAAAACTTTGTCCTTAGTAAAGAGATCAATACATTCTGGAAGAATCACAAGATATAAAAATCAAGAGAAGCCGGGCAGTGGTGGCGCACGCCTTTAATCCCAGCACTTGGGAGGCAGAGGCAGGCGGATCTTTGCGAGTTCGAGTCCAGCCTGGTCTACAAATTGAGTCCAGGACATCCAGGGCTACACAGAGAAACCCTGTCTCGAAAAACCAAAAAAAAAAAAAAAATCAAGAGAAACTCATGCTGTAAAAATTAGCTGCCTTTAACTAAATATCTGCGCCATCCAGACTGTAATTCCTACCACAAGAATAAATAGAGACTGAACTTAGCCACTCTTTCATTTGATTAAAGTTTAGAAAATTAGTTTATCATTTCTCCTTTTTTTTTTTTTTTTTTTTTTTT
>CAJQZJ010034075.1:4548479-4595685 GCA_907164525.1 Lophiomys imhausi | reverse complement strand
TTTTTTTTTTTGGTTTTTCGAGACAGGGTTTCTCTGTGTAGCCCTGGCTGTCCTGGACTCAATTTGTAGACCAGGCTGGCCTCGAACTCACAAAGATCCGCCTGCCTCTGCCTCCCAAGTGCTGGGATTAAAGGCGTGCGCCACCACTGCCCGGCTCATTTCTCCTTTTTAAAGCACCTAGCCTTCTTAATCATAAGGCTCGAAATCAGCAACAATCAATTACATTTATGACAGACAGCAAGGAGAAGCCATAGGACAGATTAGGACATTTACATCATGAGGTTAGCTCTACAATATTCATAGATGGGAATGCTATTTCTTTGTTGCTTTGTGAGTTGCTGTTTTCTACCTGTTGTTGCTCTTCAGTGACTGTGTCTTTGTCAAGACACCTCAAGGCACGTGTGTGACCTTTACATCTCTCGGGCTCAGAGAGATGCTGGTCCCTGCGTACACTGTTTCAGAGGTAAGGTGCCAGGAAGCAAGTCTGATGGAAAGAAGTTGTTGTCTTGATCACCTCTAATGCTTAGTATCTCAAAAATAACAGCTGTCACCCATGGCCTGGTTGTCCCCTGAAGCCAGAGTGCATATGCTTTCATAGTCCATAGGGGTAAAAGTCGCCTGCAAACGCCTCTGTCACTTGAGGAATGGAAGCTATTTTTTAACTGGAAAAATGGTTTGTGGGTAGAGCCCAGCGTCCTGTGACTGTGAGTTACTTGACAGGTACAGACATAAATGATCTGCCTGTTTACATTAAATTAGAGATATGGAAATCTTAGCTTTACCATAAAAAGAACCACAGGTACCCGCTACACCCAGCTGAGCCGAGCAGGTTATCTGAAGAATAAGAGTGGCAATTTATTTTTTTTAATTTACACTATCTGTCAGTTTATTTGATTGTGTGTGGGAGGGCTGCATACATGGAGGAGGCCAGTGGATGTATTGAAGGATTCAGGTTTATTCTACTCCTCATCATCTACCATATGGGTTCTCTGCCGTGTCTCATAAGTCAATGATCCGGGAGTTCTGCTGTGGCCCTACATTCTGTCCCTCAGTTCGAACGGTCTCTTTATTTTCTAACTGTGGAAGTCAAAGAGACTGAAAGGAGAAAGAAAGGGAGAAAATGTTTAATATCAATAAATTAACATAAAATAATGGACATAAGGCAACACAACTCTTTTGTCAACAGCAGAAAACAAACAATAAAAATAAAGGAGTGGTCACTGATTCCTACCCCAGGTATGGGATTAATCAGTTCATTTTGTCCCACCCTCACAGAAGCTTTGATGCCTCTCTGGGGAATTATTTTATGGATGTGGTTAAAGACGACATTGGTTTCTTTCATTGAATTACCTCACACATTATCGCTTGGACATTCTCTAAGAAATTACAGCCAGTGGTTATTATTTATTGCCTCCGTTTACACTGCAGGAGACATTGTGAAGTGCCAGGAACACTTATCTTATTTATCTTCAACATAGGTCGCAAATATCCCACACCCTGAATAGCAAAACAGAACTTGGAAAATGCCTTGCATATGCATGTAAATACATCTTAAATTCTCAGAAAAAGAAGAAGTGCGTCTCTCGACTTGAGATTTTGCCATAGAAGAAACTGGGTGCCTATACTTAACAAAACATAGAGATTGATAACAATTGGAAAACACTAAAAAGCAGGACCTACTTTAGAAGATAAATAGTTTAGCATCCAAAGAGAAAAAACCCATAATATTCTGCCTTTGGAAAATTCTATCTCAAATTTTAATTTAATCACATTTAATCCTTGAATGATAAAATTGTTGAGTCATTGCCTGTTTCATTTCCATTAATCAAACCATGGGGATGATTTTCCTAACTCTGTGCACACAGTACATTCCCAGGAGAGATCACTGGACCTTTCTGTCTCCTATTCTACATTCAGGAGTCATTGATTGGTCTCACCCCTGTATAATTCTCTGTATGCATATAAATACTGTAAGTAACTGCTGACTATAGAAATCTCAAGTGCTGGGGAAATACGGAGGGTGAGAATCATGACTAAGATTGGTTCTTACAGAATAGATTTGCAATTAAAATAGAATGAAGCAGTAGAAAATTTATGTTCACAGTGACTCTTAAAAGGAGCTAGACTCCCCTCCCTTCCCCATTTAGGGTATATCTGCCACTGTGTGCACAAAGAGAAAGGGCATTGATGATTTTCACAACACTGAAGAATGGAACCAGAATTTGTTTGGCTGAAGCCAGTAATGAATAATAACCTGCAAAGTGCAATAAATCTACAGAAAGTTCCCAGATGTCAGCAAACTCTGTTTTAGATAACGCAGTAAGGTCCATTTCCAGACAAGCTTAAAGAAGCTGTAAGGACAATTCATTGCACAAGTGCAACAAGGATCATGGCTCCCCCATCTAGTATTCCTGGGACTCAGAACAGGTCAGGGAAGAAATACTAACTGAAAGGGGAGGCTGGACCGTGCGTGGAATCGAGACCATTTCTTCTCTTTCTTCCTACCCATTTAGAACATTCTCCTTCATTTTTGTGAATCTCATCTTAATGACTCTCATCACATTTTAAATCTTGTGAAAGTTTCTCTGTCATAAGGAAGCTTTCTCATTCAGCAATGAACACTCTATTTACCAGAAATCCCACCTTGATGTCCCTCAAAGCCTCATTTTGGCCTGGGAACTCTGACTCCGACATCAGTTTTCATGGAGAATTCTGAAAAGCCATTTACTGAAATCTCCCACTGTTGATAGCTAATGGAATTCCTCTTCTCCCTCACTCCATCTCTGAACCCTGACCAAGATCTCCTTAGTAATTTTTTATCCACTCCTTCAGCGCTCTGCTGTGTACAAATCCTTGGCCTTGTTGCTTTCAGGGTAGAATTCAGTCTTTCTCTCTGATTACAATAGCTTTGACCCCTGCTGTAATGTCTTGCACAGTCTGTTTTTGCCACACTTAGCAAATGTCTGGTGAATAATTTTTCTTTTAGAGTACAGTAAATGAGTATCAAATAGACGAGTGGTACAAGCCATGTAAATAAATGTCCCTAAATGGGCAAGTTGGCCTGGATGGAGGTAGGTTCTCTTTCTCATGGATGATATCAAGGCATCCCTCATAGGCTACAAACAGTAAAAACCAGATTGTTCTGTCTGCCATTACCCGAGAAGAGCTTTCCCTAGGGACAGGCACCAGGGAAGACGTGTTGCATCTGGTTGGGCTAATGAGCCTTGTCTATATCCAAGGTCATCAGTTAAATCAATCTCTGGGACAGGAAAGGGTTAAGTCTCTGTAGGACTCAGAGAATACACTTTGAGTAAATTAATTAACTACAGTACTTTGGGATTATATGGGTGGAATAAAGGGCTAGGACACTATCACATAGGTTAAGCCTTTCCTTTGCTGTCTCTCACTAATTGAATGGACATACTCACTTCTACTCAGTTGCAGATTCTTTGCTAACTCATTTGTCATCATTAGAAGTTAGCATAAGGTTCTTAAAGAAAGTCAACTGCAGCACTTATTATTTATTATTTAAGAAAAAGTCACAGGTTTTTTTCAAGAATCATTGGAAGAACTTTGATGTTGCACACTAGATACCTTGAAGAGACAACACACATGTTTCTTACTTCCACCTAATGCAAAATCCATACATCTGTGCACCAGGAATCTCATGAGCAGCATGTGAGGCTGCACATCCAGTCCTCCCTATTCAAATGTGTCTTAAGACTCCTAAGCAGTTTGCTGCCATATGTTCCTAGTGACCTTGATCTGTGAAGTCAAGGAGTAAGCAGGGTCCAGCTAGATGAGAAACTGACGTTAGCTAAGTTTGTCTCTCTCGAACCAGATTGTTTTCTCCTGGTTGCCTGCTAACCTCCATCTCTCAGATGCACTGTCCTTCCTTCTCTCTAGAAGGAAAATGCACAGGAAAGAGAATGGGGAATTGTGCAGTAGATGGATTTGTATTCCTGTTTCAAATGCATGCACACAAATGTTTGTTTAACCAGGTCTTAAAAGATGTGTCTAACTCTGACTCTAAGATGCTTTTCCTATTGAAGCCTAAGAATGAGCACTTTCAGGATCACCCAGGTCACAAATATAACTTGGATTTGCCTTCTTTTGTCATGAATACTAAGTTTCTTCTCTTCACTCACCCACAGCACGCCCCGCTCTGGGAGGAACACCAAGTGGGAAAGATGCATCTTCTAGAGAAGGACCAGGGCTCCCTTTATTTCCTCTAGATCTCAGTGCATGGCGACTTTCCCTTCCAGCTCCCTCAGGTCTGTCCACAATAGCTCTGCAGCATGTCCAGGTGTCTCAAAGGTTGGGCTATGTATATCCTCCCCAAGGTTCAGTGCAGTTCCATGGGTAGTGTTTAGTAAACTAGAAGACCGAAGGACATTTAGTTCTGGAAACAGGACTTGGTGACTGACAATTCTAATGTCTTACATGCATGTGGCTAAACGCAGCATACAATGGCACAATATATCAGCTGGTTACTGTTGGACTAGGTAAAACAATGAACTGGGAATGAAGGATTGATTTATCACAGGATAATTGTATGCACCTAACAAGCTGCAGAGCCTATTCCTGACTCAAGGAAGTGATGTTTACCTGAGTTCAAAGGTCTTCTTAGATCAATCAATCTATGCAGTCTTTTCTGGTATTATTAATCAGAGAGACCCCTTTTTATTTGCATTATGGAAACAAATTCTTTTTTTCCTTTTAATTCTTCAATAGATGCTTTTATTAAAGCATAAAGTTTTACAGTCTCTGAACTTGATCCTATATGATAGACTAAATCAGGTTACAAGACGACACTATCTTTGTAACTTAGTCCTTGAAATGATGATTTGATTTGCTGCTGTGAGCAATGATCAGCAAATAAACACATTTTTTTAAAGCAAAACTTATGAATTATTTTTTTGGTACCAAAAAATTAATTTTGGGAAATATAAATCTGTAAATGTGGTATCCCTCTAAGAAAGAGCATAAGTTAAAAGGGCTTAGATATTTAAATTATAATGATACAAAATTTCGAGGCTGCATGAAATAAATTTAGAAAACTGAGTCTAGAGTTATCTACAGATTTCATATCTTTAATTCAGCCCATTACAGAGTAAACTTGTTCAAAAAAAAAAAGACAGAGAGAGAAAGAAACACATCTGCACTGAGTGTGCACCATCCTTTCCTTGTCGGGGTTTCCTAAACAATACAATACACACCTATTTGCATAGCATTTCCATTGCACTAGGCATTGTAATCAATTAAGAGATGATTTAAAGACCTGAAAGGATGCACATGGGCCATATGTAAATACTATGCCACTGTTTCACAGTACCTTTAGCATCCATGGATTTGATATTACCGTCATACAGGGTGAACACTCTTAGTGTAAGTCCCCATAATCAGTGTTTTGGAAAATGAGATATTAGCATGCCCAGAATCTTAAACAACTATGGACTTACAACTGGAGAACTTATAATGGGCAGTTCACCAAGATGGAAGGAAGTTAGGTAGGATTAGCTAGGCTTTGAACTGACACACTTTGGAAAAGATACAGAGGAAAGTAAATCATGGCTGACTCTGGACAGTGAAAAAGCAAATGAGGCTGGTACACAGCATTATGATGCACATATACAGGTGACTAGCTGAGAACAGCTGACTTCGGGAAGAAGCAGGCAGCAGGGAGAAAAGAATGATTTCCAAGCATTTGAAAAATATTTACTCTTCTTCCTTCTTCCCTTTTTGGGTTGGGAAGAAGGAAGTTATTAAATTGCTGTTTGAGAGGTACAGATTGAAATTAAAACTGTACTGTCACAAAGGGCTATTCATAATGTGAATGGGTTACCAAGAGATTTTGAATCAATTTCTCTGGTGACCTTAAGATATACAGAGTTTTAGAGCTCTCCTAAAGCTTTCATCTTTATACATGAGAAAAGCTAAGGCCCGGAGGACACAGCTAATAAATATCAGAGCCAAGATTTGAACTTCAGTGTCTGAATATCACTCTGGGAAGGGACAGAAAAGTTCATGTAATCTCCAGCCAGGCAGCAGGGTTTGTTCCTGCCAACTTATTTTTATTAAGAAAATGTCCAGGCAAACAGAAAAGTTGGAAGGATAGTACAACAATACAGTTAGCATTTGATTCAAAAATCGTCAATATTTTATTGAGTTGCTTAATGTATCCTGCATGTGCATATACATAGCTGTGAATGCACACATGGAGGTCATAGGAGGAAGTCAAATGTCACACTCTACATTATTCCTTTATACAGGTGCTTTCACTGAACCAAGAGCTAGTTCAATGACCATAAGCCCCAGCAATCCTCCAGTCTGACTCCTCAGTGCTGGAATTACAGGTGCTTAGGTGGGGCTACCTCTGACTCTTTGGTTTGCTTGAATGCTGTGTATTCTAACTGGGGTGTTCCTGCTTGGCACCAAACACTTGTACAAATTAAGTCGTGTCCCTATTCCTCTTTCAGGAGTATTTTAGCAGCATTTGCATTTGTCTATATAGTCTTTTTTCATTTTCATTAACTAA
Source organism: Lophiomys imhausi (assembly GCA_907164525.1). NCBI lineage: Eukaryota > Metazoa > Chordata > Mammalia > Rodentia > Muridae > Lophiomys > Lophiomys imhausi. The sequence goes on along the minus strand of CAJQZJ010034075.1, from coordinate 4,589,147 downwards.
TAAAAATGTAACTTTTCAGCTTTTCTTTGAGTTTGCCTCTCGGATCTATGGACTACTTTACAAATATGGTGTTTAATTTCCATGTTTTTCAGATTTTTAAAAATAATCTGATTTTTGTAGTTCAGTTATACTAAGGTCAAAGAACATAATTTCACAAAATTTTTAGCTTGTTAAAGTTGACTTTATGACCTTATATGTAGGGTTTTTTTTTTTAACGAATGTCCCATAAGCACTTAAAAATTGGTTCTCTAATGCCAAGTGGTTATCCTTAGCTAGAACATAATGCAAGCAATACAAAAGAGATGAAGAAAGTTGTATTTCTATATTACTCTTGGGTATATATCTAAAGGACACTCCATCCTACCACAAGGACACTTGCTCGATCACGCTTATAGCAGCTTCATTTATATTAGCCAGAAACTGGAAACAACCTAGATGTCTCTCAACAAAAGAACAGATAAAGAAAATATGTAATGTTCCATTTACACAATGGAACATTATCCAACTGTTTAAAAAATGACATTATGAAATTTGCAGGCAAGTAAATGTTACTAGAAAAAAATTCTGAGTGAAGTAACCCAGACCCAGAAATATAAATATACTATGTATTCACTTATATATGGCTTTAGATGTTAAATGAAGGATAACCAATCTACAATCCTTAGACCCAGAGAGGATAGGCATAGAAGAAGGGACTTGAGGGATCATTTCACCTCCTATTTATCTGCCTGGAAGGTAAAAATATATTTTCTAGATGTGGTAAAGTGAGGGGGGGGGGAGAATAAGAGAATCGTGTAGGAAGGGGAGGGGAGATGAGATTGAGAGAGCAAATAAGGGGACAGACAGTTGGAATTGAAGGGCCTTTGAGGGGCAGTATGGACCCTTAGTAGAGTGGAAAGTAACAATAAAATGATTCCTAATGATATTCTGCTATACGTGTAGATTGGAGCCTTATTCAGTCATAATCAAAGAGGCTTCCTCTTGTGGCAGATGGGAACAAATACAGAGACACAAAGCCAGATGTTATAAATGGAGAGAGAAAAAGAGAAACCTTTGAACACATGCATCTAAAGGAGATGTCTCCATGAAATCCCTCTCCTCAGAGCTTGCTCAGGGAACCCCACAGTAAATAGGGCAGAAAGAGTAGGAGAGAGAGAAGGGATGGAGGGCACCAGGAGAACAAGGCCCTCTAAAACAAAGCTTATATGAACTCACAAAGACTTAAGCGGCAATCACAGGGGCTACAAGGGATGGTACCAAGCCCCCTGCATATATACTATATACTATACACTATAGCTTCCAGTTTAGTGTTTTCACAGAACTCCTGAATGTGTGAATAACTGGGTCTCTGATTCTTGTGATGGTTCTTGGGTCCCTTTTACATTTCTGTTGGCTTGGCTTGTCCAACTTTGATTTAATGGTTTTTGTTTTGTCTTATTATATTGTATTTTGTCATGTTTAGTTGTTATCTCTTAGAAGCCTGTTCTTTTCTAATGAGAAACAGAAAGGGAGTGGATGCACAAGGGAGAGGAAATAGGAAGGAACTGGAAGGAGTAGAAGGAGGGAAATTTTTGTTCAAGTATTATATGAGAAAAATGCATGTTTAATAAAAGGGAGGAGTAAATGTGGTTCCCCACCCCAAACTCTCCCTTTTTTCATTTCTTTTAACTATCGTTATCAGGACCACCAGATAGTACCAAATTTGGATCAATCATGAACTATGATTTCTAAAATTTATGAAACAAAAATCAGTCTTCTGTGTCCTGAGTCTGTTCTTCTCTGTCCCATCTTACTGAGACCTCCCAATTCTCTCTTCTATTACTTACTTTCTGTTGGATTATTTTCTTGAGCCAGTTTTTAAGAGTAGATCTGCCAAGAGCAAAGTTTCAATGTGTTTGTGTAGCTTGTCTTTGCTACTTTGTGGGTTCTTCTTTTTCCCACCCTTTATCTGCCACCTCACAGATAGGAGAGAGAGGATAGAGGAGAGACAGACAGATAGAGATTCCTGATTCTATTTCTTTTCTTCTTGTTTCTTCTTCTTTGAGAATGACTACTAACAAACCACAACCAACTCCCCCGAATGACCAACAACCACCTATTCTGCTTGTCAGGGCGCTAGCATTTCTATACCCCCTGAAAAGTTTCCAGAACTCAAAGCATCACACAAATGCAGAAAATATCTGCATCAGGTAAAACCACTCCTCTGTTACACCACAAGACAGAGCATAGTCAGCTGCTGTGGACAAGCTGAAGTGACCCCATATCCCCGAACCTGGGACTAAAATGAAAACATATTCTTATAATATTTCCATGTTTTTAAATGATTATTTATTACTTCAAGTTACATCTCCATCACAGTGCCCTCTTTCCCCCTCTCCCAGTCCCGCCCTCCCACCCTCTACCCCCTCTCCCATCCCACTCCTCTGGAGTGGAGTGTCCCTACATAACAGTCCCCCACCCCAGTTCAGCAGTCATATGAGGGCCAAGAGCCTCCTCATACACTGGAGGCCTACAAGGCAGCACCACTAGGGAAAAGTGTCTCATTAACAGGTAACAAAGTCTATGTTCCTGTTCCCTTTGGTGCATTGGCTGTAGTATAGTTATCCTGTACTATATGGCTAAAATCCGATTATAAGTGAATAGATGCCATGTGCATCCTTCTGAGTCTGGGTTAGCTCACTCAGGATGAGCTTCTCTAGTTCCATCCATTTGGCTGCAAATTGCATGATTTCATTGTTTCTGATGGCTGAGTAGTATTCCATTGTGTACATGTACCACAGTTTTAAAATCCATTCCTTGGTAGAGGGACATCTGGGTTGTTTCCAGTTTCTATCTGTTACAAATAAGGCTGCTATGAACATAGATGAGGAAACGTCCTTGTGGTTTGGTGAGGGATCATTTGGATGTATACCCAGAAGTGGTATGGCTGGGTCTTCAGGTAGAGCTATTCCAAGTTTTCTAAGATATCGCCAGACTGATTTCCATGGTGGTTGTACAAGGTTGCACTCCCACCAGCAATGGAGGAGGGTTCCCTTTCTCCACAGCCTCACCAGCATGTGCTGTTATTTGAGTTTTTGATCTTAGCCATTCTGACAGGTGTGAGATGGAATCTCAGAGTCATCTTGAGTTGCATTTCTCTGATGATTAAGGATACTGAGAATTTTTTCAAGTGTTTCTCAGCCATTAGGGATTTCTCCTTTGTGAATTCTCTGTTTAGCTCTGTTCTCCATTTTTTGATTGGATTATTTGATTTCTTGGCATTTAATTTCTTGAGTTCTTTGTAAATTATGGATATTAGTCCTCTGTCAGATGTGAGGTTGCTGAAGATTTTTTCCAAACCTGTAGGCTGTCGTATTGTTTGAATGACAGTGTCTTTTGCCTTACAGAAGCTTTTCAGTTTCATGAGGTCCCATTTATTGATTGTTGGTCTTAGAGCCTGAGCTGTTAGTGTTCTGTTCAGGAACATTTCCATGTTTTTAAAGAGCCCAAAATTCCAGAACTCTCACTATATATTTATTGAGAATATCTGCATTTCCTCTCACATTTGAAAAACACTTGTGTAAAGGCCACAGCTGGTAGTTCTTTCCTTCTTGTCCTTGAAAAAGGTGCCTGTGCATATTTTTTTGTTTGTTTCTTATGCTGCAATATCCTGCTTGTGAGGTTCTACATCTTATTTAAGTCATTTATTTTGTCAGGCAACCTCTATTTCCTTGTTTAAGTTTCAGTATTGTTTTGGTTTTGTTTTGCTTTGGGGATTTTGTGAGACAAGATGTTACTCTGTAGTCCATACTGGTACAAAAATCATGGGAGTCCTCCTGGCTTAATCTCCTGAATCATGGAGTCACATGTGTGACCCACCACACCCTGCTCTCTCTCTCTGCATCCATGTTAAACATGCTGACATTTTGACTCGTGGTCCCAACAGAAGTTTTTTCAGAACCTTTTGCAGTGTTATCTGGTGTAGCTATGGTTCCCACTGGTCCTGGATTGTCCTGTCTTGTCTAGGAAGAAGTTTTCATAGGCTGCTGTACTAACCATGTAGGGAGGTGAGTTGGGACCTCTTCATTAATGTTCTCAGACTATAAAAGTATTTTACGCAGAAAAGCAAACCAAAACTCAGCCCCACAAGTTCAAAAAAGCTTCCTGGTCAGGGCTACTAGCTCTGGATGTTCCCTTGTACTGCGTGTGCCTGCTTATTCTGATGTTTCCTCTCTTAAGCTTAAGGAGACTGAAAACATCCAACAAACATGGAACCTTCATCTGAGTCCTCCATAGTTCAATTACAAACTATTTATGAGTATGGGAGTGTGTTCTATATGGATAATGTCCTGACAGCCATATTAATTAGTCATATCCTCCTGAGACAGACAAAAACATTCATCCATGTTCTTTCAACACCCCTGATCCCTTTAATTTTTTTTAGAAACTTCTCTCAGCCCACACTAGGCATCATTAGATGAGTGAGGTATCACTTCCATTCAAATCTACAGCCGGAGAGAGAGGTGTAGGAGCTTCACAAGAAATAAATAGTGGTGGGCCCAGTGCAAAATCACAGTGAGGATGATTGGGAACCACTAGTGAATTGAAGACTTCATTCAGTTCTAGTACCTAACAAAATGACAAGCTTGAATGACTATTAGTCTGCATTTCTTAATTATCCTAAACAGTTTATGACAGTTGGTAGCAAAAGGCCAAAACTTCACATCTCATTTTTAAGCATTACTAGGTACAATACCTTGAAAAGAGTTAACCTTAATTTTGTAACAATATACAAAGATCAATACCAATGCAGCTAAATATAATCTTAATTTTGTATCAATATACAAAGGTATAAGGGCATATTCAATAATCTGTACTTTTTTCTTTATCATTCCTATATTATGTCTATAACCCATTTTTTCTCAAGTCTGCTCACCCCTACATAAGAGAGAAAAAGAATGATACAGAAAAGAAAAAGAGGAAATTCCCTGGGTCTAACCTCCAAAACCTATTTAACAAGACCATTTAACAGCTTGTAATCTCTCCCACTAAATAACAAGATTATCTATAACCCATCAAATGACCAAAAAGGGGAAAACACCCAGCCCACCTTCTGGAGATGGGACGTCACTCTCTTAAAATGACTTCCTGCTGATTTGGGACATAGTAAACCCGTTTGGGGCCCAAATAAGAATGGGAAAATGTTCTGTAGTACAGCTTTTCCCATTCTTATTTGGGCCCCAAACGGGTTTACTATGTCCCAAATTACAAATGTTAATAGAATCATTGATGTTCAGTCCTTTTGTGCTCAGCTGTTTAGATGTCCTCAGAAGTTTGTAGTTCTGTGTCCACTACATGGGAACTGTGCATTTGGGCTTTGTCTTTTATTTCAGTGCACACAAGCAAAACCAGTTTGCTAGAAGACAGAAAAGGGAATACTTTTAAGCTGCTGCCTGGAGTCTCAAAATTATTTCCATGTGTATGTGCATTTAACAAGATGGTAGATAACAGCACAAGCTTATCTTTGGAATAATACAAACCACTATTCAGTGGCAATGGTCTTCTAATGGTTTATAGAAGTGGTTCCCCCTTGTAATGCACTATCGCGGTACTTAACAACGAGGAGAAAAGTGTGTTCCAATATAGCATCAGATAATGCCATGGGCAGACTTTCAAGAGGAATAGCTCACTGGGGAAAGAGAGGAACTGAAGCAAAATTACCAGATGAGAGATGCTAAGGAGTGCTCTGGTGAGTGAGGTAAGCTGTGGCCCGCGTGGGACATGCCACTCTATTCAGTGATCAAAAACCCTCATCAGGACAGCATGTAGATAGGAAACAACATCTTTTTTATGTTTATTTATTACTTCAGGTTACATCTCCATCACAGCACCCTCTTTCCACCCCTCCCAGTCCTGCCCTCCCACCCTCTACCCCCTATCCCTTCCATCCTACTCCTCTGGAGTGGAGTGTCCCTACATAACAGTCCACCACCCCAGTTCAGCAGTCATATGAGGGCCAAAAGCCTCCTCATACACTGGGGGCTACAAGGTAGCACCACTAGGGCAAAGTGTCTCATGGACAGGTAAAAAAGTCTATGAGGAACAACTTCTTAATGAGTTCTGCTTAATATTCTATTCCATACACTATTTAGTCTGTGAAGGAGACATAGTCAAACCTTCCTGAAAAATGCCTTGCATGGCAAATCAATCAATGATGGGGTCTAAGATTGACTGGGAGCTCAAAGGTAACCAGTAAATAGTACACTGTGTTGTGCTTGGGGAACACTCTAGAATCTGGAAACTACCAGTCCCAAACAATGATCATTCCTGTGGGTAACTTTAATATGTGAAGGCTTATTTACATAATTTTTCTCTTTGGCATTTTCAAACCAGGAGAGCCTGGGATCAATTACACTAAAATTGCAAATCACGTCAAATTGTTTCTTACTGACTCCAATTGGGAAATTGCGAATGTTCTCACCACACAGACTGAGGGTCTAATGGAAATCAAAAAAAAAAAAGCAGAATGCACACACAGAAGGAACTTATGGAGGGAGAGAAGGAGAAAGAGAGGGAGAGGGAGTAGAAGGGAGAGAGAGACAGAGACAGAGACAGAGACAGAGAGAATCTAAAAGAAACTTCTTAGTGTGTGCCTTGAAAGATCTGACCACCTAGATTTGGTCCTCTTCCACTGGAGAGGATGAGACCACCTCAAACATGGGTTCCTACATAGAAATCTAAGGCACATTCTTGACTATCTCTTCCTCTAACTCATACACAGTAAGTGGCCAGATCTGTTGGATTTTCACCTCATAATGGCCAGAACAGGGACAGATGGAGTGTTGTTTGTGTGACTGCCTTTGCTATTAGCAGGGAACCCCCATGAGTACAGAACGATCATCTGTCTGGGTTCTGGCACTGTGCCTCACACATGGAAGGTGCTCAGTGCCTGCCAAATGAATGAAAGCATTATCTGGGGAAAAGGAAAATCAATTCACATAGAAACTTCCAGAGAGCACCATATTGGTAGGTTTCCTAGGGAGAGGTGATGCCAAATGGAAGTTAATTATGCACATCTTTTTAACTAATTAGAGATGTACAAAAGATTATCATTAGGGTTTGGTAGGACTTTTTATTATTCTGCCCTGACTATAACACATGTATCTCTATACATCATAATGGTACCCAAGAGATTCCCATTGTTATATATTCCTTGATTGTTTCATTTGCTCATCTGCTTTTCTATAGGGAAGCCCTGCTTTCATATATGGGAAGATTTTCTAAAATACCAGTTCCCTTGCCTCTTCCCTAGAAGTGCTGGTATAATCATTTTAGGGGTCTCAGGCAGCCTGAGCAAAGAAACGCTGACTGACATTTTATACCAGATGTGAAGATGTCTTCAGGGAGTGTTTCATGCAGGGAAATTGGGTGGTTATTCATATTTCAACATTTTTCATTAAGATCTGATGAACAGAGAGATACCTTTTAGGCCATTAGGCCAACCAAAAGCTTCATATTAAAGTAAGTCAGAAGAAAACTGAATGTGCTCTCTTCATTGTCTCTAAGACAGCAATTTAGCATAGATATGTTTGGAGCCTTTCAGTCACTTCCCTGTGATTTTACCTGAGTTGCTTAAATCCATGTCCTGTAGCTCAAGCTAAACCTTCTTCCTGTCTAACTCCACGAGACAGCCAGACATAAGACCCAATTCCTCCAACATCTCCCCTCACACCTACCACCTCCTCTGCTAAGAAAAGAAGCTAGCCTTTCCTCTTCTCTCTTTCATTCTTTGCCCCCATCATCCTTTTTGTTCTTTTATCCTTTCTGTCTTAATCAAGGATGAGCTTTTAAAATATACTCTTTTCCTCTAATAACTGAATAGTAGCTACACATGCTGTCACACAAAGTCCCAAGTACCCCCCCCCCCACACACACACAGAGGCACATACATGTGCACATTTCATGGACAGCATCCTAGTATGTATTAACTCATGGACAGACAGAAGGATAGAAGAATCTCTCTCTAGGATTTGTTTAAGCATCACTTCTGTGGTGGGCACACACTTGCTTTTGAGACGAGGGGGCCAGCTCCATCTCTGTCTTTCTCGGTGCTTTAGCCTCTGGAAGCTCTCTAGTAGCTTCCTTCACAAGAAGTTCGTGATACTGAAATATCAGAATATCAGACCAGTTTGTTTGTGAACAAAAAAAGAAACAAACACAAATATGATTTTGTAAGTGGATGGCTGTACCCTAAGGCCCATTAGGAGTGATGGGAAAAGGTAATTATCCCAGCAAAAGGAAGTGAGTGAGGAGGGCACAGGGCAGCGGCCTTGAGCAGTGACTCTGAACTTGCTCTTCTTTTAGCTGCTGTGGATTTACAGTCAGATTTCATTGCCCATCAGAGTAACACACTCTCTAACACAGGAATCATTTCTATCATAAGGACTGCTTAGAAAATCACCCCTATTACTATGAAAGAGGACGTAGGCAGAAGGCACAGTCCAAATAATCAGGCCTCAGCCAATACAATACATGGTCCCTTTTTGCCATCTCAGTGGCAGGACACACATCACACATGCAATTTTCCACTTTAGTCCACCTACTTTCCTACTCTTTGAAATGGTACTTTGTTTCTCTTCATTATAGTCACTAAATAATACACTTTTTTTTTTTTTTTTTTTTTTTTTTTGCTAAGCCTCAGTTTAAAGTAAGGAAAGAAATCAAATACAAGGACGCAAGTCTTATAACCAAAAGAGTTAAAGCAACTTCTGGAACTAAGTTGGAATGAAATTGGTTCTTCTAGTAGAGGAAACATATCTCAGATTCTATGTAGAAATACACTCATTCATTCATTTACATAGTAGGCACTATGTCCAGACTCTCTTCCCCACTGAGACAGCTGAGATAGGATAACCGTGCAAATTCCAGTCTATACTTCAAGTGCTTGTACATCATGGAATTGGAAGAGCAAACCGAGAGACCTGGATTGCTCTTTGCCTAATGTTGTCTATGATATTGTGCTAAGCATGATTTTCTGCCTGATTCTTCTGGCTTGGGGAAGGATAGCTATTGTGGTGGTGTTTTTGACATTCCTCAGAGAATGTGGCAGCTTGGGAGGCAGGCCGTGGGGTGGGAAGATTGTATGTGAGTTGACCCCCTTTTACCTGGTCAGGGTTATTCCATTGTCTAAATTTTCTCTGTGCCTCAGCTTCTCCATTTGTATATTAAGATGGTAGAACCAGGTCTCTAGGATTCTGTGGAGAAGGTAGTACATTTCAAGAACTTAGAGCAGGGCTTAGCGTTGAACTCACATAGTATTATCATTTTATTATGGTATGTGCTGGTCCTTTGAGGATTGCCGTATTGTGGCCTTGATTAATAATAGTGTAATATATCATGGTTACTATAGTTCTTCAAAATAGGCACTGCATAATTTTCAACTCCTCAGCCTTACTGTTGAGATTTGAAGTAAAATGAGGATAAGAATAGCAGATATGCCTAATTTTACTTTTTGTAGCATTTTCTTTCTAGTAGGATGTTGACATTTCTTCACATGACACACCAAAGTGAAATCTGTCATCACTAAGAAGTCAAGTGCCCTCTGAGAATTCTGCTTTGGAGACACAGAACAATTGGAAAGGGGATGAAAGACTTTATTCAGTCTTAATTCTGTAATTAGCCCGGAGACCCAAGTACACCACCCCCCCCAATTGCCTACAGTTTCTTCAGCTCTTTTTGGAGGCAAACGCATTTTGAGTTTTCACCTCCTTGTTTGTAGATGCTCTCCTCATTCAGATTTTCTGTCTGCCCTGTGCATTGCCTTTGTCTTTGTACACATTGCCCTGAAGATGTCCAGGGAAGTAAACAAGAGGTGAATCCGGCTATACATGTTATGGTTGACACATCTCCTTTGGTGGTTAAACAACCGACTTGCCAACATTCCATAATCTCCACTCAGATCTGATCTAAAGGAAGGTTCTTTTTGTTGCTAGCCACCTAGAAACATAGTAAATTTTATTTGTTTATACGAAGCTAAACCATACCAATAAATGTCCTCACATATGTATAAAAAACAGTTGATTATAAGGCAGAAAACAGAATGACCAAAGTCCAAACAACCAGGCAAAAGCACTTCCAGGCACCCTGTGTACATGCACAAACATGTGTACATGGTGCATGAAGGTACACCTGCACAATTGTTGTGCATGTAAGTGGAGACCACAAGTCCATTTTAGGTATCTTCATCAGTGACCCTATACTCCCTTTTTTTTTTTTTTTTTTTAATAGTTTATTTTTTATTTCTTCAAGTTACATCTCAATCACAATCCCCTCCCTACTCCCCCCTCCAGTCCCACCCTTCCACCCTCCTCCCCCTCACCCCCACCCTCCTCCTCCCTTTCTTTTTTTTTTTTTTTTTTTTAGTTTAAGGTATTTATTGTTCCCCCCAACCGCTCTCCCTTTCAGTCCAAATAATGGTTCTTTTTCCTATAACTATAAATACAATACAAAACAACAGAAATAAATAGGCCACGATTATAAGAGTTATATGGCTTATCATACATTCCCAATGTCCAGTCCATATGTATTTGGCACCTGACTTTAACATTCTACTATCTAACCATCTCCATACTCCCTTTTTGAGACAGGATATTTCACAACACCTGAAGTTCACTGCTTTGGCCAGATTGACTGACTAGTAGGTTCAGGAATCCTTCTGTTTCTGGTTGAGTGAAACACTGAGCTCTTTGTCCTGGCCTGTGCAGAGAATCTAAGCCTACTCTGATGGCAATATCAGAACACAAATGACATTTGAAAAAATTCAAACATTTACAATATTGGATCTCCATTTCTTCCACATCTTTATTCTCTCAATCATTGTGTCCTTTGATTATGTTGGCACTCAGCATGGCTCCTTTGGATGTTGTTACATCTTTCCAAAGTTCAATTAAAACATGTAATAATAAAGTCTAGTCAGATTAAAAATCTGCTCAGCACACGACCGAGCTCAGCAAAGAGTGTCACTTCATTATTTGCTGTTCTAGGAGGCATGACAGAGAGCCGTCTAGATGATTCCATTGGATGCGTAAAGCAACCTTCACAATCCAGTGCCTCGTGATGACTTGTCAAAATTGAACTCTGGAAGGAGTGACAATTGTTATTCAGGTTTCCATCCAGATGTGCCTGGGTTCTGTATGCCAAGTATTGTGTTAATGAAGAGGCCATGAACTGGGTTCTGCATGCCAAGTATTGTGTTAATGAAGAGGCCATGGATGGAGGAAAGTACATTTCTAGTTTAAGTTCAGCAACGAAGAAGAATAGAAGAAAACACACACACAGGCACAACTACGGTGGGAAAATCCAGTGGCTCTGAGATGGGCTAAATCAGATCAGTTATCAGAGAGTTAATGGTAGAGGAAATCTAGGTAGCAAGTGCCTAAATTCAAGGTCATTGGCTAAACACTCTAGGAATTGAGTTCTTTCCTCCTTCAGTTATCTTTCTCCTTCAGTAGGAAAAGAGTATTCCCTCAACATCCTTAGTCATCAAGGAAACGCAAATCAAAATGACTCTGATATTCCATATTACACCCATCAGAATGGCTACGATCAAAAAACTCAAGTGACAGCACATGCTGACGAGGATGTGGAGCAAAGGAAACACTACTCTGTTGCTGGTGGGAGTACAAATTTGTACAACCACTTTGGAAAGTAACAAGGACCCAAGGGAGGATGCCTGAATCTCATTCAAAAGAGGAAAAATGTAGACCTCAGAAATAGATGAAGAGAGGGAACTGGGGGAGAGGGGATAGGGAGGGGATTAGGGGAAGATGAGGTGTAGAGAGAGCAGGGTAGAGGAAGAGGGCCAGGAAAGAGAACAGAAATCGGGGGGGGGGGGATGTGTTGCAGAATCTCTAGGACTTGCCAGAGACTTAGAGCAGGTCTATGGGGGTGACCCTAGCTGAGACTCCAAACAGTGGAGGTTATAGAACCAGAAGTGACCACTCCTATAGCCAGGCAGGACTCTCAGTGGAGGGAAAAGGATACCAACCCACCGTGCCTACAAGAAGTACAGGGATAGATACATCAGAGACTGAGAGAATGGCCAACCAATGATTGACCCAACTTGAGACCCATCCTGTGGACAAGAACCAATCCATGACACTGTTAATGATATTCTGCTATGCTTGCAGACAGAAGCCTAGCATAACTGTCCTCTGAGAGGCTCCACCCAGCAGCAACTGAAACAGATGCTGAGACCCAAAGCCAAACTTTAGACAGAGCTTGGGGAGTCTTGTGGAAGAGTTGGGTAAAGAATAGAGGGACCCAGAGGGGACAAAAATTCCACAAGAAGACCAACATAATCAACTAACCTGTGCCCTTGGGGTCTCATAGAGACTGAACCACCAACCAAAGAATATGCATGGGTTAGACCTTGGGCACCAGCACATATAAAGCAGAAGTCCAGCTTGGTCTTTATGGGGATCCCCCAAGAAATGGAGCCGTGGCTGTCCCTGATTATGTTACCTGCCTGTGGATCTCATTTCCCTAACTGGACTACTTTGCCTGGTCTCTGCATTTAGCCCTGCAGCAACCGGATGGGTCGAGGCAGTTTGGTACCAATGGGGGGGGGCCTCCCCCTTCTCTGAGAAGGAGAGGGGGCATGGCAGGAGGAGCTATGGGAGGGTGGGGACTAGGAGGAGAGGAGGGGGGCTGTGATCGGGATATAAAGTAAAATTTTAAAAACAAAAAGAGTAATAGCAAAAAAGAGAAAACACACACAAGCGCAACTAGGATGGGAAACCCAGTGGTTACTGGGATGGGCTAAGACAGACAGGCTTCCTCGGGGAGTTAAGGTTAGCAGAAGTCCAGGTAACAAGTGCCCAAAGTCAAGGTCATTGACTAAACATTAGAGGAACTGGGCCCCTTCCTTCTTTGGTTATCTTTCTCCTTCAGTGGGAAAAGAGTATCCTCTCCTCTTTTTAAAAACCTTTCCCTATCAAGCCAATGGTGCAAACAGAAGAATCCTAAACTGCTCTAGTTGGGGAGATATTTGTTCTCTTTAGTGAGAGGCAGAATGGAGCTAGGTTGGACTGAAGGAAATAAAAGAAGGTTCTGAAAACCAAGGGCATGTAGGAAACACCCAACGTGTCAGGGAGCAGCCATGATTACCACCCTCAGACCTACCAGAGAGACTATGGGTATGTCACCAAGCATCTGTTAGTGGGACACTAGTTAAACTGCCATGTATGCCCCCCGTGCAAGAGGAAGCTCTTAGACCTCATGTGACTAATGAACTGAGAGGGGTGGATACATGGAAGCACCCTACACTGGAGGGCTGGGATGCTTGAGAGAGATGGGCGGGTGGGACGGGATGGAGAAGGGGGAGAGGGAGGGGGCAGTAATGGAGATGTAACTTGAAGTAATAAATAAATGTTAAAAAATAAGTAAATAAAAGTAAATTTTGTCTCTGATACTTTAAAAAAAAAACAAACTAGATGCTTACCAGTGACTCACTGAAGCTTGGAAAATCTATTGCTTTCTGTGAGAGAACCAATTAACAAATTTTCATACATTTTTAACCTGCTGAGCACTGAATGACCTCCATGTCCAGTGACGGTGAATTCAGCCTTCATTCAAAGAAAAGAGGCAGCAGCTGTGTTCACTCACGGACATTCACACTCTGGGTCTTGCAGAATCCTTTTAAAAGCCATCAATCAGATTCAGGTAGTACTGTCCCATCTGCTGGTACAACACTGGCTTTCCCCTCCAGCCTTAATTTAAGGGCAGAAAACACTGCCAGCCTGTCTCTTGTGTATACTTCTTTTTGTCTGAAACAAAGTTCTCAACCCCAAGGGAACTGTCTGTCTGTTCAGACAGTGACTGTTCAGAACAAATCAGGCTGGCTTGCTGTGTTCAGGGTGTGCCGCCTAGGCAGGGAGGGCCACCAGAATGCCCACACCAGATGGCAGGTCCCAAATTGATTAGGGGCCTCCCAATAGATGTTTGAGGAAATGCACACAGACATGAATTCCTGGTCTGAGAGCCAGCGTAATAATTTGAACATGCATATTCACAAAAGTCCCAAAAAGAAATTGGACAGCCAGCTGTGAACATGTTGCACGTGTAGAAAATGGATGACAAAGAGCTTGCTTGGGCAAACCAGAGGAACACGTCATTCATTTGTGCATTTTAACACAGGTCTATTATCTTTAACGGCTTCATGCTGCCATCCAATTTCAGGCTCAGAGCAATCTGCAGACCTGGTTCCCTCTAAACAGAATGATGCACTTAGCAACATGTGGAACAGAGTTTATTTGTTGTGATGCCTGGAAGTGGTGAAAAACAAAGTGGTTTGAGGCTGAAAAGGATATATCTCTATTGTTTTCCTACTAGGCATTGTTTATTCTATTTGGTGAATTTTCAAATTATATGTTGTTATCAACAATACTCTTAATCCTATTGTCTTCATGCCTGCATCTTGCCTGCAATATTTTCACTGAGCTGACAGTATGGATACCTAAGACTCAAAATTCAGCAGATCAAACCCATGGTATCAAATTGTTTTCACATTTCCCAAATTGCCAACTCAAAAATATCCCACTGCAGAGATTAAAGATATTGAGGCAATTAAAAACAGAGAGATTATTCAGAATCAAAATTTCTGTTTGCTTCCAAAGGGCACAATATTGAAATTCATCCAAATTAAAAATGTTCCTAGTGATAAGACAGCCGCCATGGTATACAAATCCCTCAAATGCATTAAAAATGGAAACATTTAGGACCAGTAAGCCCACTTCTGACTATATAACCAAAACAAAGAGAGGCGGCATGCTGCCAAGATACCACATCCCCATGTTTATTGTAGTTTGTTCACAACAGCTAAAATATTGAATCAAACCAAGTTTCTACCAATGGATGAGTAGATGAAGGGCAGACAGTATACATGCAGAATGGACTTTAAGTCTGCCTTAAAAGAAAAGAAATCCTGTCAATTTTGATAGCATGAATTTTTGAACTGGTAGGCCATGATATGAAGTGAAATATGCTAGACACAGGACAAATCCTATATGTACTATCTTACTCATGTGTGTAACAAAGAAATAGAATGGATGGAGTTACCAAGATTTGGGTGAGGGACAGGGGGGCATCAGAGTTGGGCAGAAGTTGGCCAAGGTTCCAAAATTTCAGTTAGATAACAGGTCTGTTGTTTATCATGATAACTATAGTTAATAACTAACTGTAGTTAAAACATTGCTGAGATTAGATTTTAAAGTGTTTACACTTCATAAAGCTATGTACGTGAGATAATGAATATGTTAATTAGGTTATTTAACCATAATGTATGCATATTTTTAAAAAATCATGTTGTTTGCCATAAATACATGCAATTTTAATTCACCAATTAAAATAACCAGAGAGGAAAGAAGGAATTCCAGAATTTAGGAGAATGAGATGGCTAATCATGGTTGTCAGCTTTTGACAGGATCTGTAATCAACTAAAACACAAGCCTCGGGGCTCTCCTGTGTGAGACCTTATATTGTTGGTTGTGGGTCTGGCCTTTAATGACTAAGCCATCTCTAGAGCCTGTGCGAGACTTCCTTAATCACATTAATTGAAGCACAAAGACTCATCCTAAAAGTAGGTGCGCTTTCTGGTGGCAGCCCAGACAAAACTACATAGAAGAAGGAAACTGATTTTTGCCTGCTTGTCCTCACATTCACCGGCAAGTTCATGTATTCTGTGGCTGTGGCACTGCTAGGCTGGTATTAGAACTCACTTCTTTGGTCTTCCACTGCAGACTGAAGACCAGAAGTCCCCCAGGAACCTGGCAAGCCACCAAGCATGAGACTGGAACTGTGGATACATCTAGCCTTGTGAAGTAAGTAGCTACTGGATTTTGGACCTGTCCAATGTGAGACAGCCATCATCGGACTACCTGGACACATCCTATAAAGCAGTCTAGTAAATCTCCTTTAATATATGTATTTATTCTATTAGGGTTCCTTACAGGAACCCTAATACAGATTGGTAATCTTTCCTCTCACATTTTAGTATTTTACAGTCCTGTCTCAGAGTTGGCTATTCTGAATCCCTGTTTACTGATAAGTCATGGGCAAACACTTCAAACTGGAGAGGTACTCAATATATCCCCTCAGAGGACAGGTTACTAATTGACTCATCTGTCACCCTTTGAGGGACATGTGGTGACAATCAAGGGTGTAGGACATAGGTCACTGACTCACCTCAGGGCTTCACCTTTGAAATTACTCATGAAGGGTGCTAATGGCCCACCAACAGACAGATTCTGCCTGTGCTTAGTTGCTTGATCATAAAAATAAAATTCTCTTGCATCTTAAGCAAAATTCCGAGTACCCAGAAGCTCTGTCAGTACAGCTCTGACAAGTGCTGGGGTGCAACTGGGCCCGAGGTCTGATAAGGCCTTTCACTAGGTGACTACAGTCCTCTCATTCCTAGTGAAAGACAGCCAGCACACTTCTATTCTTTCCCCAGAGCATCTCAGCCACCTCAGAATAATAGTGGTCATGCTCACACACAACCAGTTCCCCTCACCACCAGCTCCGCTGCCCTGTGATGCTGAAATATATGTGCCGAATAAATTAGATCCAGACTGGCCCTGTTTTGCAGCTGGGCATGAATACACTGGAAAGATAAGCAGCAGCCTCTCCTCAGGGTACAGGCAGCAGGAACAGGCAGCTGAGGTCCCTGGGTGTGTTTCATATGCCTGGACTCAGCCAGGGAGACCCAAGAGTACATTCTACATCAGAGGCAGGAGGCAGAGACACTGAGCAAGGGGCTCCTTCTGGGAGAATCAGCTGTTGTGAGGGGAGATGAATTTGAGAAAGAAAAAGAGACATCATTTGGAAACCAGAATGTTCGGGGCTGGGAGCCTGCCTCCTTATTTAGAGGGGTGATCTTAAGAATTTCTCTAACACTTCCTAGTCTCAGAGGCACCTTCTCTAAAAGGAAGGGGACAGGAACATACTTTGGGCAAAGTTCATTAAGAGGGTGATGCTACAAGTAATTTCTAGGTATCAGTCCGACCATCCTGCTTTCTTATCCATGGGTGAGTTATTTATTTAATGGGTCTAGTCTTCGGTTCTCTCATTTTAAAACCAAAGACAATAATACCCCACCTCATAAATGTGTTTTCTAGAGTAAAGAGTTGCATATAAACTCAACACAGATTACAAAATTTCAGTTGGTCAGATCAGACGGAGTAGATACGAACAGTGTAACACAGCACCGGGAGATCTCTAAAAGATGGAAGATGCCTTGGTAGCTCTGGAATGATGGGAAGCCTGGTGAGGACCAGCTCATTTCAAACAAGAGAGGGACTGCTCAGGGCTCTAAGAGAGCCTGCATCTGGAATCAGAAAGGAGTAGCCAAGTTTGTCAGACCACTGCAGGGCAATGAATAGGATGAGCTCAGAAAGACAGCTTCCCACATGAAGGAGAGGTGAGCTCATCTTAGTCACTGCTTTTGGCTCGAAGAGGGTCAGGCAGATAAGGATTAAGTGGCCTGTCCTCTGTGGTCCTGTGTTCAACACAGGGATGTGGGGTGTGGTCCATTAAGTCACCTTTCTCGGGTACTGCCATCAAGTGTGTACAGGCTGACTCTGAATTGCTGTCATTGTGTGAGAACGAAGTGGCAAGCCATGCAGCCTTCACCCTGGAGCCAGACTTTTTCTGAAAAGACTGACACTGAACATCTATCTGTGTTTCCCAGTCTGATCCTCTTGCTGCATTATGTTTTCAGATCCAGATGGATTTTTTCTGTTTGTCCTGTCTTCTCTGTTCAATATTTACTGTAGATAACATTCATTCTTTAAACATTCCTTAGTTGTCTGCATTTTGTAATACTTACTTCAATCAATGCTTGGGAATTTTCACATCAATGGGCTTCTCATGAGCTGTACATTGATTTTTTTTTTTTTAAAGAGAGTTTTGTTTCTTTCCTCCCTCACTGCTACATGTTATTATTACTAGGAAGGTTGATTTTTAGCTCCCCTAAGTCTCCTGTTCTTACATAGCTCACTCATTTTACACACACACACACACACACACACACACACACACACACACACACACATTCCCTGCCATACAGATAGGACTAGTGAAGGCTCTGCTCACTTCACTGAGCAAGCCCGGTGCCAGACAGGTGCCTGTGGTACAGAAGAAGCATGATGGCAAATGGAAGTTCACTGAAATGCTTTCCCTCTCCTGCTATAATCCTTATTGCACATTTGAAAGCAACAATAAACGCTATGCTACAAGGTTTAAGTAGCAATCAGGATGTTGGGCAATAGGCCTCAAGTTGGGGAAAATGTGGCTCTTCCAAGGGGAGCTGTCCTTGGAGGAAAATCTGAGCTGTACTACAGTACCAGCTGGGGCAGGCTCCAGGCCCAGGTGGGGTAATGAAGAGTGGACAGGAAGGCCCAGCAGGTAGGTGGATATGAACTTACTTTATTTATCTCACTGAGTTCTTATCCCCATAGATACTGCTCCTCCACTTGGATAGCTTTTCATCTAGACCCTT
This sequence comes from Lophiomys imhausi, assembly GCA_907164525.1. Classification (NCBI taxonomy): domain Eukaryota; kingdom Metazoa; phylum Chordata; class Mammalia; order Rodentia; family Muridae; genus Lophiomys; species Lophiomys imhausi. The sequence goes on along the minus strand of CAJQZJ010034075.1, from coordinate 4,570,612 downwards.
CCTTTAGTTCCCATCCTGTGCGGATGCCAACATGCTCTCATTTAGGATGCCCCATTGGGTCACATAAATAGGTTTCTCTCCAGTCAGCACTCAATAGCAAGCAAAGAGAAGTGGCCTGGATTCTGGATGCTTTGATACTGTTTACTTTCTCCAAAGTGCAAAGAAGAAATCTGTTTTTACAGCAGTCTGTTGCTCAAAATGAACTAAGACGATGCATTGCTTTGATATTTACTTTGATAAAGCAAGAGTGGGTACTTTTGAGACAAGTTTGATGCAGAAAAAGAACAAAAACCTTGTGTTGGAAAATAAGCTCAAAATAAACTCCCATGTATTATTACCTGGGTTTTTACTAGATGTTTATAAATAGACTTTTGGTGGGAAGAAAACAGATGTAGCAGCCCTAGAAGGAAATCTTCCATCAGCCACAGAAACCTATTTACTCCCTCACCCACTCTCAGGTAAGCTTGGTTGCACCAGATTTACAAAGCACATTCGCATTCAAGATCTCCACTGCATTCTTTGGCTTGGAGCTGACGGGCCCCCTCCTGAGTAGACCCTGGTCATCCATTAAGACCTAGCTTAGCCTAGGATGTCTGTCCTCCTCTGTAACACCATGGCTACCTGCATATTTATTTGTCCCTTCATTAGCTGCCTTATATTGAGATACTTTGTTTCCAGGCATAGCCATTTTGCTTATTCATACTGATGATGCTCAAATGATCTGATTCTTAAGATCCCAGGACACAGCAAGAATTTAGAAATCCCACCACTCTTTGTGATTTGAGGATCAGCTGATTGCAAAGGACTGCTTTCCCGGAAGACTCATGATAAAGCTCTCACAGACAACCCCTTACTTAGCAAGGACAAGGCTGGGAGCCACCCCTCCAAGGGCTTGTCCTTTGCCTCATTAAGAGTTAGATGAACTGCTTTTCCCCAGGGATCAAAACACCCACTAAAGGAATCTGGTTTAGATTCTATCTTTCCCTTGGGTCCTTGAACTTGGCCTCTGTTTCTGACAAAGCCAGGACGCACCTCCTGCCTCTGCACAGGGCACAAGAGCAGACTCTCTGATGTACTGTGTCATCATGCCGGGACCTCATCCTCCTTCCCACACTTGTTCCTCTCTATGCTTGTTTGGCTATTTCCAAAGACCTGGAAGACCTTAGGGTCACAGCCGTCCTACTATGTCATCAGCCCCTCTTCTCTACTACGCACCGTGGCTATTTTTGTTAGTTTTGAAATTCATTCTAAATTAACTTTTCTTTCTGAGGGCTACTGTTATTCTTGGGGTCACCACATCCTAGAGAGCCTAGAGATTTGATTCTTTCAAGATTTTCTGGTCATAATTACTTCAAATTGTAGACAGTACTTATTTGTCATGAGTTTTATTTAAAAAAATCATTAAACCCCCAAGTTTCTCCATATTCTTAATTATGCTAATTATCCCAATCCTTCCTGAACAATGTAGTCAAAATAAAATCAATAAGCTCATAAAAATATAAATGAAATAAAACCTTTGGTGTCTTAAAGGAAAATCATACAGAGATTGGAGAGATAGCCCTTGTTGCTCTTATAAGAGGCTGGGGTTTGATTCACATTGCCCACATGGTGGTTCAAGACCATCTGTAGCTCCAGTTCCAAGGGATCCAATGCCCTATTTTGAGCTCTGTGGGCACAGACATGTGTGTGGTACATATACATATATTTAGGTCAAACATTCATACACATAAAATAAACAAATACACCTAAAATATGAAAAAGACAGTTCATACAGATATTTTCAATGTTAACTCATATAGTTAATAATAGATAATAGGGTCATATAATATATATGTGTGTGTGTGTGTGTGTGTGTATCTATATGAAGGAAGCCATATAAACTTTAATAAAGCTTCCAGTTTAAGATGGCTGATTGAGTTGACATAGTGGACAGGGTGGCCCTGGGGATGCCGAAATAGGATATTTGCCTGGGCTTTGATGTGAGATCTGACTAGGCAGACTTAACTTGTGAGTTTATCTCATCTTCATCTAAATTGCCATTATGATAAGGCAAATGATTTTTTTTTTTAATGATCAATAATACTATAGGGCGAAGAATTGCCTGTGAGGAGCTGGTGGCAGATGAACCTGGTGGCAGGTTTTGGGAGCTGACCAGATGGGCAAGTGGTGACTGTCCCAACAGAGCAGAGAAAGCAAACTAGGAAGAAACAAGTCACCTGACACCGCAAACTCCTGGAGGTGCCCAGGGGATAGTGTGCCCCTGAAAATAAGGCAGCTAGGCAACAGGGGAGTCCGTGGAAGTGTCTAAAGGAGCAGATCCATATCCAGATAGCCACACAGCAGAGGCACACTAAAGTGCCCGAGGTACACAGACAGGGAGGCCTTCAAGCAATCCCAGGTGAGATCAATGCCAAGGCCCCAAAACTACAATGTGAAAATCTCTATCCAAAACTGAAAAAAAAAAATCACTCAGCCACACACCCTTGTTGTTCTTTTCCATTCATCTAATAGAAACTTGGCAGCCTATCCTTTCCCCTACTGAGGAGATTGAAGAGTTTCTCCAGGGATAGTCATCTGCTCAAGATAAAAGATCTAGCTACGTCACCACAGCTAACAGAAATGGAGCAAGCTGATCCTGCTGAAACCGTGAGATAACACAAATCCTACCAGTAACACAGCTCTTAAACTTGCAGATCATCTAAGAATTAACTTTCCTACACTTGAGGAGTATTCATCAGCCAATAGTCCATAACAATTTGTTCTCTTCTTCTAAACAAGAGAACAAAATAGGCCTTTAGAAAACTCTGTGCTAAGAATTAGAATTGACATCCTCTGAAAGATGGGCACCATATCTATGGAGAAAACCCCCACTGAGGCCAGACAAGGCACCCAAATGAGCTATGGGAAAGAGATCCAAAGGTAGGCAATGGAGTCAGAGACAGACCCCCCCCACTCCGCTCCAATTGTTAGGGGACCCACAATCCTGCTGCAGATTTATGTGACAGGATGGGTTGTTACCCAAGGAGGGGGCTCCTCTTCTCTTCAGAGAAGGGGCGGAGGAATGGGGGAAAGGATGTAAAGGTGGGATCGAGAGGAGAGAAGGGAAGGGTCTGCTGTCAAGCTGTAAAGTGATCAAATAAATTAATTAATGGAAACAAAAAAACATATGCACAACCACCACCAAGAATAGAAAAATACAACATTTTGTTTCTCCCCGAAAAGGGGGAAAAGTCATCATGTTGGAGAAGAGTTCAGAAAAGAGTACAAAGAGACAAAAAAAAAAAAATTCTAAAGTTTTGAAATAATTTGAAGAAATTGAACGTTCAAATAATAATAGTATTTAAAGGTAAATGACGGAGAAAATGTTGGAGGTAATTTAATAGTGTGTAAGGTGAGAAAACCCCTGGCTGAAGATTATGGTTTGTCAGTATGGATGGGCCCACAGAGCTCTCAGCTGAGAATGTGAAAGGAGGCCCACACCAAGCACTACCATATGAGATTACAGAACAGCAGGTGATGTTCCCAGGAGAACTCAAGAAGAAAAGGAGCAGAAGCCACATGAAAGGCCAAGGATTAAAGGATCTACCAGACTTAACAGCTATATTAGAAGCCTAACAATAAAGCAATGCCTTCAACACGCTGAGACATCAACTGCCCATCTACGGAGTTCTACCAGGCTTAAAGGAAGAATACAATACATTTCTCAGCTTGTGTACTCTCAATAAACCAAGAAAGAAAAACACATGGGATCCAGAAAACATGAGGGAAGTCACCTAAGAAAGGCAAAAGGAATCCCATGAAGGGTGGAGAAGGGATCACCACAGGGCAGGTGGATAATGGCCATTTTCAGTTTTTCCAGTTATTATCTGGGAGTTAAGAGAGGAGGGAAGAAGAGGTAATGGGAGAATATAGAAATGACAAAAACAGAAACAAAAGTTCTTTAGGAATGAGTGGGAATGTATATAGGAGCGAAAATAATGTGCGGGGGAGAGGGGTGAGCGGTCCACAATAGGAAAGCTTTTTGGGTTGTGATCCTTTTGGCATAGTTTATTCCTCACAATGTGTCTCTGAGTCAGTCTGTGGCAACATTCACTAAATGCTCCATGTAAACAGAAAGCAGGAGGACAGAGGGGGACTTAGAGCAAAAGACAGTCTCTGCTTCCAAGATATCTGTCTTCCTCTGACACAAGACCAACAGAAGGGGGGAAACATGAGAACACAGACTGCAGCAAACTCAGTGAATGTGAAGACAGAACGATTTGTATGATGCCTTGGATGAAGGAAGAAAAGACCATTTTGTGATGGTGGTGTCAATGGTGATAAGATTCTGGCTGCCCAGAACAAGGCAGACAGGGAGGGCAGGTCAACTAGACCTCAGAGTGAGAGCAGTCTATCCACTGTCACTGGGTTCTAATAAGTTCTGGTAAGTTACAAGATTTCCAAAGACTTCTCTACCTGATAATTGGATAGAGGAATTGTCTGACTCAGAGTGTTTGGGGAGGAATGGAATGTGACCTATGAAACACTTTTGACAAAAAACAATGAAGTAAGGCACAGTGATGCTGTTACTACTAGAGTAACATGGTTAACTGAAACAGACTTTCTTCAACTCCACTGCGTGCATTCCAAAGCAGAGACTTGATCTTGTTTTTCTCAGTGTCACAGTGTTGGGCATGTGGTGGATAATACTGACTCCATGTAGAGGAAACTAGCAAGGAAAAAACTCTATAGTCTGTTGATGAGAGAAGAAATCAATGCTCCTAACTTAGTTGGCTCTAAATGCTTATGGTGAGGGAGCCACTGAATCTAAAGAAATTACTAATCTGCTTATTGATGAGTAGAAATGTTACAGGATGTAATGGATATAAAACCTAAGGACACATCCACGACAGAAAAAAAAAAAAAAACTACTACAGGAATATCTACATAGTCATGTTCACCTACTGAATACCAAGTCATTTAGGGTACCTCAGGATAAAACTCATTACAATGTACATAATTTATGATTGGTGAGGTTTCTCTGTCAAAGAGAAAAAAAAACTTATTCTTTGAAGGGTTTGTCTTAGTTAAGGTTTCAATTGCTGTAATAAACAACATCACCAAAAAGCAAGTTGAGAAGAAGGTGTTTATTTGGGCTTATACCTTCATATTGCTGTTCATCACTGAAAAAAGTCAAGACAGGAACTCAAGGAGGGCAAGAACCTGGAGGCAGGAGGAGAGGCAGAAGCCATAGAGGGGCGCTGCTTCCTGGCTTTCTCTCATGGCTTGCTCAGGCTGCTTTCTTATAGAACCCAGGACCACCAACTCAGGAATGGTACCACCCATGATGGGCTTCACCTTCTCCCATCAATCACCAATTAAGAAAATTCCCTACATGCCTGCATACAACCCAATCCCATGGAAGCATTTTCTCAACTGAAGTTCCCTCCTCTCAGATGACTTTAGGCTGTGCCAAGTGGACATAAAACCATCCATCACAGGGTTCCTGTTGAATTCTCTCCATTGTTATCTACAATCCGCTCATATAAAAGAAACTATATTTATATGTGTGTAAATCTTCCTTTTCTCTGGCCTTCGAGTTCTACCTAATTCCATTGTTGGCAATCACTGAAATATCCTATTCATGAGAGCTGTTGACTCGAAAATCTAATAGCTGAACTGAGCTATGGTTTCTAGGATTTTCAAGTATTAAAAGATAAAAAAAAAAAACAGTTCTTTGGTTTCATTTATTATGTGGAGAGAAATCCCCTAAATCACCAGAAGAAAACACCTTTGAGAGCACTGGGAGCAGAGCCTGCTGTAAACAGAACATCAGATTTGACCTCAATTCTTCCCCCTCCTCTTCCACAAGTGCCTGCTGTGGTGCATATTTATGCCAGGTGATCTTCTTAGTGACAAAGTCGCCCTGTCTCAGGCCACATTCACCGCTAATGGGACTGTACTACACAGAGGCGTGGTCCGCTTTCACTCCCTCCAAGCAGCCTGGCTATGTGTCTTGCATTGATAAACAGCATATGCCAGAAGTAATAGCTCAGTTCTAGGGTCCAGCCTTCACCGATCTGGTAGCTTTTCCGCCTTCTTACTTAGAACCTTGTAGCCATCATTCCACAAAGAAACCAAAGATATACTGCATAGAAAAGCCTGGTGTGATGACATACACCTGTGACCCAACACTTAGATGCCCGAGACAGGAGGATTTCTGTTTCAAAGCCAGCCTGGAGCCACACGGTATGACCCTGACAAACAGACAATAATAAAATCATTGATACAGAGGTTCAGCTCTCCAGCTGCTACAGCTGTGCTCAACTCACAGCCAGCACTGTACCTGAATGTAGCCCTGTGAGGAAAGCTGTGCATAACCAGCAAAGAATCACCCAGCTGAGCCATAGAAGCACAAGTCTTCACTCACTGCTACTATAAGCCATTTGGTTTTGATAGTTTAAGATAGCAAAACCACAGCCTAGCCACACCAGTACCAAGAAGTTAGGATCTGTCACAGGACAGCCATGGCTGGAAAAATATGGCCTTGGCTTTAGTTCTGGGGTTGGGTGGGGCCAGGCAAGGGCTAAAAGAGAGGGAAAAGGCTGGTTTTTGTTTTTTAGGTTTTTTTTTTTTCAGGCTGGAAGTGTGAGAAGAAGACTGCTATTAAAAGCTTGGGAAAGGCAATCCATTTATGGTATGATGGAACATTTACAAGACTATTTTCTGAGATACTGTTGAGCATCGAAAACATTACCTAATGAGTTCATGGATCTGGCAGAAAGTTGACAGTGTCAATTGGCACTCTGCTGTGTATGATAAATTATGTCAAGAGAGAGATGAACTAAAGAAGGAAGATTTCAGCTTGTGAGTGCAACTTAAAGAAAGATAAATGGGCCCAGGATTTGTTGAGTTGGAAAATTAAGCTGTTTCATATTCTCAATCTGTCCTGCAAGCAAATAAATGATTGATGTGCAATGTGACCCAGCATGAAGATCAAAACCAGGCTGTGGCCCTGAGGCTTTCATGAAAACCTTGGGATACTTAAATGGTACCTGGTAGACAAACAAACTCAAGGTGTTGTCACACAGCAGCTGCTTATCCAAGAGTAATGTCTGTTCCTCAAACACAGTTTATGTGGCTGATGAAACCTGTGGGACATGGAGAAGATGCATGGGAACCTCACAGCACTTTAGGAAATCTGTATTAATAAAATGCCACAGATTGGCTAAAAATAGACAAAGTTCAAAGTAAAGAGAATCCCTGTCACTAGTGTTTGATGGGAAGAAGACTGAGAACACTACTCATTTACCAAGACGTTACTTATTTTGTAGTTTCATCAAGACATAATCAACCAATGTACTCACATTAGACTTTTATTTTTATTTCATTTGTATGAGTATTTGTCTGCATGTATGTATGTGCACCACATGGGTCCACAGAGACCAGAAGGTAGCACTGGATTCCCAGGAACTGGAATTACAAATGGTTGTGAGCCACCTTGTGGGTGCTGGGTACTGAACCTGGGTCCTGTGAAAGAATATGGGGTTCTCTTAACTACTGAGCTGTCTCTCCAACCCCCATCTGTCAGAGGAAGAAAGAACCAAGAGCTGCCAGACAGATCAAAGGCCAAAGAAGACAATAAACTAAGAACTCACCTCAACTGGTTGGAAACAGGATCATATTAAACAGCACCCCCTGTCTCTAAAGTGGGAGATTAGCAATGTGACCTGTTGGATTTCAAGACTGCCCAGGACTAGGGATTGCCATGTGCTACCAGCTCACCCCCATCTTGGTCACAAGTGCTCACTGCATTATTAATATCAGAGGATGATGGAAAAACATAGAACATGGGATATTAGTGCACAGATATTGAGAGCAATAGTTTTTATTGTCTTTGGTCTCAGGAAATTCCCCAAAAACCCACTACTGAAGAAACCTAGGATGAAAGTAAAGTCTAACTATTCGCCCATTATATTAACCAAATGACACACCTCTTGCTTCCAACTAAAGACATCTGTCAGAACAGCTAACATAAAATCAGGGATGAACCTCAAACTTAGCTTCCAGAATTGTAAGAAATAATAGATTTTTTTTTTACCCAGCAAGTATTTGTTGGTTCTTATGCAGCAGTAGACGAGATGGCTCTTTTTCTTTGAGTACTTGAAATGTGTTAGGAAAGAGAAACATACTATTAACCTAAGAATATATTCAAGGATAACATCTTAGCTAGGATTTCCATTGCTGTGAAGAGACACCAAGACCAAGGCAACTTTTATAAAAGAAAACATTTCATTGGGGCTGGTTTACAGTTTCAGAGGTTTAGTCCATTATCATCATGGCAGGAAGCATGGGAGCATGCAGGCAGACATGTTGGAAGAGCTGAGAGTTCTACGTCTTGATCCAAAGGCACCCAGAAGTGGAGACTAGCATCCACACTGGGTGGAGCTAGAGCACAGAGACCTCAAAACCTGTCTACACAGTGAGGCACTGCCTCCAACAAGGCCACACCTCCTAATAGTGCCACTCCCTATGGCCAAGCATTCAAACACATGAGTCTTTGGAGGCCAAACCTATTCAAACCACCCCAGATGGCTTTGCTATGTTTTAGAACAGATTCAGTACTAAGATGGGGTAGACCGAAGTGATATTTAATTTTGTTTGGGAAAACTGAGGAATGCTTAAAGTTAAGACAGTTTTTTAAATTAAACCTTGAAGAGTGTTTGAGTTAGAGGAATCATGAACAGAAATCTTGAGTGTTTTCAAAAGCACTGGTTTTGTTCCTTTGTTGTTGCTGCATTAACAAAAGACTTGCGTCTGCATACTTTGAAGAGGTTTATTTGACTCAGTTCTGGAGACCGACAGTCTGAGCAGAATAGTGTTGACCCCTTCAATGACCTTCCTTGGTTGATGGAGAAGCAGAAAGGGAAAGGGCTGCATGCAGAGGAAAGCAAGCACATGGGGTGGCCTCTCTATCTCAACTTGCTCTTAAGAAAAGATGCAGTCACTCTGCAAGACCAGCATTTCATAGAACCCATGACCTTAGTTTCCTTTTACTAAGCCTCCACCTCTGAAAAAGTGCCACACTACTACCACAATGGGACCTGTAGGGACAAACTATACTAAAAGCATTGACAGCCATGAATTCATTTATTGATTATTTGGAGTGCGAAGAGGTGGCTCAGGAAAATGAGAAGAATATTTCCATGTAATCAATAGGCTATTTTGTTCCCAGAAGAAAATAACAGCTGCCCTCCCTTCCCTCTACCATGTGCATTTCCGTTGTTTCCAGCTTACTTCACTTTCCATTCTTTGATAAGAAAAATCATCTTAGGATGAGATGGGAGGATACTGACACCAAAGGAAGGCTCTGGAAGTCCCTAAGGCTTATGCAAAACTTCATCTTAGAAGAACGGACTTTCAAAAGAGAGATGACTCTATGTAGTAGTCACTCTTCCATACTTTACACGAGGGTGAGCATCCTCCAGATGACTTGAAACTCACCGAAAGACCATACCACACCTCCCTCCTCCATACCTAGAGATGATGATTAAAGAAGAGCATCTTTGCTTGTATAAACAGGAACAGAACATCCCACACGCTGGAGAGCTCAATCACTCATCCTATATTTACTTAATGAGCATCTGACAGCATTTGCCCGTGGCTGTTTGCATACCTGGTATCCTCAGAGAACTGAAACTAAAGATCCTTATTCTCCTAGGAGTTTATATTTTGGTGGTGTTGAAATTGAGACAAAAGAAGGACAGCTATAAAAAAGTAGATTAAGTGAGCTAATTAAAGTATGGTGTTTTAGAGAAGGGCAGAACAGAATCAAGGAGCAAAAGGCCAAGGAGACATTGTAGTGCTAAACTAGATGGTCAGGGGAGACCCCACTAAGAGCATGATATCAGAGATATTATTGCATGTACAAGATATGTTGAATGAACCTCTAATGTAAGTCTATTGTGAGAAGGAAACATTTGAAAGTAAAATGAAATTTCTCTTTTAAAAACTCAGACTATTTCATCTATGGAACTGTATGAGGTTGATGAAGGAGGTCACTCACTCTGGCAAGAAGAACTTCGTTCAGTTAGAAAAACTTACATTACTATAATAAGAAACAAGAGAGCAATCAGCAGCTCCAACATGGGTGCTTGTCCCTGACAGAGAAGTACTGAAACTTAGAACATTTAGTGTGGATTATGTCTCAAGAAAACAAAATGGCATGATAGCAGAAACTGGGAGCAATTTTCTGTACGAGGCAAGAGGAGGAAGAGGAAGAGGGTGTGCCAAGAGAAAGAACGGGTTAGCATCTAGAAGCAAACAACCAGGTCACCCAAAAAGCAGCCTGTGACAAAATCAGGTTGTTCTGGATCCTTAGCAGGAGGAGTGTTGGGAGGCAGCTAGCAAATGAGGACAAATGCAGTCAGGTTCCCCCTGTGTGAGGACACAGCACAAGCCATTCACTCAGCATCCTCCTATCAGGGCTGTGTTCCTGAATAAGCTGTTGGAGATTCCAGACCATTTAATCTAGAAAGAAATATTGTAAATGTTCACAGAAACAAAACCAGGAGACCCCGAATAAGAAGATGTGCTTGTGGGCCTATAATCCTAGCACTTGGGAGGATGAGGCAGGGGGTTGCTCTGAATTCAAGGTTAGTCTAGAGGACATACTCAGTGTCCTAGCCAGGGCTACAGACTATTCCAAGAAGAAGAGGAAGGGGAGGAGGGAAGGCAGATTTGAAAAAAATATCAAATATAAATTAGAAGAATAAAAACTATATAACAAATTAAAACAGACTGGATGTGGCTTTAAAAAAAAATTGAGAAAGTAGGACACAAACCTGAAAAGCTACTGTAGAAATCTACTCAAAACAAAAAAATATATATATATAGAAAATATAAAAGAAAAGTTAAATTTTGTAGAAATATAATAAGAACTTCTGAATAATAGATTAAATAGGAATTTCATATGAAGACAATAAAAATAATGAGTACAACCCAATAGTTGAAAAATAATAGAATATTTTACAATTGAGCTGATTTAGGAGTGCTGAGATCGAAAGTCTGAATGTGAGTCTATTCATTCTTTTTTTTTTTAAAGATTTATTTTATTTATTTTATGCATATGAGTGCTCTATCTGCATGTACACCTGCGTTCCAGAAGAGGGCACCAGATCACATTGTGGATGGTTGTGAGCCACCATGTGGTTGCTGGGAATTGAACTCAGGACCTTTGGAAGAGCACTAGGCAGTGCTCTTAACCGCTGAGCCATCTCTCCAGCCCCGAGTCTATTCATTCTTAAGGTCCTTAAAACCAGCAGTGAGCCCTTGGTGAGCCATGTATCCCTGGAGTCTAACAAACATCCAGCATGTCGTGACAATAGATGCTCTGTAAACACTTTTGAAAGGCTGAACCAAATAATGAGACCAAAAATAAAATAAAACAAAACAAAACGATAACAACAACAAAAAAAAAAACCAAGCACCAAACAGCAGTAAAAAGTAAACAGATTGCCTTGACAGAGAGGCAAATTTAAAGGCACAAGAGGAAAAGCAAATTAGAAGCAGCATCAGGCTGTAGACACCCTTTTACAAAGATATGCCTGCCAAATTGCAATCAATCAACATCTTCAAATATTAAGGAAAAATAGTTTTGCTGTGGAACTCTATACCTGGCTAACATTATTTAAGAGAAATTATATTCACTAATATGATACGTTTGTCGAAAGAGTTACTGCCTTGACCCTTCCTTCGGCAAGAAGGAAGGTGAGCTTATAGAGAGGATTAGAGGTGTCAGATTTAACAGTGAGCAAAGAAAGAAAAAAAATGGGGAAATCTGAACAAACACCAATTGCGAATAACAATGATAACAATAATAGCAACCTAGCCAAGGGCTTGAAGACATAGTAGATCTAAAGAACAGACAGCAAGGATTGTGAAGATGCCAGAGTTCAAACTAAAGTTTTCTTCTTCTTCTCCTCCTCCTCCCCCTCTTCCTTCTCCTCTTACTTTGGATGAGAATACAAAAGTTGACTGTTTTGTAATTTCAGAAAAAAAAATATGCTGCTAAAACAGCCACACTAAAATGTTGGAAATATTCATAGACATTAATAATTTCTAAACTGGAACGGTAGAAGTAAGGAAAAGCAGAGAAATGCAACTCGATCAGACCAGCAAAGATCAGCACTTAAGGGCTGGAGGTCTAACTCAGAGGTTCAGCACTTCCCAGCACAAAGCTCCCTGTTCAATCCTGAGCAGCACTGAAGACAACGCAATATAGAAGTGCTTGAATACACTTTATGTGAGCTGAGAAGAGACGGGCATTGCTGGTGGGAATAGACACAAGAGCAACATTCTAGAAAACATTTGAATTGCATGTGACAGGAATCATAAATTTTTCACGAATTGAACTTCTGACTGGTACAAAGAGGTGAGTCTAGTGCGATCAGCACTCGAGAGTCCCTCTTTCATGCAAAGAATAAGAAAATGCGCTAATCTAAGAGCCCCACCTAGTATTTGGCTCATTTGCCCATTCACACGCCACCATGCAAGGACACAGTGTATCTTCTTTCCAGAGCACAAGGCAGCAAGCCCCACCTTGGTCGACAACCTTGTTGCTCACATCCTGGCCTTCCCCCAAGAAAGGTCAGAAATGAATGTCCTCTCTTTATAAAACTACCCAGGCTCAGGTGTTCCATTGCAACACCAACACTTAGCCTATTAAGACAAATATGTAGTAAGCTATTAAAATGACTATGATATAGGTTAAAATGAAGAACAAACAGAAGAATGAAAACATTGACATTGATTGAATGCTAACTATGGGTCAGATATTTTTCTCATCCTTCAGTTGGATTAGCTCCTTTAGCTCTCGTCATCTCACTTTGAGGCAGAAGACCTCTATATTCTCATTTGACAGATGTGTTACAGAGTGGCGTGCTCCCCTGGATCCTGATCTCGACAATCTTGGCACAGTGTGGTAGTCTGTACCACTCTGCTAGTATGTCTGGAATCACATTTACAACTCCTCCTCCATTGTGGGTAATATACCTTAGTTCTTAATAAAAGTGGCCAGATTTTAGGTGAACTTTCATGTCCAGATGTTTTTTTTATTTTCAGAATTTCCCTCCAGGAGAGTATTTATCATTAACAATCACATATAACTTTGTCTTTAGAATAGAAAGAACAATTAGCCCACTCTATATGATATAATAACAATACAACAGTGGACTCCTCAATACACTACAGAATTGTACTTTTGCATTAACCAAGAAGAGGGTAACAGATGGTGATTCTTAAACTTCCTTGGGATGTGACTTGCTAAGAATCTACTAGAAACTTCCTTTTCCTCTACTAAATGTGCATGAATCCACAGTTTCAAGAAATCCATCTATTTCCAGTATCCAAATATAGACCATAGGTATATATCCTAGAGTTAAGAATGTCAGGTTAGGCTGAGTACAATAATGCGTGTCTATGATCCCAGCTCTTAGAAGGCTGAAGCAAAAGGATCCGAGTATCAGGGCTGGCATACGCTATGCAAATATGTCAAGACCCTAGCTCAAACAACACAACACAAAACAAACAAACAACAAACAGGTTAAAATTCCCTACTTATCCAGTAGCATCAGCTACCTAGCCCACTTCTGGTACCATGGAGGAAAGCCATCCTTATGTTTATCTCCCTGTGCTGTGTTGGTGCTCTCTGACCCTACCCGAGGATGTCTCAGTACTGGCAGGATCAAAGTAGTATAAATATGGACCTGAAAATATAAAAGTATGACAGCCACTTATGTCATGCTGAATACTCAGAAAAGAGAAAGTGGTGGCATCTCTGACCAAGAACTGAAGGAAAAGACAAAAGAGGTGGCAATAAGAAACCTCTTTTCTTCCTCTAATATAGTCTTGTTGAGATACAAAGTCCTATATTTGATAGCTAGAAAAATCTAAAATGAAGGGACCAAAGGTAGTCACTATGTGGGAAAAATGATTTCTCGTCCAGGTTTAAATGAAAATACAGGTCACTTTCTGCAAGGCTGGCGAGACTGCTAAGGAGGAGAAAGGTACAGATGTTAGGACAGCAAAGTGCAAGACTGAAGAAACCCTGGAATTCCAGGGTTTCAGTTCTGCACAGCCCTAGACTCTAGAGCTTAGAATACAGTAGCTGCGGAGGATGCCTCCTGACCCGCCTATTACTATTCTGGCAAGACAGTATCTCTGGACCTGCAGATGAGAGGCTGTAAATTCATGCCCAGCTATAGCTGATTTACTTCATTCCTTGGGATTCCCCATTGGCCTACACCCAAAGCATGTATTTCAACTTTTGTTTCCTGACTTCCCAATCCACAGAAAATAAGAAGGAAGGAGAGTTTTGAAATAGAATGCTAATGGGAGGGGTTTTTTTGTTTGTTTGTTTGGTTGGTTGGTTGGTTTGGTTTGTTTTCTTTTTACTGCTGAAAAGGAAAGGACAACATTATTAGAGGCATTAGCTGAGTCATAAGGGATGGTAGTGTGCTTGTCATGATGGCTCACATTCCTCAGTCAGTGCTTGCCATGAAACACTGAAGTGTGTGTAACAAGGCTTATTTACTTTAAACAGAATTGAATAAAAGAAAAACTTAAATTGGGCTTCAAAAGATATGCCTTGGTTATTTGCAAATTCTATGTCCAGAATACACTTTCCTTTTCAAAGATGCAAGGCAACCGAGGCATTGCATGGGAACATTCCACAGATCAAACACCAGCTACAGCACTCTACCTGTGGGAGGTACATTTAGCCCATCTGTATGCATGCGATGAAATCACATGATGGATTAGCCTCTCCAAAACACATGAGGGAGTGTGTTATAGCCAGAATTTACACATACCTTTCAGAGTGAGGGAATGCTGAGTAGAAATAGGAAGCTATTCACTGAGAACAAGGCAGGAAACTGGCCTTCCATTGGCCCTAGGCTCTGGATAGACTTAGCATCGCTAATACTGACAGCATCTACAACCTGAAGCCTTTGCATAAGTGCGTATGGTAGATACTGACCCTGAGCTTGGATGTAAAGTAGGAGCTAAGAGAAAACAATCAGGACTTGTCCTTCTACTGCCTTATTATTCTGTGAGGCAACTAAACCCAAGTCATGCTGCAGACAAGCCTCTCAATCCTGTGATCCACTCACTCCCTGACCCTACCCTTGTCTTGCTGTGTCTTCTACAATACTCTCTATGTCCTAGATACCTAAACCATATAAACACCCAACTAAAAAAGAAAATTACCTACAATTTCCCTAATGGACATAGATGCAAAAATTCTTAATAAAATACCTACAAACTAAATCTGAGAACATATCAAAATGATCATCCACCATCACGATCAATTAGGCTTCATCCCAAAGATGCAGGGATGGTTCAACATATATAAAGTGATAAATGTAATCCACCATATAAGCAAACTGGAAAAAAAATCATCTCATTAAATGGAAAAAGGACTTTGACAAAATCTAACACCCTTGCATGATAGAAGTCCTGGAGAGATTAGGAATACAAGGGGCATCATAAAGGCTGGAGAGATTAGGAATACAAGGGACATCATAAAGGCTGGAGAGATCAGGAATACAAGGGACATCATAAAGGCTGGAGAGATTAGGAATACAAGGGGCATCATAAAGGCAGTTTATAGAAAAGGCACTAAAATCAGGACC
This sequence comes from Lophiomys imhausi, assembly GCA_907164525.1. Taxonomy (NCBI): domain Eukaryota; kingdom Metazoa; phylum Chordata; class Mammalia; order Rodentia; family Muridae; genus Lophiomys; species Lophiomys imhausi. The sequence goes on along the minus strand of CAJQZJ010034075.1, from coordinate 4,554,941 downwards.
AAGAAAAGGCTGTCCATTATCTCCATACCTATGCAATATAGATATTGGTTAGGTAATCAATATCTGATTTGACTTCACATCCACTCCATAAGATGGAACCCATACCCAATACTACTTGGGAGACTAGATAGCCCCAGAGATGTAAGGTATAACCAAATACTACTCTTCTACTAAATGAATATAGCAATAAAATGATTCTTAATGGAATTCTACTATACTCATAGATTAGTTCCTTAACCTTAACTCAGCCATCATCTGAGAACTTTCCTCCTATAGCATATGGGAACCAATACAGAGACCCCCAGTCAGAAAATATGTAGAGTGAGAGACCTTTGAACACCCAGCCCTAAACAAGAAGTCCCCATCAATTTCCTCCCCCTCATGACTCAGGAAACTGTGGTAAGAGGTTTTTTTTATTAAAAAAAAAAAAAGAAATTTTGTTTTTGTTTAATCCCAGGGGTGGAGTTGCTTCAGTTAGTCCCCAGGTGTAATCAATATGTGCCTCATGAGCTAGCAGAGGTGGGACTTAGCCACCTGCAGCATGTGAATTCTGAGGACCAAGGGATTAAAAGCCAGAGCTCTGGGGAGAGAGGGGCTCTACAAAGAAGAAAGAGGTTCCTGCTCTTCCTGCTGCTGGTGCTCACCGAAACTGCTGCTGGTTCTTCCTGCTGCTGTCTTCTGGTTTTCTGGTTTGTTGGACTTCTGGACAGTGTGATTACTGGTATTGCCCATAAAGAACCTGACGACCCTAATCATTAGGAAGTAGCTCAAAGAGAACTCCGTCCTTTTTCCCTTTAACCTTCCTTCTCTTCCATCTAGTGTTGGGGGTTGGAAGGGAGGTAGAGGTATTAAGTATAGTAAAACAATTAGAGTTAAAAATAAAACAAAAATAATAAAAGCCACCTTGTTAAAGGGAACCCTGAAGAAGAGGAGGCAGAAAGAGTGTAAGAGCTAGAATGGTTAGAGGACCCCAAAGAAACAAGACCCTCTAAATCTACAGGATCCATGAACATATGAATTCATAGAGAATGAGTCAACATACACAGGGCCTGAACAGGTTTGCAACACATGGAATCCTAGAACTGAAAGGAAAATGGACTCATGCCCCATCCTCAGCCCAGAAGCAATCTTCAATTGATAACCACTTGCAAGTGAGAATGTAATTTTCGCCAAGGGAATCTCACGGAGGAACAAACTACTAAGCTGTATGCCCAGCAATAGGTACCCAACAGAAAACGAACTCAAAGGTGTCTTTAGGGGTTCCTTGTCTCATAATGGTGTGTCAGGGCTTTTTTATCTTATTTTTTTATTTTAATTTTATTTTATTTATATATTTTCTCTCTTTTTACCCTGCAGATCCTCTGGGTATATATTACAGATTGTAACAAACTATAGAAATGATCCCTGAAAGTATAGTCTTTATATTACAGATTGTAGTGTAGTGTTTTTATGGGATTCCTGAGTGTGCGAATGAATGGGTCTCTGTGTCTCTATCTGCTTTCTTGTGCCTCTTTTTGGGTCTTTTCCATCTATTTGTTTGTTTTATCCTATTCTAATGTTATATTTTATTGCTATCCCTTAGAAGCCTGTTTGTTTTCTAATGAGAGACAGAAAGGGGGGGGTGGATCCAGATGAATGAGGAGTGGAGAAGAACTGGGAGGAGGAGAGGGAGGGAAAACCATAATTAGAATATATTTTATGCAAAAAGTCTATTTTCAATAAAAGTAAAAGAATAATAAAATGGAAAAAACAGCAGCTTCTGCAGATATTGTCATACACCCAAGACCATTATTGATGTTACTATCCTTATCCCAGAATGCCACTGGTTGTTATTCTAAGGAGAACCACATTTTAAATTACACCATAATGAACTCAGCATGGAATACCAGTGATGAGGAAGAAATAGAGATAGAGGGAAGAGGAAATGAAAAGAAGCAGGAAGGAGGATAGGACAAGGAAGAAGAAGAACACATCAAGTTAAAACCTTCACAACAAAATTTAGCTCCTCTTTATTTTCTTTTCTAATGTTACATTTTGCAGTGTGGCAGGAATAACGTCAGCTGCTTTATAGCACACTCACAATAAATGGCTTCTGAGCTTGATTTACAGCCTCAGCTAAACATGGACACTTAATCATCCCCAGCAGCTGCTTAAGGTTCTATATATCACCGTTCAGGAGTGATTATGTGGGAACCATACTTAAAGGGCAAGAGAGCTGCTGGTTGGGTGTTGATGCGGCTCAGTGCTCCAGTATGGGGTGGTAAGTCTGGGCATGTGCCACAAAGTTTCTTCAGTTCTATGTTGTCCTTCTCATAAAGTGGCCAGGAAATGCTGCCTGGGTTTCTTGAAAATTTGAAGGCCTTCAACATAAGGATAGAGAGCAATGCAGGCATTCAAGTGCCTGTTATACCTCCTGGAAAATCTCCAAGTGAAGGCAGAACACCTCGATGGGCAATGTTCTTTCTACATGCCCTCTTTTAGTGACATGGGTCTTTTAAAATGCTAACACTGGAATCAGCAAGATGACTCAGTGGTAAGGGCTTCTGGTGCCAAGTCTGATCCTCAGAACCCACATGGGAGAAGAAAACTGATTCCCACAAGTTGTTCTATGATCTACACACACACAATCATATTATACACATTTACACATACAGAGGAACAAATAAATACAAATAAAAATTTTAAAAATAATAATATTCTTGTGCTGGTTAGATTTTACTTGGTTTAACACAAGTTAGAATCCTCTGGGGAAACCAAAGTTCAATTGAGAAAAATGCCCCCAATCAAATTGGCCTGTAGGCAAACCTATGGAGCATTTTTGTTGATTAATGATGGGTGCAGAAGGGCCCAGCCCACTGTGTGCAGCACCTCTCCTGGTCAAGTGGTCCTGGAGTATATAATAAAGTAGGCTGAGCAAGCCAGCAAGCTGTGTTCCTCCATGGCTTCTGCTTTCATTCCTTTCATTCCTTCTTCCAGGTTCTTGCCTGTGCCTCCTTTCAAGAGGATCAGGAAGTAGAAACCAAATAAACCCTTCCCAACCCAAGTTGCTTTTAGCCTTGGTGTTTCATCACATGAATAGAAAGCAAACTAAGACAAGGTTAATGAAGGCCTTTGTTCAGATTGCAGACCATTCCAAATGGAGGAGTAGACACCAAGGTTCCCCAAGTTGCCTTAACTAGAACCTGCCTTGAAAAGAAGTTATTCTTTTTTATTTTAATTTATTACTTCAGGTTACACCTCCATCACAGTACCCTCTTTCACCCTTTCCCAGTCTCACCCTCCCACCCTCTACCCCATCTCCCTTCCTGACCTTGAATTTCTGCCCACACCCAAGATTGTATTATCTATAAGATGAGAACTTGGGAGGAACAGTGACAGAGAAAGGCATTCTGTCAGTAAAACTCTGTTCATTGACTCTTTACAACTCCTTAAGCTCAGATTCACTGGCCTTTAGAATAGTGATTCCAGTGATTCTATGTCGTCCCTGGAAGTAGAAGTCTGTTTAGGCAGACATCATTACTGTAATATCTCCAAACTCAGACCTATGGCTCTCCCATCCATTAGCTTACATAAGATATAGCTTTTACCCGACAAGAAGATGTTGACAGTCAGCAGAATTCACGGAGCTTTTGACGAAGGGTTACAATGAAAATGGTGGGTTGTGTCTGCTAACAAGGAAGGGATTTGAAAGAGGCAAGGACGCGCTTGGCCATCTCACAGAGCAAGCTACCTGAAAGAGGCTACAGTAATGGCATATTATGAGCCCTTCTAATTTCACTCCTTCATTAAGCAGTAGCTTTTTATAATTGCATAACAGATTTTATTGTCTTTTACAAAATTTTTAGCTGAATGGGAAATTTTGTTTTGGTCACTTGAGGATCTGAATTATGTCAAAGTAAGAAAACTTTCTTAACTGTGAAAAAAAAAATAAGGCCTTGCTGTGTGTGTGAGCCTTCCTACTATACTTTAGCTCCTCCTGACAGTTCTACTGAGCACATTCTGTTGTTTCCAAATAAGGACACTGAACACAAAGTGTATAGCTTTATGAGGGCACAGTCTGGCAAGCCAAAGAGCTGAACTTCTGATGCCAACTGAAAAGCTACACAGGAACACTTACTTAGTACTTAAAAAGAAAGGGTCAGTAAAGTTTGCCCCTATTGTTCCTTAGACAGGGGTAATTTTTTGTAATAAATTTCAAGTAATATCAAATTTCCTTTGCTAGACAATGAATTTTTGAAAATGAAGGTTGTTTTATCTTTTTGGCATCATGGTTGTCTTTATAAAGTATTATTGGCAGAGATTGGGTATTATGGCTAAATTTGATGGTCAAGTTGACACACCTGAGTAGAGGGAATATCAGTTGTATAATTGTCCTGATCAGAATGCGCATCTTTGAAGCATTTTCTTACTTGCTAATTGGTGTAGAGGTCCAGCCTCCTGTGGGTGATGTCATCCTTGGGGAGATGTATCTGGGCTGTGTAAGAAAGATAGCTTAGGAAGCCAGAGAGAGCAAAGCAATAGGTAATGTTTTCCCACAGTTTCTCCTTCAGTTACTACCTCCAGTCTCCTGCCTTGAGTTCCTGCCTTTGCTTTCCTCAGTGATGGACTGTGGAACCAGTAAGGTAAAAACAAAACAAAATCCATTACCCCCACGGTTGCTTTTGGCCATGGTGTTTATCAAATCAAACTAGTATGCTGGATAAGGATTTTCAACCTGTGGTCTTCCAGATTTCTATGGGATGAGAGTAGAATATGGTGAAGGATTTGTCTTGTAGACCACAAGGTGTTCCATGTCCTCTGAGACCAAAAGTGACTGATAATACTTCCTTGCAAATTCCTTAGATTTCCCCTGAATGTCTGCTTGGTCAGCTCCCAAATGGGCATGTGGATTCCAGTGATGAACTGTGCGGTGCGGTGTTGTACCTCAGGAGTTGGGGCTGAGAGTTTTGCCCACGTTAGCACTTTGTAGCTGTGTGACCTCAGGCAGATGATCTAACCTCTTTGACCTTTCATTTCATCATCAGCTAAATATGGGTATTATTAGTATTTACCCAAGAGCATATCTTCTAGCCATATGATAAGCACTTAATACATATGCAGTGTTGCTTAGTTTTCTGTTTTGATCACGCTCCCTCTCCAGCTCTTCTCCAAACTTCTAACAATTGGAAAATTGATCATTGCCACAGGAATTCTGGTAGTGTTATTGTATAAAGAACAGAGGGCTAAAGGTTTTGCTGGATTTCCCTTTGAACAGCCTTTGGGATTTGGAGAACAGTGTTCACCTGACCTACCGAGAGATGTCAAGCAGCTTCCCCAGCTGCACCTCCTTTTTTTTTTTTTTTTCTTTCTTCACAACTGTTCAGCATGGATATGTGAGAACTCGGTCTCTCGTCATGCCATGACTTTTTATCACTCAGAAAAATCAAACTAAATGAGGCACAGAACCCCTGCCTGATGTGAAAGACTGGTAAGTTCTCTTGCAATAACAAAAGGAAAGCCTCAGTCAGCCAGTTTATTTATAGTTATAAGAGGTACACCTAACCTACAATCTCAGAATTTCAATCAGAAGAAAGAGCTAATCTAAAACATATCCCCCATGTCCACTTCAGGCACCTTGCCCTTGCTGAACCTGGCACTTTCTTTTTTTTTTTTTTTTTTTGTTACTCAACTTCTGGAGAGATTGTTGCAGGTAGGCAATGACTAGTGAAGTTAAGGGAGCTACCATCGCTAGGAAATCCACCAGATAAATTACCATACAGTATCAGGGAACAAGGAACAACTGAACACCTTTCAAGAAACCATACTGAGTTGGAAGGCAACCATCTCTATGCACATTCAGCTCCAAGGGTCTTTCTATGGCACATGGAAATGTGATGTTCTCACCTTCAGCCAGCCAAAGAAAGGGTCATACTCTTGTAGCATTCATCTTCCTATCATGACATGCCCTAACAGGATGATTGGGGTACTGCTGGGGGATGTCATTCTGGAATGTGAGCCCAGGGCAAGAACACTACATTGGGACTGTCAGGAAGCACAAGAAGGCCAGACTACTGCAGCCCTTCTAGGTACTATAGAATGAGTGAGGAATGCATTCTTATTTATCACACTAAAGAATACCAAGTCTGGAGGGCAGGTAGATGTTTACTCAGTAAAGTGCATGCTATGCAACCATAAGAACCTGAGTTCAATAGACTCACACAAAAGCCAGGCATAGTGACACAAATTCATAATCCCAGCACTAAAGAGTGGCAGACAGGTAGATCCATGCTGTTCATAGGGAAGCTAACATAACTGAATGAATAAGCTCCAGACTGAGTGAGAGACACTGGAGAGTTATCCAGGCAGACCCCCAATGATGGTGACACCTCTTTCTCTCTCTCTCTCTCTCTCTCTCTCTCTCTTTCTCTCTCTCATGCACACACACACACACACACACACACACACACACACACACACACACAC
>CAJQZJ010034075.1:4534615-4548469 GCA_907164525.1 Lophiomys imhausi | reverse complement strand
CACACACACACACACACACACACACACACACACACACACACACACACGTACCATACCCACACACTATTCACATCACATATCCTGTCTTACATACTCACACAGGACTCATGAGCATCCCAAAATTTTCCTTCTTCCCACTCACAATGGGGACTGAATGGGTCACTTGCTCTTACCATTTTGAATCACCTCAAGTTCCCATGCACCATCCAATAATGCATAGTCATCCCTGACTGCCATCCATTGGGATGCTCCAAGAATGCCCTCATTGTTCTCAGTGAGTCACCTCGTGTCTCTCATCTGACAGAATGTTGAGGAGTGTGTGAATCTGGATCCCTGGGCTACTTTGTCACTTAATAAAACAGCAGTGATTCAGATTGTTCTTGCCAATGACTTGAAACCCTATGTTTGGAAAGGACTGAAATTATGAACGGAACTTTTTGGGAGGACATAGTCTTCACTTTCATCCTGGGGAAGAGTCCCTCCTGGTATTGGGATGCCTGTACATATATCACAGATTTTTTGTGAAACTATAGAAGGTTTCAGAAATAATGTGGAGTTGGCTTTCTGTATCTGTGGGTTCTGCATTTGCAGATCCAATTCACCAGAGATAGAAAGTATCTGCAGGGAGGAACTTTATCAATACTGAACACATGCTGACTTCTAGTCATTATTCCTTTCCTTAATGCACTACAATGATTAATAACACAACACTTATAGCATATCATTATAAGCAATGTAGAGATGACATAAAGTGTTTAGGGGGATGTGTGTATAGGTTGTGTTCATATAGTATGCCATTTTATGAAAGAGATTTGAGCATCTGTAGGTTTTAGTATCTATGGAAAGTTCTCAAACTTCTAGCCCCCAAGTACCAACGATATGGAAACACTTGATGTAAAAAAAAAAAAAAAACACCTGAAAGGGGGTTATTATTGTTACTTGTTTTGGTTTTGGTTTCAAATGTCCCGCAAAAGCTCATGCATGGAAGGCTTGGTCCATAATGCATCAGTGTTCAGATATGAGGCTTCTGGGAAACAGATAAGGAGCCTTTGTGGATGGCCTGAGCCACTCACAGATTCACAGCTTAATAGGCTATTGGATGGCTGCTACGCTGAGACAGGGCCTAGTCAGAGGAAGAAAGCTATTGGCGGTATATCATTGAAAGGCACATTTTGTCTCCAACCCCCTTTTCTCTCTTTTTCTGTTTCTCAACTTCTGTAAGATAAGATTAAAACCTGGGAAAGTCTGAGCTAAAACTAACCTTTCTTTATAAACCAACTACCTCAGGTGTCTTGTTGAAGAAAGCTGACTACTACAACATGAAAAGCAGAGTTTTTTTTTTAAACAAAGTCTTCTTGATAGCTTTAGAAATACAAGGGTCTTGTATTTCTTTGTTCATACAATGCCTGAGAAAGGGAACACTAAACCTTTCACAGTAATCCCCAAGATCCTGCACATTAACAACTAAACAGCCCCACCATATATCCACTGGGGCTCTTTGAGATTCACTTTTCCAAGCCTCAAATTTCCTGTCTTGTGTTCCATCCAACACACACACACACACACACACACACTCACACACACACACACATATACAAACACACACACATGCACAAACACACACATGCACACTTATACAAACATTTACACATTCACACACATGCTCGCACACACACACACCACAGCCTTGCAGGAGCTCCAGTGGTATTTTGAAACATCTCACAATGCTAAGGCAGAGCAATTGGTTCCAGATGTCTTTAGAATTAACTTGGAATAGGAGCTAAAAGGCCGTGAGTCTCAGCTTTTCCATGGGTGAGTCACCTTGCTCCCTGAAGAAGACAACACTATCTCCTCCCAAGCCCCTTTCTTCACCACCACTAAGTTAGTGATGCTCTGTCTCCCCAACAGCTGTTAGGAGTAAGTGAGAAAATGCCCACAGAAATGCTTGGGAACTGTAAGGCACCTGTAGTTGTGTCTCTGTGCATGTGGTTTAGTGTGGACTGCACCTGAAATAACAGGACCCAACTTAATGAAGGCTCTTTCCCCAAGGTAGTTGGCTTTCCAGACCAGAGCCATGCTAAATCAAACCAGAAAAAAACAAAAGTGTTTGTCCGGCATTTAGAAAAGTTGATTTTATTAATTATGTACTCTTATCTTAAGTGTGAGTTTCTAAAATATTTCATTAGAATATGATTTACTTTTAGCAGATTACTGGGAGTTTTAGTCCCTCTTTACCTCGTGCTCCCCTTTCTCAGCTTTGCCTCAGCTCTGTGTCCTGAGCCTTGCCTGGGACTTGCTAATCTTCAGTATAGACTTTTTGTTCCTTAGCCCATGTTGTAGGGAGAAGCAGCCTGCTGGATGTTTGTCCTTCTTTTTGACCCCACATTTGAAGGTATCAATCAAGCTGGTCACTAGCCTCCTTTCCTCTTTAGTGAGTTGTCCAAATTTAACAGTTCCTTACAGTGGCTAATCTTCCCTGGAGAAGCAATGCTTTAAAACTAGTTTTCAACTTGCTTGCTGATTTCTGAAACTACCTATGAGGAACAATAGCAATGACAAAAGAATGCTCCTGCATCTCCCCACATTCTGACTGTAGTAGATCTTCTATTGTGTTCTCCCACCCTAAAACTTGAGGCAGGAACAGCTGGTCTGCACATAGTGCAAAGGGTGTTATTGTGGTGTGTTATTGGACTCGAGTTGTCTGAAGTCCCCTGATTGTTGTTCTTATAACCTAAGAGTATGATATTACAAAAGAATGAAGCTTTTTAACTAGGTTTATAAGAACAATGGAGCCTTCTAGCCCAACCTGACTTTGGAGTTATGGTCTGTCACAGTTATCATTTATACAGTTTTCCAAGTGGAGAAAGTTGACAATTTTATCAAAGCCTTCTTCGTTTATAAAGTATCTTTTGACCTGGTATTCCACTGCTTTACCTGTAGACTTATTTATTCTTGAGAAACAACTACTTCTGAACATTCACCAGAGTAAGCCTGTGGTCGCTGTCACTGGTTTACCAGTGAGAGACTGCATGATAGGATTCCAGCTACACCCTAAGGGGTGGGACTGGTCAGGAGGCAGCTGGAATGTAAGGTGGCTGCCTAGCTTCAGAGTTTGTCATTCAGTCTCTTTTGCCTCTTGGACACTCCCAGGATTGGGTGTGCCCTTACAGCAGCCTGAGAGGCCTGATGTCTTACCCACTTTCCACTTGAGAAATTGAGACTCCAAAAAGTAAAACGATGGGACCCAAGCTCAACTTTTGTTTTTGTGAAAATCCACATGAAATCCAGGAATAGCACATATGCCTCTCTGTCTTCCCCTCTGCAGCACCAGGGTCCTGACAGTAGACACTCACATCCAAATTTGCAGCTCAGAAAAAATGGGCAAGAAATGAGGTGAGAGATCGAAGGAATCATTGAAAAGTGTGTCCCCACTGCACATCTAGTTTGTGTGCTGGAATAACAACTCTGCTACCTCTAGAAGGGCTGACCATGTTCACTTTATGAATGAGTATGCAAAACCTATGTATTTACCTCATTCAGCCCGCTTGGCAGTCTCAGAAAGCACAAAAGCCAGACAGATTTCTGCTTTTGGAGACTCCACCTCTGGGCAAGACCATCTTGAGTTCTGGTGGTTCACATGCTGTCATGTGTTTGCTGTGACCTGCTCCCAGTTGGTCACTTTTACACACGTGTCAGGTCAAGATGGATGAGATTTATATCATTTTAATTAATATTAATAATCATCTTCATCTCAGTAAACCTTTCACGAGAGACATTCAAATCACTACCTGATAATGTGAAACCCCCAGAGAGAAGTTATCACTCTGCAGAGCTGTGAGAACTTCCCTGGCCTTTCAGACCTCATCTGGGCAGGGTCTGTGTGACAAGTATCTGGGGAAAGCAAGCAGGTGCTTCAGACAAGTGGGTGTGACTTGCATGTATAATTCCACTCCTGCTTTGAAATATTGTCCTTCTGTATCCAGTTCTACTGTATTTGCCATCTGTAAGCCATTACTTTTGAAGTCAGATTTTTAAAATATTAGTGATAATACCAGAAGCCAGTTTCTAGTGAATGCTTACTGTATTCAAACAATGAACTTCAGAGTGACATTGCTCTCTCCCACTCCACATAAAGATGTCACTCTTACCCATGCCTCAGCGTAAAGACGTCATTCTCACCCCTGTCTTACAGAAGAGCCAGTCTCAAGGAGGCTGCCTGCCTAACTCATATATCCACTAAGTTACAGGGTTATATCCATGTTCAAGCTGGTTTGTTTGCATCTGATTTCATGTCAAGTGGATAGACTTACCAACACCAGTTTGGCAGAAGCAAAATGGTTTGGATAAAATTGAATAGTTAGAAGAAAATCAGTTCATGGGACTATAAGAAAAAAAGAGAGGAGCAAGATTGTTTTTTTAAAAGTTGAGTGAATGAGGAGACTATAAAGTGAATTTGAGAATCCCTTCTCATCCATTGGATGAGGCTGAATGGGCTTCTCATTCATGAATCATTAGAGCTAGAAGCTAGAGGCTTATTTTACACTTGAGGAATCCAGGGAACAGAGAAGGAAGTGCTTGTCCAAGGTTATCATAATCATAAACATTTTCACTATTTCCTCAGAGATTTGTAACCTCTTATTTCTTCATGACATATTTGGGGATATTTACAGACCAAATCTTAGTATAAAACAAAACATTTTACTGTGGTTCATTTCTTTATGTGAACATCACAGTTTGGTGGCATTCAGTGCACAGTCTGTCCTAGCAGATGGAAGCCTCAGAACACTGACAATTTAGATCAATGACATCAGCAAGATATTCTCCAGAATCATTAAAACTTTCTGGTTTCCAGATCCTAAATGTGAGTGTGCCATTCTTGAGAGTAGGACTGTTCCCTTCAGTTTAGATGTCATATCTATGGTTCCTGTGTCTCAGGAGGGATTATTCAGTAGTGGATAGGGGCTGGCCATTGATACACCCATTTATTGGACCATGTCCTGCACATGGGTCTTCAGTGTTGAAGACCACAGGCTCCCATTATCATCCTAAGTGTCTCAACCTCACACCTCTACATGCCTGTTGATCGAACTACGCAGATGAATGAATGTAAAAATCCAGTTGTCTTTCTCAGCCCTGGAACAAAGTAAAGCAAGGCTCACCATGGACTGTCACATGAACTTGACAAACATGACATCTAGCCCACAGCACTATTACTGGTTCAGGTGGAGAACGGACTAAAGTCTAGGCTGATTGTGTTGAACCTTATGTGTGCTTTTCCAGAATCAGGTGGTCCTGCCTTGATTTATCCACCAGGAAATAGGCAGTGACTGTGAAGGCCTCCTCCACTTGTCATTTATTCTTAGGAAACACGGTGGCATGAGGCAATGGAAAGGAAGACTAGAAATCCCTTTAAACAGCATTGGGAAGGCTTTTGATTCATTTTTCAGTTAAACCTGTGTCTTCCCATAAACATAAAAATTTCATCCATGATGTTCTTGTGAAAGCTTCATCCACGGCTCTAGGGATTGGTTTGCTCCAGTTTTGCCTATTCGACATTGACTGTTCAGTGTGCTGTCTGGCAAAGAGATAAACATGCAAAAGGCACCATCCTCCCTGATCTCATAAACACACAGTGGCATTACTTACTTAGCTGGGCTAAGACAACTGGCTTTCAAGTCACACACCCGGGACACAGCTTCCATTCTCGTTTCATTAGCTGTGCAACATTAAATCTAAGTCCTTAACTTCTTAAATTCTTGTGCCATCAAATGTGAAGTGTGGGAAATGCCAATAACATTCATCATTCCAAGGTCTTGGTTGGGTTTATTGATATCATACAACTACCTAGTAGAAAACATGGTAAGCAACCCCACTCCCAAGAAAAGATTATCTACTGAGCATCGATCTCACATTTCTATTATATTTGTTTTCATAAAATAATATGAATCTAAACTTGGTCAATAGCAATGGGGGCAGTGTAGTGAAGATATTGGGAATGTTTTTGAAGGAAAAAATGTGAGTGGGGTGGAATTTGGGAAGAAAATCAGATATTAGGACCAAAGCCAAATATGATTCCATAATTTCAAATGAGGGACTGAGTATAAATGAGCATGAATGCAGGGGAGGATGGCATACTCGGGGGCATGTGGAGTTTTGGTTTTAAAAATGGACATTTATGAAGGAAGTCCATTTGGATAGAACATCTGACACACAGAACAGGAGGATATTAAAGTTGCAGAGAGCATCCATGAAAGTATTTTATGTATGGAAACCAATCTAGTGAGCCCATTTTCTGTACTGTTATTGCTAAAGGTTATAACACTAAAGAGAATATGTGGACTTTCTAGAGTATCAGCTTTGGACTTATTAAAATAAATAACCCAGTTTGATGAAGGAACATTTAGATTTACTTCTAAAGTCTAGTACAACTCAGAAGCTGTGAGTCTCTTGTGGTCTTGCTTTTGGGTGACATTACACCTGTGACTTAAAACCTCCTTTGAGGGCATGTGGAGTGAATTTTGAACTATGAGCCATACAAACCCAGCATGCAGTGATGACACTACACCAAAGCAAAGCCAAGAAAGATACTATCTACATTTACCTACTCTGATCCCAATTGGCAGCAAACAGCAGGAGAATCTTCCTGCCGTAGTGGTCACGATTTTCCAGCACTCCAGGGAACCCATCGATCAAAGCCCTCTTAATCCCAGGATCGTCTGCCTTGAAGTTTTTGAACATGTCCAGGTTTAGCTGGCGGTACTGAAAGTACTGGGCCAGGAGTCTGAAGGCATCAGCTTGGTGAAACTTCCTGGCTCGGAGAAATCGCAGGATGAAGGCATCATCTGTACGTAAAAACCCAATGTCCGGCCTGGTGATGATCATATCCCTGACCTGTTGAATGTCCTGGTGTAAAACGTCTGGGTTTTCATTCAGTTCCAAGCGGGCTTTCTCTATAGTGTCTGGACTGAGCCCAGCCTGCAAATGCGTCATCTTGGCCAGATCTCCTTCCCAAGTGCTTAAGCTCTGAGGTTTGAGAAGAACAGAAACTGGTCCCATTCACAGAAAAGTGTGCTGAATCCGTGTCCCATTCAAAGGTTCTCCTACAAGACTGCCCCCGAAACAGACAGGTACAGAGTCTTCTTTCTGTCCTTGGATAGTAGCAGGACATTCAGGCCCTATGCGGTGATGGCCGTCCAAAAGAGAGGGGAAACCGAAGCCATTGCTTACTGAAAAACAAATGCACACAAGAAAAACAAGAGAGAGTTGATGCAAAGAAAATCTGGGCAAATCAATTGGAACCTAGATAGAAAAGAATACAATAAAGTGTGAGTCGGAAGAGTGCATATTCTGCAACTAAATGCATTTTATCCTTTAGATTGGATATTTGGCCTTATTAATATCACAAGCAACATTTGCTTATCTAAATACAAGAGATGGATAGGGCATCTTCAAAAACCCCAAGAGATCTGCAGAATATGGCATTCAAAGATGTTATCTTAAATTAATATTTTCTTTTTTTTTGATATCGAGACATATCAGCTCCTGACAGCACCCCCTATTCTACTCCAAGTAGAAGATAAGCATCGAAGAATCTCCACTGTAAGATGGTTGAATTAGTGGCAAGCCTATCTCTTGGCATGAAAAAACCCCTTGCTCCAACTGCAGACAGACTGCTGTCCAAAAAGGACAAAACTTGGTAGCAGGTAAGTCGACAGCCTAACTCTGCCAAGACAGGGTAGGTAAGTCCTTCATAATCCCGGCTCTACAACAAATGTCTGTCAGAGAAACAGGACCCAAAGGCTGAAGACTGATGCAGGAATGTATGGAGAGAAAATGGGAACTGTCCAGGCAGTCATTGGTATGTCATTTCTTAGTTTTGGAAGCTGCAGGCACTGCACTTCCTATATAAGCAGATGTATTTATCCCTCTCAGGTCTCTGAGGTGGTTGAAGAATAGACAGCTAGAGTCTCATAGTTAAATTTTGAGTTGTTTAGGAATCAAGAGGGTGTTATAGATCTAAGAAGATACTCTTAAAATTGTGTTGCAAGTTAGTATGAATGTTGAGTCAGATATAGACCTTTAAACTCATGGAGATGGTTAGATAGTAGAATGTTAAAGTCAGGGGCCAAATATGTATAAACTGGACATTGGGAAGGTATACTGGGCCATTTAACTCTCATAAATGTGGCATATTTATATCTGTTGTTTTGTATAGTATTTACTGTTATAAGAGAAGGAACCATCTGTTGGACTGAAAGGGGAAACTGCTGGGGGGAAGAGGGTGGAAGGGTGGGATAGGAAGGGGGAATAGGGAGGGGTTTGTGACTGAGATGTAACTTGAAGAAAAATAATAGAGTATTTAAAAAAAACATAAAGCATAAAATTAAAGCATTAAACAAAAGAACAATTGTAATAACCAAAAAAAATCACTTTAAATATTTAATATGCAAATATTTGAAGTATATTCACAAAAGTTTTAGTTACAGTTAGTAACTCCTCAAGATAATGATCTGTGGTCAGATTAACAATAGAGTGCTGTTTTATTAATGAAAGGTTTTTTTGTCACTACTAAAGCATGCTTTATGGGGCTGTTTATGGGCCTAGATACAGCTGAGATAGTATGGCGGCTATACAATTGATTGTTTTCCATTAGCTTCATTTCTCAGACAGAAGTATCTCAGACAGCAATCTGCTTCTCACATCTTCTGAAGGCAGCCATTAGCAGCCTGAGACTACTAAAGGTCACCCTAACCTAACCCTAAGGTGCCTAATTAATGATAAGAATGTTGTCACAATGGGCTGGATTGTGGCAGACAGGTGCAGGGCTAGAAGACTGACAAGGACATTCTGAGCAATGAGAAAGGTTTACAGGCTCCTGTGGGATTTGTTATCCTGAGTTCTTCCACTCCTGCAAAGAAACCACAGACACTTAATGCTCTCTATCTACTCTAGCACATCGATATGGACTCCAGAATCCACCTGTTTTCTGTAACATTTATATTGTTCTGAGATACTCTTTTACACAGGAAGATAAAAGAGTCTTGATTATCATCTTATTTCCCCATATAAATGATAAACACAAAAACCACCTGTATTCTTTGAATCTTTCTTGCTTTGAGTATTAATGTTTAAACTCTCACAGGCATCTGTCTAAGTAATCCTTCAAGTTCTCAAGACCAAAAGACGAGTGTGAGCATGTTTTAAAGCATGCATTGTTTCCTAAATGAACATTATTTATAGTGAGACAGAATATTTATTTCTCATATAATCATTATTAATAATGCTTAATTTTACAATCATTCAAAAGACAAAGTGAGTCTCCTGCTTAGATGATGTCTACACATGTCTATTTCATGGCTGGGGAGGTGAAGAACAAGTAACTGATGTTCATTTTTAATGTAATAATATAAAAATAACATGTTTAAATACATTTGATTGGTAAAATAACATCTAGCTCTAGAATGCACGAATACAAAACAGACTTTTATTTTTCACTAATCTTAAGGACTCACAATAGTGAAGGAAAGTAGTGCTATGAACTATTCTAGGGTTAATGGAAACTTCCGACTCTAGCGAGTTCAATATTCACCAAATGCGAAAATGTCTTCCCCCTATAGCCTCACCACAAGCTTTCAAAAGGCTGTTATATCGCACATTTCCATCCTCTGGTTCATCCTTACACTCACCACACCCTTAGACACATTACTGAACATATTCTCATCAACCAGCCAAAGATGGAGGTATAATTGTCATCTAAGTATAGGTACTAATGACACCGTGTTGTCTACTTCATGTCAACTTAACACAAGCTACAATCATCTGAGAGGAGGGAACCTCAATTGAAAAATTCCTTCCATAAAACTGAGCTACAGGCAAACCTGTACTGATCTTAAGTAGTAACTGATGGAGGAGGGCCCAGCCCACTGTGAGCAGTGCCATCCCTGGGCTGATGGTCCTGGGTGCTTTTAGAAAGCAGGCTGTGCAAACCATGAGGAGAAACCAGTAAGCAGCACTCTTCCTTCCACAACCTCTGCATCAGCTCCGCTTCCAGGTTCCTGCCTTGGTTTCCTTCAATGGACTGTGATTCAGGATGTGTAAAGCAAATAAATCCTTTCTTCCCCATGTTGCTTTTGGTCATGGTGTTTTATCACGGCAATAGAAACCCTGACTAAGATAGACACTAATAATGATGATGCTGGACCAAACACAAACTGGAAGACTACCAAGCAGCCCAGAGAGATGATTATCTAGTATTGAGTGGCGTTCATGTTACTGCATCCAAAAGACAAATTTTCAGTTTCCAGTTAAGTTGGCACCCATGAGTATTTGGCACTGACTCTTCCTCCTTAGTCCACCTTCTCCTTTGCTCATTCTTTTCTCTGTTCACATGCCCCAGCCATCTCCACTACCTGGCTTCTTGCCTTTCCATGCACATTCTTCTCCCTCTGTGCAAACCAATGCCAGAATCTTCAGGATCCTTCCCCATGATATGTCCACCTACAAGCAAATATCTTCAGTCCCTACTTTCCCCTGATCTCCAGGCTCCTCATTCAGTTGTCCACTCATTTCAGTGTAGATGTCCTACAGATACTAAAAACACGTGATGTTCAAAACTGAACTAATCATAGTTCCCTGGTCTGAATTTGAGCCTCCAGCTCCATCTCTTAGTGAATGACATCATCTTTCATGCAGGTTCACATGCTGGAAATTTGAGAGTCCACTCGTATTCTACCCTCTCCTTCACCACCCTCTACCAGGCAATCGCTCTTTTAATAGCACTCAAATTTGCTCATCTTTCCAGCTCCATGATTGCTGACATAATTAAACCATCACTCACTCATTTTTCAATCAGAAACAGGCTTTCTACCAGTCTATTCTCTGTATTCCCATTACTCTCTGGATTATAACTAAAATAAACTTGTATCACATTGTCATTAACATCCATTATTAGCTTCCAATGCCTCTTCATTCTTCAGAACTTATCCTGAAAGTCAGTTTCCCCAGGAAATCCTCCCTAGCCTTCAGAAATCAGAAATCAGAGGATCCACACACACTTAACTACACCATGTTTTATTACCATCTTCCCTTCTCCATTTTATTCAGAATCTCCTATGAAAGGAGGGTGTCTATTATTTATCCATGAATCCTCATTATATGTGACATAAAGAGGGTCAGCTCTGTGAGCAAAGAAGTTCATTGTATCTGCTGACATTTCTCATTGTCTAGGACAGGGGTCATGATGTAGCTAGCAGATGTTCCCTGTTATACAAAGCATCAATGAAAACATCAGTCAACATACCGCATGTACAATTCAGTGGTTCCTCCACATCTGGGGAAGGCTATTTTTTTCTTAAAGTCTTGCAGCTAACCTTTAATTCCCTCCTTTATCTACAAAGAATCCCCCCAGCCCCCTCCCAGAGAAATTCCTCTAGGTACATTATATTTCAGATCCTGGTCTCACTGAAGCATTCTGGGTAATGTTCACAGTTCCAAGCCAGGAAGCAGAGTGCTAAGAGCACAAAGCATACCAACAGCTCATTCCCTGAAGATTTAAAGCTGCTTTGGAGCAAGTTACTTACCTCCCAGTCCAGGGAACTCAACGATGTTTCCCAGATAAATTACTGTGGATTCAAGGGGAGAACTGAGGTTGCATTTTTCATGCCCTGCCTCCACACATAGCTATGCCTTCAATCTATAATATCTGAAATAAATTTGCTCCAATCTGTATCTCTATTCTGTGCTCAGCATGCAGTAGATACTTTTAGTAAGAATAGTCCAACAGGGCCCTGGATTTCATACTTACTATGATATATACATATATATCTTTCATTAAAAGTAAAACCTTCATACCAGAAGCCTGAGCAGACTACTATTTAAATAACACCAATCAATGCTATTAAGGCACAAGAAAAGCTGTGTGAAGAATGTTTTTCACAATGTAGCATTTTCCAATTAACCACAAGCTTTTGTTCTCACTCAACTTTTCTTAATAGGTTATATTGGACTTGAGGTCCTACTCACAAGTGAGAGTGGTTTACTTTCCCAATGGTATTCATAATAATGATAATAGTTCTAATTCATTATTTAGTGTCACTGTGTTCATTATGTCCCAGAAACTCACATACTCTCTTCATATACTACAGAACTTTTAAGAACAACTGGTTTTTTTTTTGTTTTGTTTTGTTTTAAGGAACAGAAATTGAGATGCAAAGAAATTAGACTTGTGAAGACATAGAAACTGGATGGCAGTCCAGATAATCTCTCTGGGCTATGTTCTTGATTCATGTGCTGGCTTGCCTCTGCTGTAGCAGACGTTTGAGTATGTGCTGCTTAACCTCTGTACGACATTCCTCTCAAAGCTCCAGACCCTCATTCTTCTTCCCTTATATCTCCTCCATACTAACCCATCTATGAGCCCAAGCCTGTCCGGGCTGACAGACTTTCTTAGATGGCACAGTGTTGTGCCTCACAGACAGCTGCCCACTATCTTCACCCCCTTTTTATCATTGGGGAATGGCTGGAGCTGCTTGAGATGCAGCTGACCGGGCTTTCCTGTCACTCATACTTTGCTCTTCAACACTTTCCTTTGCCGATATAACAGATCGAAGAAGACCCTGCCGTTGTCTTGGAACACTTGCCCTTTGCCATGCCTCACTCACACAGTGCCAAAGCAAGGCATCAGTGGTGAAGTCGACTCCCCAAGCAGAGTGGAGGGCTGTAGGCAAGTGCAAAAAACAACTCTCCACAGTGCTGGAGGGTTGCTCGTGGCTTCGTATTCTGAAACAGGATACTAGAGAATGCCTGCACTTATAATACATGAATATTTTAATAAACTAAAAATGTGGGTTGTGATTATTTTTGTATAAATGAGGAGAAAAGGGAGTCTCTACTGCTTGGTGTTTAAATACTTGACATCTATAGATTCCAGATGTGCATTTCATCTCAACTAACACAAAGATAAATATACATACGTGTTTACTTACACACAATTCAGTCCTAAGGAGGTGACTTATAAATTGCATACCATATTTTTGTCTTTAGACAAAAAAAAGAGTAAAAAGAAAAAAAGGGCCCTTTAATGAAGCAGAGCTTTTCAAATGTATTTTGACTTTTTTTTATTACCTATGACTCTCATCTTTATTATCATCTTCAGAAAACCACATTCAATACCTGGGGAGAACAGAACAATTGTAGCAATGTCCTCTGTAAAAATATGTAGCATTTCAAAGCATTTTATATCAATTATCTTTCCTTTATTACAATGATCCCTCAATGTGTCGAAGAAAGATAATTTCCTGGAAAATGCTAAGGTAAAATAGCATGGAATAAGACAATTAAAGGTGTTTATGAAATGAAAAGATCTATCTTCCGTTAGCTGTGATATTCTTGCTAATATCATAATTATGTTGTCTCCAGATAAATAAAAGATATTGAGATGCACACTAGCTTCTGGGCTGGCTTAAAGTCAAATAGTGAGCTAGTAGTGGCATGGGAAAGAAGCAAATATTTGTGAGTGCTTGTTATGTGCCAAGGGGTTTAATATTATATTACCTAATTTCCAACCAATCTTTAAAGTTAGGTTATGGTTATTAGATATTAGGTGAAAGGAGAGATTGAGAGCTTAGATTAAAATGTGGCACACACACACACACACACAACAAGCCTTCATAGCACAAATTACATGTCCGTGTTTTGTGCATGACTGCTTGTTGTCTCTGAGGAGGTGCCATCTTTAACAACACAGTCATGGTGGCAGCATCCTAACATTCACTCACACTCACTCACCCACTCACACATTCACTCACACTCACACAGTCACTCACACATTCACTCATTCACACACTCACACAGTCA
>CAJQZJ010034075.1:4502246-4534605 GCA_907164525.1 Lophiomys imhausi | reverse complement strand
TCACACAGTCACTCACACATTCACTCATTCACACACTCACACAGTCACTCACACATTCACTCACATACTTACTCACACAGTCACTCACACATTCACTCATTCACACACTCACACAGTCATTCACACATTCACTCATTCACACACTCACACAGTCACTCACACATTCACTCATTCAC
This sequence comes from Lophiomys imhausi, assembly GCA_907164525.1. NCBI lineage: Eukaryota > Metazoa > Chordata > Mammalia > Rodentia > Muridae > Lophiomys > Lophiomys imhausi. Next base: position 4,534,429 of record CAJQZJ010034075.1, on the reverse strand, counting down.
ACACTCACACAGTCACTCACACAGTCACTCATTCACACACTCACACAGTCACTCACACATTCACTCATTCACACACTCACACAGTCACTCACACAGTCACTCATTCACACACTCACACAGTCACTCACACATTCACTCATTCACACACTCACACAGTCACTCACACATTCACTCACATACTTACTCACACAGTCACTCACACATTCACTCATTCACACACTCACACAGTCACTCACACATTCACTCACATACTTACTCACACACACACACTCACTCACACATCAGGCAGGAAATTTGGAGAGGGAAGAGAATATTGTTGTTATGATCAGAAAGATAATGTCTATAAAACCTCACTAGGCCTGTTTGCTAAATTTGTAGCCACAGGATCCAGGAGACTGAAGCAGGAAGATTACAAATTTGAGGCCAGCTTAAGATACAAAATTAGACTCTATCTTAAGAACAACAACAACAAACACCACAAAACCTTAATATTATTTGAACTATATTAACATAATCACTAATAAATAAAGCTTTAGAATAGTGTGACTCCTGTGTGTTCTTAGTAATACATAGATGAACTTCACATAATTAATATATATACGAAATGAGAAGCCCGTGTTTATTTTATGAACTCTCTTCTTTTACAAAAGAATGAAAAATGAATCTTCATGATAAACCCTACCTATAAAAGTCTGATCAACAACTTCATCCACTAGGATAAAGGAAATTTTTTCACAAATTTTAAATACATGTTGTCTAAAACTTCATTCCAAATATTTAAGCAGCACATATATTCACCTAGGAATGCCAAAGATATTTTTACTTTGTTTGCTTTATTTTACCCTTTAGTTGTTTTGTTTTTTTGTTTTTGCTGTTGTTGTTTTTGTTGTTATTTCTGTTGGCTTTTTAAAATGGGTTTTGCTATATAGAGTAGCCAGCTCTCAATCCTCCTGCCTCAGCCTCTTGAATGTTGGCATTACAGGCATGCACCACCAGAATCAGCACAAAAGGAAGTTTTGCACCAAATGAAATCAAAGCAGATATTCCTGGAACATCTAGGCCACTGTTTACAATCACACCAAAGTCTCTTCCTTGGGGTAACTCTATCTGAGATGTTTCCTGAATATGCTACCATGCTCCCTTACTGCCAGTGGAGCCCACACTGCAGTCTCAGTGGCTGCTAACTACACATTCAGAATGTGCCATTCTCTGAAAGAGTCTTTGCAGTTGTTGGATTTTCAGGGGGTCGATATGGCTTCTAGGACCTCTTCCTGTGGATAGACAGAAGGACCGAAGCTGTGTGAGTGACAACGTGTTGCTGCGTGAACTGACTTTCATCGGCTGTTAGATAATTTGCAGATAGGAACTCTCTGTGCCAGGGTTGGGGAGACAAGTCTGGAAGGACAGGGGAGACCTTTAATCATCAGAAACCATAGCGTGAATAGAATTTAGCCCTGGCTCACTGTCAACGTTCCATCACCTTTAGCTCAGCCCTAAACCAGGGCTTACTCCTGCCCCATAAATATTCATTGTGTAGACTTCCTTAAAATAGCAACCAAACCCTGTCATGTGCTTCCATTTGTGCCCGCTCTTGAGAAAGGTTAAAAGTAAGTTGGAATGAGTTCCATCAATGTAGAGACACTGAGAACTTCTTACCCAAAATAGCTGCCAGATCGAAATGAAAATAGACTAGGCCTCAGGTACACTGGAGCTATTTGTCAGAGTTGAATCCTGAGTTCTAGAACAATCTTTTGTTGTCATTTATGCTTTCAGCTTGCTGTGTGACTATGTAGAGAGGGACTTGGCAAGGTGGAAAAGGGCAGAGCTTCCTTCTGCCTCCATATTGTATTAGGTTGGAAGTTTTTCACTGGAGTAGTATTTTCTTTCCAATCAGAGTGTCTTGTGGAAAGACAGTGCATGGGGGAGAAGGTTGTAGACACATGAGAAACTAGACTGAATTGTCTTCCCAGGATGTTGCTCTGTTGCTGTTAAGAAACCTCTAGCAGACCAGACAACGTTCTATCTCCATAGCAAGTCAACTGTATTTGGTAGGAGGTAGAAATGCTTAACTGTTTGTCTCAAAGGAAGAAGATACTTGCCCCAAATAGACTCCATTGTTTGAGAAAAATAATTTGGAGATGTAAGAAAGATGGGGCTCCCGATATAGACATTAAATGGCCTCTTTCACTCTGTTTTTCCAGGACATCTATGTAACTGGGATTCCTCTCATGGATGAATCTGGGACAACAATGACTGCAGCGAGGATCAGAATGACAAAAACTCCTAGGCAAGCGTAGAATGGAGAAAGTTGCTTTGGGGAAAGGTGGGAGGAAAGAAAAGCCTCCACAACTTTCTCCTTAACTGAACCTGTGATTTCTGATTCTTCACTGCTTCAGAAGTTGCAATGGTTTGGGATTTATTTCAGTCAGATTCCATTACTTATTACACCAAAAGGTACCAAATTTAAATACGATAGTAACTGTCGTCCTTCCTTCTTCAAGGGAGGTCCACTTACCATGTTAAGCGAACTAAGGCAAGCACAGAGAAAACAAATACCATGTTTCCCTCACATCTAAGAAACAAAGCACATTGATTTCATAGAAGAGAATTACAGTTGAGGCTAGAAAGGGGAGGAAGGATGGATACAGGGAGAAGAAGCGAGGCAAGTACCAGAATATTGCTAGACTTGAGCAACAAACAGTCCACTGTTCCAGAGCACTGTGGGCCAAGTATAGTTTACAATGACTATAGATCTTCAAATCAGCAGAAAAGAGGGAAGGTTCTCAACACAAAGAATTGATAATTAACCTGATTTAATCATTGCACATTATATACATTCATTGAAAAATTACACTGTATCCCACAAATATGCATAACCGCCAGTCAAGAATTTCACCAAAAGTCCCCATTAATCACCAACCTCATAACTGCACAGGTTATTGGGAACACAGGCTACTGAGATGCACCCCTGACCCACTGAATAAGCAATAAAATCAGACTTGAGGAGCAATGACCCCAAAGTGCTGGGGTGGATGACCAGTCCCTAAGCAAATCTCACAATGTCTGTGGACAGCAGTACCACATTAATGAAGGGTTAGCATGTCACTATGGTGTCACTATGCTGACATGGCTGATGACACGGCAGCTTACTGTATCCCCCTATAAATTACACCCACATATGCTTGCATACTATATATCATCTAAAAGAAGGAAAGGAGGAAGAAAGGAAGGAGGGGAGAGATAGAAGAAAGAATGCAAAAGTGGGGAGAAGGCAGAGGGATGAGGATGGAAAGAAGAGAGGGAGAAAGAATGAGAATGAAAGAAAAAAAGAAAGTGTAGAAAAATGTCAAATGACTCCATTTTGAGAACTTTGCTTATATAGCCTGTAACCTGACTTGTAACAATTGTCCCTTGACCCACAGACAGTTTTGTTCCCATCTCTTCCAAAACTGTAAAATACAGAACACCAAGCAAACTATGCATGTGACACACATAAAGGTATGGATGTTTACATAATATATTTGAGCAATAATAGAATCTGAACCAAGGTGAAGCTATTTTAAGGAACAGAAATGAGAGTTATCCAGATATCTAAACTATATCTCAGAATCGAGGATTCAGCTCTAAGTGCCCAAGCCACAGAGTACATCACCCCAACACGAGAGAAAGTTCTTCCTTTCTCAGAGGTCAAGCTGAACATCCCATAATATTTACTGACATAGAACAAGTCCATAGGGGGGAAAACAGCACAGGGCAACCTGATGGAGAAAACTGAGAGAAGGTGGAGGAAATAAGGAACTTATGTCTAAATACATTAAGGTTCCTTATGGGGCAGACACTGTCTGCCCAGTTGGTTAAAACATCCAGGTGAACCAAACAATACAAAATTCCTTTAAGATAAGCAAAACTTGGATTGGAAATTGAGTCCAATTTTGTCTAGAGAAATACATTAGAAGCTAATGAGGGGTGCAGACTTGTGGTCATTCACACTGGAGCCCTTCTCTTCAAGCTTCATTCCAGGGAAATCTGGATGAGTGGTAGTTATCAAAACAATGATTATTTAGGAGACAATGTAAAAGAAGGGAGGAGGACCAGGTCTCTCTGTGACCCTGAGGGCTTTTCCAGGTTAATATATGCAAACAAGCTCCTTGGGTTTTTTTTTTTTTTTTATCCCCATGCTTTTTGTCACCTCCTCTGTCTGAATCACAGGGTCACAAGAGCAGAGAAGATCAAAGCCAGCCAGAGTCCATTTATGAAGGATGGCTGGGCTACAACAGAGTTTATGAAGTCAGGGGCAGATTTCTCAGAGATAATAGGATGGCTCTCTTGTCAAGCCCAAAAATGTAAGCAGACATAACCAGTTCTAAGAGTTCAAGATTTCATCTTTTAGGAAATGTGACTTCCAGCCGTGTATGCAAACTCTAAAATGCTATACCCTTCCATAAACAAGTCCACAAAAAAGGCACTGTGCTGAAAAAAAAAGGTTCTGTTTGCCTTTAAATCCCTTTTTAAGTGAGAAAGTTTGTTATTATCAACCTGAAAGCTAAACAATCCTAACTTTTAAAAATGTGTGGAAGCCACAACAACAGCAGCACTCTATAAAAATTAATAAGCTTGGCATAATATTCCAGACAGGGAGAAGAAGCATTGCTTCCGAGACAGGTGCCTGTAAATCTCCCTGAAGCAGCACTGTTTTGAAATCGCACCAGCCTCAGGAAATTGCATTAAGCAAGCACAGGAAGACAGCAGTTCTGGAAGCTTTGCATTCCGGGCCTGTGTTTCTGGTGGAGCAGCTCAAAATTGGCAACATGTACACATTATTCAACCTCCTGGTCTGGACCATTCTTTGCACATAGATATGGGAGTTTTAAGAAATCCTTCCCGGACACTCGGGAGTTCTCGTTTGTTGGGCATATTATCAGTCTAAGGACAGTAGGTAGGTGACTAAATGCAACACATTTTGCCAAATATTTTCACTGATATTCTTGGTTTGATCTTAAAAACGAGTAAAATTTAGAGACAAATATAATGGTGCTTAAGTTCATATACTTAGTAAGAGTAAAGTAAACTTTTGACATGGCACTGCTAGTCCTCACTCATAAAGATTATTGAACACGGATTTTTACACAGAGCTTCTTCGAGAACACGTCTGTTTGTGGGTCTTTTTACTTTGGCTGCTATCTCTAAAGACCCGCAAGAACAGGACTTGCTTCAGTGCCCCTTTTCCGAGAGGCAGATTAAACACACAAGGGTAGCGTCTAGTGGGCCGTTCTGTGCTTTGCTTTAAATGTTCCCATGACCAGTGACCTGACCATGTTTTTAACTTAGATACAACACATTAACATTGAGATCCTGATTTTATGAACAACTTGCCAAGAAAAGAAAACACACACACACACAAAAGAAGCAGCAACAGTGACAAAAGAAACCACAATACTTTGCTGTTGAGTAAAATCAGTTCAAGGAGTCCCTTGTTCATGACAGGTGCAGGCACTTGTTTTGTGTTGACTGTTAGCTCTTATAAAGCAAATGATCCTGATAAAATCAAATAGGTGTCATGACCTAGGACTGGACCATCGGGTCCAAATTAATGAGCTATCAGAAAGATGTTCCAGCTCCCCATCGACTTTGACAGAAAATGATAGCTCTGTAAAGCAGAGCCAGGCAAACTACAGTTACATAAAATGCCTTTTCAATTTCTGCACTCTGTTACCCTTCACTATCATAGGAAAATGGTGTTATCGCCTGATTACTGAGAAAGCACACGAAAATCTCGCCTTCCAAATCTGAGCCAGTCCTTGATTAGTAATGAACAAAGCCATCTGCTCGGATTCTCATTACCACTTTGGCTATTTGGGCAAGGCATATAGCTTTCCTTCCAGGACACGTTTAAGATCGGGAAATTGAAATAAGTAGACAAGAAGAGACATTTGAGCACATAGAATTTCCTAGTGATAGCCCTATTTGTTAGGTTCTCACTACCATCATTTTAATTTTCATTTTGGCCACAGAGATAACCTTTGTGGTTCTCATCTTATAGATCCTTTCAATAAAAACTTAATTCCAGAGTTTCCACAGTAAATGTTTAGGAAGAAAAACAGCCATGTGGGTGCTGTGAGTCACCCATCACCCCCACCCTGCTTCCTGATGACTCTCCATTGGAAAACCGGAACACTGGGGCTGAGCTAACATTTCTTCCTGGAATCACGTTATGCCTCGGGCCATGTTAATTTCCTGAACTAAACAGTCTCTAATCTGCTGAAAGGCAGCTGCCTAACTGCTGGTGTCTGGCAAGTCCCCATCTGTCCCCTTGCTGGGGTCTCTTCCTGCTGCCTCCACTTTCCTTTTCTCTCAGGCAGGCTTCTCTCTTTGTTTTCAGGGGTCTCCCCACCTGAACTTTCCCTTCTATGCCTGTGAACTTGAGCTCTTTCCTCTCTACCTTGAGGACCTCAGGCTTTGTCTAAGTGACAAGACACAGTTGTGTGGACTGTAGTTACCGCGCCGGTGAGGTGATGGTGGAGGTGATGACGGCGATGGTGGAGACAGGGTGCTGAAGGCTGGGGAGCGCAGGCTGGGCTGCGTGGCAGGAGGATGGACCGCGGAGGCGGAGGAGAGTGGGGTGCAGAAGGGACAGAGCGCAGTGGGGCTGCAGATGGGAGCTGTCCACGCGCGGAAGTGCTGAAACGCCGCAGCCATGGCATCGCTAGAGCGGGGACAGGCGGGGAGGCGCTGCGAACACAGAAGGAAGAAAAAGGCAACAAATACCTTCACACCGCCGCCCAGGCTTGCTTTGGGAGTGTGTTTCTGCAGGTGTCCTCGCGGCTGAACTGGGTGGGTGAGATCCCCTATCCTGGCAGTTGGAGCTCAGATTTCTCTAGAAAGCTGTGAATGAGAGCCCGGGCTGCACGGGGCTGTGATTTGGGTAGGAGGCGTGTGCGCCAGAGACTCTGTCCTTCTATACCAAGCCTTGCTTTCCCCTGGGTCCTAAATACCTACCTCCGCAAGTTGGTCTCACCCATTCCAGCAATACAGTACTAGAAATTGTTGTAATTTTTTTAACATCTGGGACAAAAAGTATTGGAAACTATCGCTCCCCACACTAAAGCATCATCTTTTAGACAGATTATTTCAAGTTCCAAAATAGATCGGGTCCCATTTATGTAAACATGACAAATGATAAAGCACCGCATGCCTATGGAAAAATAATTATTTCTATTAGTAAATGACATTCAGAAAATGGACTGTTGGAAAAGGTTCAAGTTAAGGCCCCATTTTGTCAAAATGAATACAGGCAAGTTAAATCCATCAATGAAAATTAAAACCTCTACCAAACAACTAAAAGATATGATCTCAGGACATGAGACATTTCCTAAACAGAATAATAAAAGAAATCACAGGAAAGAGGTCAACCAATTTTAATGCATAAATTGTTTCTTAATGTCAAAGACTGTGAATATAAATTATCACTTGTAAAAATCACAGCAAATATGTATTTCATACATAAATATGTCTTAATAGAAAGAAAAATGCTGACGAGCCAACAAACATTTTAAAAGTCAACTTCACCACTAAAAAGCAATGCATAATTTAATGTAGCACCAAAGAAATGCCAAAAGAAAAAAGAGACAGACAGACAGAGAGAGAGGAGGGGGTAAAAGGAGGTTAAAAACAAAAACAAAAACAAAAACCCAATGATATGTGGCTTGGGTTGAAAATGTTAAACCCACACAGTATCCCACATCCTAAGATATTATGAGAAAATGTAACAACCTCCCTACAGATCCGCTGCAGAGTGTATTTCAAGAGTCCTAAAATGTATATGGGGTGCAGTCTTGTAATTCTACTGAGTACTTGGTGTAGACAAAGATTTATGCATATAAATTTCATTTATGATCCTAGAAATTATCAAAAACAACACACTTAAGCTTACACGGCTGCAAGATTTTCCAAATCGAAGCTACATCTCTGAAGAGGAAAGACAAAGAGAAATGCTTGCAAAATAAGAACGAAGGCAACAAGACAGAAGAGGACCGTCCTGTCCAGTCTCTGCTTCTTGGCTTGGCAGGATCCCAGGGCAGTGAAGACACAATGAGCACATGTACTTTTTTGCTAAGGTAACTCAACTTTCTTCCTATTTGCCTACATTTGTTACATATATTTAAACACCGAAAGCTTATGAGTCTCTTTCCAATATTCCTATCATATAGTTCAGCAACACTTTTAAATAATCTTCCAGCTTCCACACAGTATTACTATTTGTTCTCTCTCTCTCTCTCTCTCTCTCTCTTTCCTGTGTGTGTTATTAACTCATGTGGCAGAGGAGAGCTCTACTTTGTTCACTGCTGCTTATAAGCCATGGAAGGCTGCCTGGAACTTCACAGTAGTTCAATAAATATATCCTGAGTGGAAGAGTAAATGGATGAATGACATAACCCACAGCACCTATATGTGTATTTAAAGTGTTTTATGAAGCTATGAATTTTATGTAGAAATTGATTTGAACAGGCTCAGCATATCAAAATGATCTGCACGGGATGCTGAGCTTTCATTGCTTAAGCTTAGTTAGAGGAATGTCTTCAAAGGCACAGCTCAGCTCACCATAGACATGTGCAAAGGCACTAACTGTGAAATTGGCAAACACTTTCCCAATTAATCCCCATTATGCTGTTTTCATTCATGCACCTACATACTCTGATCCATTCTCCCAGCATACCTTCCTCTACCTCTGATCTTCTTCCTGTACTGTAATAGTCCCCTTTATTCTTTCATGTCATTCTTTTTTCCCTTTTTTAGATTCTACATATGAGAAAAACATGTAATATTTGCTGTCTGCCTCTGACCTGTTTTGCTTGACATGGTGATTTCCAGTTGCACCCATTTTCTAACATGGCTTCATTCTTCTTTGTGACCAAAAAAAAAAAAAAAAAAAGAATGTAATTTCCTTTATCCATTAATCTCTTGAGGGATACCTAGGCCAGTTACATATATCGGTTGTTGTGAATAATGCTGCAATAAACATGGTTCTGCAGATATTCCTATCTATGATATGCTGACTTAGATCCCTTCAGGTATATCTCTGGGAAAGGTACAGCTTGACCACATGGTGGTTTTCTGCTAAGGTTTTTGAGTAATATCCATGTTAGTTTTCATACTAAGTAGACTAATTTACATTCCCACCAACAGTGCAGAAAGATTTCTTTCTTCCAATCCTTGCCAGCATAGTTTTTTTGTGTGTTCTTCATAATAGCCATACAAATAGTTCATTTGTTCTTGATTTATGCCCTTTCAACAGTTTTGTGGGCTGGATGTGGTAACACATGCTTAAAATACTATCACTTAGGAATCTAACATGGGAGGGATCAGGTGGAATGTCAGCCTGGACTATGTATTTATAAAAATGTGTTGTAGACTTTTTTCTTCTTCTGAGATGTAATATTGACACTCTACTACTACTACTACTACTATACACACACACACACACACACACACACACACACACACACACACACACACCTTCTTCGATTCTATCCCAGCTAACAGAAATGTAATCCAAAACATGGGTATTCGAGAAATGTATAGTTCTTAAAAAAATAGCTTTGCTTGAAGTTTATCTGTACTTTGATGCCTTGGTTTGAGCAGTGTTACCTTTTGAATAACTTTTGCTATTGATCAAGGCATTTGAATGACACCATTTATAATAGATCTGGGGTTTATATATGTTCTAAGTGTTCAAATAGAAAAATTATATATGTATGTTTGTGTACGGAAAATTAAATGCATGAGGACATAATACGTTGATCATATAAATGTTGATACTCTGCTTGTTGGGAAAATCATGACCCCATGGTGCATCAAGAGAAGTGGGTCATGATCACAGAAGCTACTAGCTAGAGGAGTATACAGTCTTATATCAGTCTTATATTGAGTTTAAATATTCAAGCTTAAAATTCAATTTCACTGAAAATAATGCAAAAAGTCTCCCTTTAAGAAGTCTTTTGTTTTGGTTTTATTGGTTTGGGATACACAGCTGCATGTAGCCCAGGCTATTGAACTTACTGTGATGCAAAAAGATGGCTTTGAATTCATGAATTTTCATCTCTGACTCCTGTATGCTGATTATTAAACCAGATGTACTTGATGTATGTGAACACTTACTTTTTCCCAAAGTAACAATCTCAGCATATCTTTTCCCTTAACACTGTGCCTGTTAGCTCTGTATTGTTTATAATCTCCATCTCTCTAATGCAGTGACTCTCAACCTTCCTAATGCTGTGACCCTTTATTTAATACAGTTCCTCATGTTTTGGTGACCCCATAAAATTATTTCGTTGATACTTCATAACTGTAACTTTGCTACTGTTATGAATCATAATCTAAATATCTGATATGCAGGATATCTGATGTGACCCCCTAGATGGGCTACAGCCCACTATGATCTAGGCATGGGTTAGTCAGCAACATGTGAAGGTTTGTCTACCTGGGGGATGCTTTGAAGTTGGAAGTGCAAGAATGGACTAATACCCAGGGAAATTCTGTTGTTTATGAAAGAGATATTAGGATGGTATTGCAATGACAAAACAACATATTTCTGGACTGTAGAGTAATTTTTATCCAGCAACATGGCTGCTTTGGCAAGGGATCACATCCAAAGATCTAAGTCTGTGGGATCTGGCTGGAATACAGACATGTGTCTTGTATACACCTTTAATTCCTCCAGCTAGAATACACACCTTTAATCCCTCTGGCTGGAATAAAGACACACTTCTAGTACACACTTTCAATCACAAACAAATGAGTGTAATTGACAAAGTGACAAATCATAGAAAGATTTGACAGAATGAGTCAGAGATAGGCCACTCTCATGACTACTCTCAGAGATAGTCCAACTCTCATGAGAACAGACAGAAAAGAGAAGTTACATAAGAGCAGTGCAAAGAGAGAGCATAGAACTCATGGAGACAGTACAGTAGAGTTTGGGAGTACAGTACAGTATGGTGCAGCTGAGTGCAGTTGAGTTCATGCAGTTCAGTTCATGGAGTTTAGAGGCAGATTTTTCCAAGAGAGCAATTCAGTGAGAAGCAGAGAAAAGCCAGTTTGAATCAATCATCTTGGAGAGGAGTTTTGATCCAGAACAGCTGAGATGAACCAGCCATCTAGAGTTCAGAAAGAACTAGAAAGGGTGAGCTTATTCGGCAGTAAGTCTGGGAGGCTGGAAACATTCCAGGACTAGGTTAGCAGACAGAGGATAGAAGCTGAAGTTTTAAAGGTTTGTGCTTGCAGAAGATTACATTGTATGGAGGCTAGCAGCTTCCAGGCCTAGGCCTAGGGATAGATAGAATTGCTCTGGGCTCAGCCAAAGCCACATATTCGTAAAGCTTGGCTTTGGCTCTCATCTCACCCCCTCTTCTGAGGAAATAAAAACAACATTTGCACTGGACACCTGCCTAGCTTGAATGTTTAAGCCCTGAGAGAACTTAGGAGGACTACCATCAAATTGTGACAATGAGAACATTCTAATTAGCTAGATCATATCTCTTTCCATTCATAGTTATGTAACATATATCTCAATATATTCTCATAAGAAATTGCCATTTCAGCCGGGCGGTGGTGGCGCACGCCTTTAATCCCAGCACTTGGGAGGCAGAGGCAGGCGGATCTTTGCGAGTTCGAGGCCAGCCTGGTCTACAAAGCGAGTCCAGGACAGCCAGAGCTGTTAAACAGAGAAACCCTGTCTCGAAAAACCAAAAAAAAAAAAAAAAAAGAAATTGCCATTTCTATCATGGAGTGTATAGACCAGTTTTGAAGCTCCAGAGATTGAACTTGTCAGGATAACCTAGAGGATACTGAAATTAAAAACTATCTCTGTAGAAAAAAATTAATTAAATTACATTGGGTGTCATTTGTAGAAATAATTAGTTAAATTGTTTAACCAGTATTTAGGTTATATTTAATTGATTCAGCGGCTGTTAATCCTTAACCAGCCATTATAAATGAATACACAGACACCACATGGATTTTAACAAGCCTTGGCCTGAATTGTGCAATCCTAGCCCATCTAAGCTAGCTCTTAATTCTATTACCCAAATATGACTCCCATATATACATACATCCCCTTGGACTGCCATTCTCCACGCTATGTCAATGTTCCTGGCCATGTGGAATGAGGTTCCTTTTTCATGTAACCCATGGTGTGTGCCTCCTTCTTGCTGCTTCTCCTGGCTGGAATTCCTTCTTCTTCCTACTGCTGGCTGGAATGAACTAATCCTCTGTCTAAAGTGCAGGCTTCCTGTTCTAACCCCAGGAAGTCCCACCTTTCTCTGTCTTTGCCCAATCTCAGGCCTCGACATTTTATTTAACCAATCAGAGTCAACGTAATAGACAGCAAGCAGGACCAATTAATTAACATTTAGAATGCTTAACACTACCCCAACAATTCCCTCCTTTTGTCTAAAAAAAAAAAGGCTAAATTTTTTAACTCATATAGTAAAAACAGTAAGAACAAATATGAAACAATCAAGAAAACTATATATAAAAGTTATGCACATAATGCTTAGCCTATTTGTATCAGGCAATCTTGAGGAAGAAAAAAATCATCTATCTTGGTATGTCTAAAGTTTTGAACCTAAATAATTTCTATCATATCCTATATTTATAAACCTAAAGATTTTATTTAGACTTGAAAATATCATTTTAAATCCTAAGCAACTCAAGTTCAATTGAAATTTTATAACTATTATGCCTTCAACCCCATCAAAGACATAAGAAGGGATAAAGTTATTATTTGAGTGATTAGGAAGCACAGGAGAGCAGCTTCCAAAAAGAAATATGACAGTTTGTTGCCTAGACAGTCCCAAATATCTCTTGATATCGTTGGAGCATCATCTTCAGCCTTCTAGCCAAGCATTTTTCACAGACTAAATTGTGCAGCAGGAAATAAGGATGTTCCCATTCTGTCTCTGCAGAATCAGGACATCAACTTACCTTCATTTAAGCTCTGGTCCATCTTTGGACTATATATAAGTCTGTTGAGAGAGCAGGGACATTTTTGTCCAATAGGAGTTGTCTCCTGATAGGAGATTTCTTTTTGAGGAATTATCTCCTGATGGGAGATTTCTTTTTGATGATCATTGTCTTCTTCCAATGTCAAATGGGAGCTGTCAGGAGCTGACTGTCTTAAGTCAAACAATTCTTAAAATAATAAAAAAATCTTTAAATGCTATTTTCTGTATGCCTCTGAGGGTTTTGAAGTCATCTAATATTTTATTTATAAATCTATCTATCTTTCTTCTATCTATGAAAAAACTGTATGTTTTTAACCATATACTATCTGTTTAACCTATTAAGTCTATTTTGTGATAAACTAAGACTAGGATTTGACATGACTAGGAGCTTGACTGGTCAGCAATCAACTTGTATTACCCAGACCCCTAGATAGATTGCAATAGCAATCCATAAAAGGTTTGGAAGTAAACCTATACTTTTAAATGATTTTTCTAGGCACAATACCTTATATAAGAGTTTAAATATACATCTAAATATAAAATGCTATACCAATGAATCAAAATTTAACCTTATTTTTGTATCAGTATACAAAATTCTATACCAATGTATCGAAAGATAACCCTATTTGAGAATAACAATAGTTTTGAGTTTCAGAGCAGATTCAATAATCTATCTTTATATCTTATCATTTCTATAATATATATATATATATATTCCCCCTCTTTTTCTTTTCAAGTCTTTTCCCCCTATATAAGAAAGAAAGGATAGAGAAAAGAGATCTCCTAGTCTAACTTTCTTTTTTTTTTTTTTTTTTTTGGTTTTTCGAGACAGGGTTTCTCTGAATATCTCTGGCTGTCCTGGACTCGCTTTGTAGACCAGGCTGGCCTCGAACTCACAAAGATCCGCCTGCCTCTGCCTCCCAAGTGCTGGGATTAAAGGCGAGTGCCACCACCGCCCGGCATAGTCTAACTTTCTATACCGTGCTTAACAAGACCATATAACAACTTGTAACCATTCCCCCTAAACAACATCTATATCCATCAAATGACCAAAGAATCACCCACCCCACTTTTTGGGATTGGGACGTCGCTCTCTTAAAACTTCTTCCTGATGAATTGGGACGCAGAAAACCTGTTTAGGGGCCCAAATAAAATGGAAAAATGGTTAATCAAGTTAATAGTAACATTTGTTGTCCAGTCTCTATGTGCTCAGCAATTTGAATGCTCTGAGCAGTTTGTACTTCGAAGCTGGACTTTGGTAGGAAAGTTCAGGGGTTTATTGATGCTTTGTCTGGAACAGTCTTTGAGGCTGGGCCATCTCAGCAAGCTGTTTGAAGTTGTTCTGGATGCAGATTTTGGAGGAAACAGCTATTGAGGCAGTCTGTGAGGCTGGATCATTTGGGTTACTTGTCTTGTCTTCTTTGGACTCTGGTCCTGTTGTTCTGAAAATATATAATTTCTCACAAGTAACATATAGTTCTGCAATTACCAAAATACCTTGGGTGTGCAGGATGCACAAATCAATTAAGGAATATTTTTCTGTTCTTTGTTTGCAGAAGAAAGACATTTGTAAGTCTCCATTCATGCCATGATTATGGAGTGTATAGACCAGTTTTGAAGCTCCAGAGATTGTACTTGTCAGGATAACCTAGAGGATACTGAAATTAAAAACTATCTCTGTGTCCTAGTGGCTCCCCAAAACAATGGCTTCTTTCTTATTCTCATTAAAGATGAGGGATGAGAAAAGGTGGGCTGTGCTGCATAATCACCTGGGTACTATTCGAGGGATTATTACATCAGAGAACAATAATGCCTGAAAAATTTGTACCTGCTCTTATGCTTCTGCACAAATCATTTCTACACGTGGCATGCAGCCAGAATAAGTCTAATAGTCCTGTCTGTATGCAAGAAGGCTGGGAAGTGTTGGCAGTCATTAAAGTATTTCATGACCAGTCACTTAACACACCAGCCTGTTTCTATAGCTATTTAAAAAAATCTTAGTTTTTTTTTTAAGCATTAAGAATATACTGAACCCATCTCCAAATATTCCTTCAACCATTATACCCATTCCCAATTCCAGATCTGTAGGGGTTAGATAAATTAGATTTAGAAAATATATAGGAGTTTCTGATACTGTCTCTTAATTCGGGGCCTGAAGAGCATTATCAGCATGAAGTCAGGAAAAACAGGAAAGACTTAATAGACTGAAAAACAAGGTTGAAGTCAGGAAAAACAGGAAAGACTCAATAGACTTGAAGAAACAAAGTATCTGGCCTGACATTGTTTTCAGCTGCTAAGTGGGCGGAGCCCAAATTAAGCTGAAACAGAGTTCCTCCTATTTAAGGACAGTGCATGGAGCCCAGAAAGAGAAGAGGCCCCTGATGCTAGAGAGCTCCAAAAGTCCTGCTGAAAAAACGGCTGGCCATTGATGGCCAGCTCTCTCCCTGAAGCAGAAAGAAGCTGGTGAGCAAAGAAAGCCTGAGCAAGACACCAAAAGGCCAAGGACTGGACCCTGTGGCTCAGCTTTTGCCTGGAGGGGTTTGATCTGTCCGATCAGTGGCCTAGGGGAAACTGTGCCTGGCTTTAAGGACTGAGGCAGAGCAGCTGAGTTCCTGATTCAAAAGAATTAAGTTGGCCTGCAGACGGCTGGGGTCTCCCACAGAGAAGAAAGCATGAAGCCTTATTTAAGGTGAGACTACAATAACCAACTTACCCTGACGAACCTGCATCTGAGAGATCCAGAAAAAGGACTGCTAAGTGCGTTAAAGAATCTACAACAAAGACTGTGTTCCTGATGACTGAGGACCTGCCCCAGAGACTGTATCATTCTAAAAGGTTATGAAAGTAGTTGTTATAATTATCAATAGGTTTAGTGGATAGGTTAAAGGGGTTGTAGGAATTTATAGGATTAATAGTTAAGAAATTGTTGGTGTTAGTTATAAGTGAATTTAGTAATAAATAAATAAGTGTTAAATAATAATTTAAAAGTTCGGTTACACAGATCTCTAGATTTTATGTGACTGTCTTATGCCTGCCATGTCCACATGTGGAACTTCTTGTTCTAAAGATGTAGGATCTAAAAATGCAAATTATATCCAACCCTTTCTCATAACACACCAACTCATAGTAGCAGACAACGACAAAGCAGGTGATAATGATACTTCAGCCCAAGAAGGGAAAAATGGACACCTGGTCATCCTTGAA
Source organism: Lophiomys imhausi (assembly GCA_907164525.1). Taxonomy (NCBI): domain Eukaryota; kingdom Metazoa; phylum Chordata; class Mammalia; order Rodentia; family Muridae; genus Lophiomys; species Lophiomys imhausi. Next base: position 4,518,224 of record CAJQZJ010034075.1, on the reverse strand, counting down.
TTCTCAGTTCTGAAATCTCAGTGGGAAGTTTGAGGGAAGTCTTTCTGTGAGGAGAGCTAGGAGATTTGCTTCCTAGGGGAAGTTTCCCATGCTATTGATTTGTTCTCCATCACACATGGCAGTGCAGTCTGGGAGAGTCTTTTGGCTTCCATCACACTACTCAGACATATATAGAATGGTAATTGTGGAAAAATGTCCTCAGCTGAATTTCAGTTTCCAAATTTAATTTCAATCACAGTGAAACTAAGATCAGAGCAAACACTAAGTTCTTTGAGTAGAGCTATGCAGTCAGCAGGCATCTGGTTAGGGGCTGAAGAAATGGCTCAGGGGTGAGGAGCACTTGCTCTTCTTGTAGAGGACATAGGTTTGCTTCTCAGCACTTACATCAGGAAGCTCATTACCTCCTGTAATTCCAGTTCAACACCCACCTCTGGCTTCCACAGGCACCTGCAAGCATCTAATACACGTATACCCATGCAAAAATAACACATACAATCAAATAAATAAATATTTTTTAAACTACAGCACTAAATATTCAAACATTTCAATATATACTTCCTCAAAAGACTAACTATGTAGCAAATTTTAAAAATAAGAAGCCTGAATCTAGATCTGTAAGTCCAACAGTTTTTCTGTCTTACCCACTAGCAGAGGGCTCCCAATGATTGACTACAACAGTTCAATAAGCTGACTTCACAGAGACTGGTCCAGAAAAGGTGTGGTGACATAAGAGTCCTAGTGTTCCCCCCCCCCCCCCCCCCCCCCCCCCCCCCACCCCACCCCCGGCTTGGATGTGGATGACAGTGATGTACTTCACATTCCTTTGGTTCAAAGTTTCATTCAGAATTCTGAAGGTTGGTTGAACGTTCCTGGATTGACACATTCTAATCTGTTCCAGGCAAAAAGACCATGTGCTTATCAAAGTAACTTAGCTTCCTTTGGAATGATAATAAAACGTTTAAGATGAAATTAATTTCACATCTTGTTGAGAAACCTCTAGCTTACCACAAGGTTTTAAGTTGTCAGGAAATGTGTACCTCGAATACGATTCTTGCCACAACAATAACAACAGCAACAAAAAGAACAGGTCGGGGAGAAGGTTTCAAGGGTGTTTTTCTCAAGTGTTTTCTTTCTTTTTTAAATAATTTTTCTTTTATAGTTGATATTATAATATTACGTAATTTCTACCTTCCCTCTCTTCTGTCCAAACCCTCCCATATAACCTCTCCAATCTCTCTTCCAAATTCATACCCTTCTTTTTCATTAATTGTTGTTACATGCATGCATATATGTTTATATATATATATATATGTTACTAAATATAATTTTCTCAGCCTGCAATTGTTAACTATATTTATGTTTTCAGAGCTGACCATTGATATTGGGTAACCAATTGGTGTGCTCTTCGCTGGGAAAGACGAATTCTCCCAGTCTCCGCATTCCTTCCTTCGTTGCCTGGAGTTCTTTGTGTGGAACTGAGGCCTCTGGGTCCTTCCTGCATCCACTTTGCCTTGTCTGTTGTTGTTGTCTTTATTCACCTTACGTTTATACAGTCATGCCAGCAAGGCTCTGTGGGTGTAGCATCTGAAAGTGCTAGGAGTACAGTCTCACAGGAAACTCCCTGGTCTTCTGGCTTTCACAGTCTTTCCAGACTCACTTCCCCAATGTTTCCCAGGCCTTAGGTGTGCAAGCTGTTTTGTAGACGAATCCTTCGGAACTGGGCTGCACAGCTCTGAGTTTTGATTGGCTGCGATTTTCAAAGACGGTCTCTGGTGAAAGTTCTTGATGTGAGGATGACACTTATGTGTGGGACAAGGACAAATAATAGACTATAATTACAGATGAGGATAGTTTAGTAAAGCAGTGCTTGTAAATTCTCCTCCAAGATCCATGACTTCATTAGGTTGAGCAGTGGGCTAGGCTTCAAATGCCTTCTTAATTTACCTCTTTTGAAACCGTGAATTAATTGGCTTTTACAACATGTCAAGACCTTAGATTTCCAGATGTGTGTAGTCTTTTTTCTTTTTACAAAACCAGAGCATTTCTTTCTTCGTTATCTTTAAAAATGACACAAATAATATGACATGCATGCTAGGATGTTGTATAAACCATATAAACACACGATCTTACTCCTAAGATACTGAAGATGGGAGTTTTAAAATGCTCTTTAAAAACTGTCTTCTTTTTTAAAATGTGTATGTTTGCCTGGATATGTTTGTGTACCACGTATGCCCCTGGTGTCTCCAGAGGGCAAAAGAGGCCAATTCCAAATCCCTCAGAATTGGAGTTAAAGGTGGCTGTGCATAGCAAGTACTCTTAAGTGCTTAGTCATATCTCCAGCCCCAGAGTGACAGTTTTTTTACCAAGTGTTTTACCACTGCATAGTGACTGCTCCTCTTCCTGCTTTCCATTTTCACTTCTTAGCCACATGTTGCTAGCAACTATCAACACTACATGACTTTTTTCTTCAGAAATAATTTTTAAGGAGTTATATCTGTGTTACCACAATAAATAACACCAAAGATATCTGAGGTTTAACCCAACAAAGTTTTATTTCAGGTTAGAAATCCAAATGTTAGTTTGAATGGAGACAGGATTGGGGAAGGAAGAAGTCTATGCTCCACAAAGTCAAACTCAGAAAGAACTAAGTTGACAATTGTGAAAGCCACCACAGCAGGGGAAATAGATCCTTGAGATCTCACACTCACTCCTTGTATCATTTTGTCCAAAATAAATCATTGCATTCTTCTTAACCACACATAGGTAGGTAAGGTGGGGTTATTTGATATACAAGAGAGGCTCAAAAGGAAGTACAGACTCATTTAGGAGAAGCTGAAAGCATGGTTTAATAGTGCAACATTATATACTGTTGTTCACTCAGAGGATCAGGGTGTAGCATCAAACTGCAGAAGGATGGAAATTCTTTACAGAAAGAAAAAAAAAGTGATTCAGTCTGTAATGAATGTGTCCACAAAACATCAAAGTAGGAAGTCCCAACAATGTTATTTATCAAAATTATCACTTCTGTAACTTGAAACCAGATAGGCTCAGCAATCAATAACAGCAGTGACTGAGGAGAGAACATGAAAACAGCAGATTTCATTCAAATCCTTTCTGGCTGCAAGATCTCAGATGAACGAGTGACAAACACACTTCCTACCTAGCCAATACTCCTTTAAAGGAATATCTTCTTCTCCTGTCATCCAAAAATCCCTATTGCAGACCAAGTTCTGAGAGGCCTTAGACCTGCTGTCAGTCAGTTCAGTAGAGTGTCACAGTGGACAAAAGCAGCAAGGAATAGAGCTGTTGAAACCCTGAGACCTAAGAATGCTATTGTGGGATTTGTTTCCTGTTCCAAGACTTTGTTTTCTACAGCTCTTTCTTCCATCACCCTATATATGTGAGCCATGCCATCACACTTTTTTAAACGTATTTCTGTCACTGATGTTGAAATACATCAGTCCCATTTGACTGACTTTTCTGGAACTATGTTATTCTTTGGGCTTTGATTCCTCTTTGGGACTTCCTTCTGTGAGGCAAATTTTCCTCGGAGGGAATAGATTCTCTTAATGAATGCCTACCTTTGGGAGAAAGAAATGAGCAATGAGCCACAATGGATGCCACCCACTTGCTAGGATTTGCCTAGGTGTCTTTTACCACCAAGTGAGATTGCGCTGGGGAATCCTAACTTTTTTTTTTTAATAGATATCACATTGTTAGGGTAAAAGAAGCAACTATTCCAACTTTCCTGTTTGCTCCAGTCTGTTTCTGTCCTTAAACATCTGTCCTTTTCACATAAATTGTTATCACTCCTGCTACTTTGTGTCCTGTGTCTCTGTCCAATTCCATGCCTTGGACCACAGGAACCTAGAATCACGGTGGTTACCCACCAAATCCTGATATCTATCACTATCGGGGCTATGACTCCCAGGAGAACTAAGCAATCAGGACTCCTGTTGAAGTAAAAGGTCCCATGTCTCAGTGTCAGCTTCTGTGATCATCCCTATGTGTTAGGGGCTGAAGCAAGGGCCCCTGTACTTGTTCACGGTAGGCAAGAGTACCACCACTGACCTCTGTATACCTCATCTCTTGCTCGGATCTGTGATCGGATTGTCTAAAGACCTTGCAATGACTTTTCTCCTGACTCTCACACTGAGGAACACACAAATTGATAAGAGATGTAACTAAGACCTAAGTCCACAACGTCATAAGCAGCAAGCCCTCAATTCATCCTCCTCATTCTCACTCAGCTCACCAACACATGCAGCTTCTCAGCCCAGCTCATAACTTCGGGGCCGATGAAAGAGCTTATCTACTTGAGGTTCCCCTCCCTCCCATCCTTATCCTCCACTGAGACTTGAACCTAGGACTTGTGTTTACTACTACATAGGCATTCTACCACTGAGCTACATTCCTAGCTCCCACCCCCTGCTTTGGTTAACTTTAAAAATTTGAGATTGGGTCTTTCACAGACTTTGAACTTAGCATTCTCCTGCCTTGGTCTTTCAAGTAGCTGGGTTTACAAACTTGTACTACCGGGCCCAGATTTCCTTGGGACTTTCTGGACATTTTTTTTAAACACTGACCACTGTTGATTCTGGTCAAGAGGAAGAATGTACATGAAAGAAATGCAACAAATCTGTTCCATGAGAGACATCTGAGGACCTTTTCTTACTGACTCCATATCAAAGAGTATGTGCAATTGTCAATTGAATTTCAATGTCCTTTAGAGGGAAAGGCTATGAAAATGTATGAATGCAGACTAATAAGTAACCTACTGTGTTAACGTATACTACAGAGAAGACTCTAAGACCTCATCCTTCACTTCTGGAGCTGTTACATTTGAATTTAAAGGGTCTGAGTAAGAATAGATGTGGGTTTCTTAAAAACTACTTTGTTTAAAGGTCTATATCTGACTCAACATTCATACTAACTTGCAACACAATTTTAAAAGTATCTTCTTAGATCTATAACACTCTCTTGACTCCTAAACAACTCAAAATTAAATTATGAGACTCTAGCTATCTGTTCTTCAACCACCTCAGAGACCTGAGAGGGATAAATATATCTGATTTTATAGGAAGTACAGGGCCTGCAGCTTCCCAAACTAAGAAATGACATGCCTGTGGATGCCTGGACAGTTCCCATTTTCTCTCCATACATTACAGCATCGATCTTCAGTCATTTGGCCCTATTTCTCTGACAGACATTGATTGTAGAGCAGGGGTTATGAAGGACTTACCTACCCTGCCTTGGCAGAGCTAGGCTGTCGACTTACCTGCTTCCATGTTTTGTCCTTTTTGGACAGCATTCTGTCTACAGTTGGGGCAAGGGGCTTTTCCTACCAAGAGATAGGCTTGCGACTAATTCAATCATCTACCTTTAAACTCATGGAGATGTTTAGATAGTAGAATGTTAAAGTCAAGTACCAAATACATATGGACTGGTCATTGGGAATGTACGTTAAGCCATATAACCCTCATAACTGTGGCCTAATTACCTCTGTTGTACTGTATTGTATTTGTTATTATAAGAGAAAGAGCCATTTGTTGGACTGAAAGGGGAAACTGTAGGGGGAAATAAGATATACCTTAAACTTAAACTTAAAAGAAAAAAAAAGGGAAGAGGATGGGGGGTTGAGGGTGGGAGGGTGGGACTGGAGGGGGAATAGGGAGGGGACTGCGATTGAGATGTAACTTGAAGAAATAAAAAATAAAGGGAAAAAAACTACTTTGTTGACGTATGTTAATGTAGATATTTAATGTTCTTAACATGTTCACTTTCAATCTCAATATAGCCCAATATTCTAATCTAAAATGAATAGTGAAATTGATCCCAAAGGAAAGGTCTGTCTGATTCAGAAGATAAATTACAGAAACTGTGGGTCTTACACTTGTTCCTTACAAACCTAAAGTAAACATTTTGTTTCAAGCCTTAAATAATGTGACCGATAACACAAACAGAAAATGTTTATGCTGATTTTTGTCATATATAAAATAAAATGTTAATAATTTACATTTGTATTTTGTTCAAGTAAATTTCCTTCAGAAAATCCCATGCATGAATACAATGTATCTTGGTCATATCTATTCTCCTCTGCCTCCTCATCTCCCAACATATCTCTCATCTACCTCCCAGTTTGAAGTGTTTAAAAAAAAACTCTATACCTCCATAGAAAACATTGTCACACCAGATGAAAACTCACTTTTTTTTCTTTTTTCTTCTTTCTTTCCTTCTGTGTGTGTGTGTGTGTGTGTGTGTGTGTGTGTGTGTGTGTGTGTGCACGTGCATGGTATATGCACAGATTGAGGAAATTGCACGCACCCAGAGGCCAGAGGAGGATAGCAGACGTTCTGCTCTACCACTCTTTGCCTTATTCCCTTGATACAGAGTGTCTCCCTGGCAGCCAGAAATCCTGAAAGACCCTCCTGCCTCTACTAGGCACAGCAATGAGGTTATGAGCATATACAGCACCATGTTTGGCACCATGTTTTTTCATGGGTGCTGGGGATTTGAACTCATGCCTTCATGCTTGTATAGCAGGAGCTCTTACACACTGAGCTATTTTCCCAACCCCAGAAATTAAGTTGAAATTTAACACTAAAAAATAAATAAATAAATAAACTTGAACTATTAGGATCATGTCTGAATTTCACATTGACATTGACCTTACCACAAATTTTATTGAGATCCTGAACCTGGGCAACATATCTTACAGGTTTGAAGCTCACTATGATATATTATGTAGATATGATCTATGCATACATTCATAAATGACTAATTTACAAGACATCAAACTTACATCCACATCTTATTGGGTCAATATTTTAGATTCATGTTTGTATGATATAGGTGAAGTTTACAAATTTCCACATACCCCCTAGAGTGCTCAGTGGATTAAGAGTTACAGTTTGGGAAATTAAGGTACAAATTAGCTTTAACTGATTCTAGCACTTCGAGTTCTGTCTTCTGAAAATTTTGAATATTATTATTCAAATCTTATAGAATTTTTTTCCTGTAGATTTTTTCAGCATCTATAGGAATTTTGTTTCTAAATTTGCAATTTGCAAGTCATTACTTTAGAAGGCCATTAGTAACAGAGGGACACAGTCTGAGGAAAAAGAAAAAGTAGGTGAAGCAGAAAGTAGAGCAATGGGTTTCTGCATGAAGACTTGTAAAGGGGAAGCAAAGGCCCTCCAAACAGAATGCCCTTGAACTCCTGCAACATGGACGCTTGAACATAACATAGGAACCAGCTTGGAAACAGAAGTTCTCCATGTCAGCATAGACTCAGAATTGTGTTGTAAGGAGAGCAAAGGACTGGGAAACACTTCAGGCTTCTTCAAGCATAACATATTTTGAGCGCACACCCCAGATGCTAGCTAGCTAAGTCTACAGGAGTGTGGTCCCACTATCTGAATTCTAGAGCTGAGTTTCATTGGCCCATTACAGCCAATGTTTCTGTCGCCATATGGGATCTACGGGATCTAGCCCTACACAGAGGTAGCAGCTCTGGTCAATGAGAATCTTGCCTCACTGTTTTGGTCTCTGTACCAAACCAGTGCCGTTAGTGCTCTTCTAGGGTTCAGCACCAACCTGTCTCAGAGGACTCAGAAGGACTCTGGAGCATGGTATTGGGTAAAAGACAGTTAGTTCATGTTCCAGAGCAAAACTATCTTTAGTGATTCCAAGATGAGAAAGTCCTTCCAGGAAAGACCCACTTGCATGGGGCTCTGTGATAAACTGGAAGAGTGCTGAAGAAAGGTGATTTCAAAGTTCATTTGTCTTTGAAGAAGAAATATTATATATGTGTATTGTATATATGTATATATAAAACATATATCTGTATATGTAAAAGTGTGTATATAACATGTATATGTGTGTATTGTATTTGTGTATACATAACATATATGTGTTGTGTGTATTTATGCACACATGTATATGTGTGTATAGTGCTCACAGAAAGGAAAAGTATAGAACATGGTGCATGTGCTTTGCATATACATATTCATACACACGCATATTTCATCTTTGTTGGCAACTAGCACCAAATACAGACAAAGGAATTGATGTTGTTAACATCACCAGAGAACTTGGAAAGTTACGTCCAACAACTTCATTGTAAAATCATAAAATCTTCAAACATCTACTTAGAAAACAGAGATACAATGCTCACAAGAAAAAAAAACCAAACACATTTATAAAACCTTTTTACATTGCTTGGTGTTTTTACACTTTTCTTAGTTCCTTGAGAATTTTGTACAATGTGTTTTGATCATATTCACTCCTTCCCCACACTTGCTAGATCAATCCCCCTTCCCCATCCACCCAAATATATGTTCTTTAAAAAAGCAAAAGCAAAGCACCAACGCCAATTTGTGGCACCCAAACATTCTTGGATGTGTGTCTTTCCACATGACTACAGTTGACTTACTGAGGGCTACACCCTTAAAGAAAACTCTCCTTTCCTCTCTCAGCACCTAAATATTGCCTCTAGCTCCATGACAGGGGGTTGGATTTCATGCCCAACGTTGCTCTCCACACTTGTAGTCTGGAGTCTGCCTTGAGTTTGCATAGGTCTTACGTGTGCTATCTACCACAAACACTGTGAGTTCATATGTGTGCTGCCCTATCATGTCCAGAAGACACTGTTCCCTCGTAGTCATCCCCCACCCCTAGCTGCTACATGCTTTCTGTCCCCTCTTATACACACACACACACACACACACACACACACACACATTTTTTTAAGTTAGCCCTTTGAAGCCTATTGCACTGTGGGTGCTACTATGATGTGGTGCAAGAATGTGATGGAGAGATGGGAGAGAAAGAGAATTAGAAAAGTTTGTGCACTATGAAGAGAAGCGTAACTGGAGACTTGAGGGTGGTCAGGAACAGCCTGATGTGAATAGCCTGCCCTGCCACCTGAGGCCATGGTGAAGTCCTGTACCATGCTGCAACCACCAAGGACGATATCTGGGTCTGTGGCCATGCAGCAGCAGGAGTCTGTGTTGATGTCCTTGGCCCATGTTACCACAAAAGGCCATGTGTATGTCCCCGGGCTGTGCTTCTGCCCCCATGTTGATCTCCAAGGGCTGTGTAGAGTTGGCTTCACCCCTCATCAGCTGCAACACTCAGGAGAGGAGGAGACCCTGCCCCTTGTCTACCACGTGATGGCATGGGCACAAAAGTAATGTCCCCCTCCCCACCCATCGACACCTGCAGCAGGTGAGAGACCTGGCCCAGGGGCATGAATTCAGGAGAGCTGATCCTGCCCCTTCCTGGCTTTGGCATTTGGATGAGCTAGCCAGGGCAGTGCTGGAGAGCTGGCACTGCTGCTGGCGTGGGTGCTGGGAGGGCTGGCAAGCTGAGCAACTCAGCTACCACCCAGGCCCAGATCCAGGGCTTTGAGTTGGCCCACCCCAACATCTACCCCATCTGTGTAGGGCTGGAGCCCATGAAGGGACCAGTTCTACAGAGCCAATGACACCATGACACACTGCAACTTCCATGGAGCGATATTTTGTTTTTTGTTTTTGTTTTTTTTTCTCTTTGTTCTTTTGAGGGGGAAGGTGCGAGGGGAGAGAGCACATACAAAGGGACAAGGAGATAAGTGGGATTGGGATGCATAATGTGAAATTCACAGACAATCAATAAAAAGTGAAAAAAATAAATTTTGAAAAATGGAGGCCAATTCTAAAAAGAAGGAAATTTGAGGAGGAAAGATTTGTTGCATCTTATAGGTCACAGCCCACCATTGACAAAAGTCAGGACAGAGACTCAAGCAGGACCAGCAGACAGGAACAGAAGAAATGACAATGAAGAATCATTTTTTACTTGCTTGCTTAGGTGAAGCATTTCCTGTCTTTACTACATTATCCCTTCTGTTTTATTTACTAGATGTGAGAAGTTTATAAGAAAAGGTCTTCCAATATGTGCCCACTCTTGCAATAATTGTATTACTGTTGTAGATACAAACAACCATGGTTTTATTGGATTTGAGGCCTGCTTCACATTAGGAAATTCATGCATGGTACTGTAAAACCATCCAAAAACCAATGCCTAGGGATGTCATTTGTCCTTTGGGGAGAACATTCCACTGTTGTTTTGCTAAGCAGGCATGCTTCCTTCTAAATATTTATGTTTGTGTTGGAGAGACAGCTTAGTAGTTAAGAGCACATGCCTCTCAGCTCCTAGCACCCATGTTGGGCAACTTCCAAGCCTATATCTTCAACTTCATGGAGTCCAGTACCTCTGGCCTCCACAGGCACCTACATATATGTGTACATACTGGCACACACACAATACACAAAATTAAAAATAAAATCAACCTTTAAATTTAATACAGTTATATTTGCCCCTCACACCGAAGTTGCTGCCCATAGTAACTTTGAAGGCCACATAGGCCATCATGTGGACAAAACTCACTGGAAAACATATCCAACTTCATCCCCAGACAACAGCACAATGATACTCCAGCATCAAGATCTCTGAAAGAACTCCACACAAGTTCTAAACACAGATTCAGAAGCCAATTAGGTAGAAAATTCTTATATACTGGGTCCTGAAAACATGGAAGGCTGATTCAAATTCTGGTTGGACATATCCCTGGGGATGGCAACATTTCGGAGGAGCAACACACTCAAGTATTTGTGCATTATTGCCCAAGTATCCAGTTGTAAAGCTCTGCTTAGAATTAACTCATGATGGGGGTTGGAGGAAGAGAGGGGGACAGAGATGGAAACAGAGAGACAGATGGGAGAGGGAGAGAGAGACAGTGGGGAGAAAGAGAAGAGACTTGAGCTGGCAAGACATGTTTCCTATCAGACGGACCAAAACAACAAATAGTAGAGCAAAAGTGGGATGTGTAAAGGGGACTTTAGTTTCTTATGGTGTGTTATAATGAGACCCAAAATGGCAGATCTGAAAGGTAAATTGAACAGATCACCCCAGAACCAAAGGTGAGAGGGTTCAGAGCAAGCAGAGTAAGGAAGGGGATTTGACAAATAGCATACATAGATGTATTCTGTCTGTACTGTCATCTGCTAGGGACACTGGACTGGAGTCAGCTTCCCTTCCCTTGGTGGTACCAACCCTGCATAAATTGTCCTCTCTGATTCTCCCAAATCTACTGTAGTGTCTCTTTTCTGTTTTAATATATTAACTAACACTGGGTGATTTTCAACATAGGACTCTTCACAGATACTTACCTTGTGAGGTTTCATTAATTCATGTCTTTCTTTCAATAATCTAACACATACTGTGTTAGGTGCTAAGAACATAAAACTGATTAAGATGTAATCCTTCGTCCTTGAGGCATGTAAAGTCAAATGAAGGAAATGAATAAGTGAGAAAATAATTATACAGCAATCTGAAAGTGCTGACTACAGGTGTGAAAAAAAGAAGCTATAGTGTACAGAGAAGGTTTAAAAACTAAGAGTCTAGCTTAATGAAGATGTCAAAACAAACAAGAGAACACTGCCAGAAATCCAATCTTAGAGTGCATAAATACAAGAGTTTCTCGGGAAATCGTTCTAACTCATTCGCATCACCTGCTGGGGCTCTTTAGGATCACCTTGTAGAAGAGAAAACAGAATAATGAGAAGAGACAAACTCCAAGTTCATCGATTATACAGTGACTAAGAAATAAAAAGAGAAGGGAAGAGACTGAAAATGGAGTGTAAACTAATGTGAAGCATATTGATGCCACCTGTTAGGGTCAAGAAAAATGGGAGGGTTTCTAATTAGCAGTCTGCACTTTGTCCTTCATCCTGTGGTCACCTTCCCTGCTGATTGTTTATGGTGTGTTCCAAATCCAAGACCACAGAAGCATTGTTTTCTTAATGGTGTTTAGCTCTAAATCAGAAAGTTCAAGGAATCTAATAGTTCCCCATGCAAACTTTACTTTGTTCCCTTTTAGTCTTGCAGGATGCAGGATGGCTTTTGATTGGCCACATTAATGGCAACATCGGTTAAGAAATGCCGCTTCTTATGTCAAAGCAAATGATCCTTTTAGATTTTGCTCTTATGTCAAAGAAAATGATCCTTTTAGATTTTGTATGAGTATCTGTTCCTCTGTGTGTGACATTGGTGGGGGGGGGGCGCTGAGCATGTCTTGGGGAGGGATGTATGTGTGTGTGTGTGTGTGTGTGTGTGTGTGTGTGTGTGTAGGCCCTCTTGAGTGTCCTCAAGTGTGATCTTCAGGAATACCATCTGTTCTGTCAAGGCTGTTTCTCTCATTAGCCTAGGATTCCCCAATTAAGCTAGATTGTCTGGCCAGTGAGCCCCCAGGGATCTTATTGTCCCTAACTCCCCAGAGCTGGATTATTACAGCACACCATAACTCTAGAAATTTTGCATGGCTGCTGGGAATGGTACTCAGGTCCAGGCTTGTAAGGCAACACTACCAAGTGAGCAGTCTCCCCCTTCCCCAAATAATCTTTCAAAATGGAAGTTACTTTGAAATAAGGGAATAATAGACAAGTAACACAGTGGCTAAGGAAATAATTTCTCCACATGCCACAAGGGTTTTACTTGTTTTAGTTTGGTGCAATGTTCTTCTCAGCAACTGATGGCACTTTAAAAGCAAGTGCCTTTCAGATATCTGTTTAGAAGCTGTGATTTCCCTGTTACAGGAAGAAATGCTAAATTTAATTAGTAAGTATTGGCTTTACCATAATTGCACAAATGAACAAAGTACCAGCCCATAAGAGGGATTGGGCACAGAACTCAAGCTGTAGCTTCTCCCTCAGTTTTGTCATATGAGTCCACCTCTGAATGAGGAACTGCTACCTTTGATTGGCCATTCTTCTAAAATACTTTCCCAGTGTATATGCTACATTAATGGCCCAGATTTTTAGTTCATTCTGACTTTAAATTATCCTGATGAATTTAACTGCACACAAGGTGGAAAAGACTCAAGATGTGAAATCAGGATGTGTGTGAAATGTCTTCTAGTATATGCAGATGTCAGGCTCTGAGGGCCAAAGAGTTTTCAACATGCAAGCTTAAACTCCTATTGCCAATCAGTTACCTTCAAGTCATCATCTTCTCATGCCCTAGTCTGTTAACAATGTCTCAGATTCAGGTGCCTGTATGCTGTAGGCAAATGAGGTAACTATGTGCGTGTGGTGATGGTGGAGCACGGCAAACTGGAGCTTAATTGCATTTCCTAAAGACGCCCAAAATCTAAATTATCTAGAACAAGCTCTCTGTATGTATACCAGACCAAGCCTTGAGGCCTTATGCTTGTAATCTCTGGGTTAGATGGGGTTTTTCTTCCATTCCAGTTCTAATAATTTTATAGTCATTATTTCTTTGGCTTAACTCAGGATCTGAACTATCCTCTGGATGCAAACTAGGTACCTTTGAAAACTTCATTAATACATTGCATCACCACAGAACCGAGCCAGATACCACTGTTTGGTTAGCACTCTTTATGCACTGCTCAATGATCGCAGTGTGACATTGCCTGACAGGGCTATATATACTTGGAGAAATAGAAAGATAGCGGTACTAATTATGAAGATGTAAGACATTGCAGAAGTTCATCGATTTAAGAAAGTGGTACTCCATTTCAAGCAACTTTATCTGGACAGAATATATGTGTTTTGTATCACCCAGGCTTAAAATTAATGAGTGATAGTGTACATTCTGTGTTATGATACATCCCCAAAATGGAGATAAATTCTTGAGGCTTGAAAATCAATTTCAGAGTGATGAAAAAGGGAAGTAGCAATTTCTCTGCTTTCATGGAATGCTTCAAATGTGTTACTTGTGTAAAGACATCCACATACATGAAGCAATGAGCTCACTAATCAGAGTTTGGTTTCGATAGAAGAGTAGGAGAAAAAAAGACAAGAGAGGGTCTCAAGAATTAACCATGACCTTGGTTAAGTGATTCATCAGGATAGAGAAACGGCATTATCAATAACTATCAAGGAGATTTAGACTTGGGGAAACAGAGCTAATTTCAGCTTAAATAAGTAAAGCACATCTAGTAACAATGTGGGGAAAATGGAGCCAAAGGATAGCTCATGCAATCTAAGCAGACAATGGCAAAATAGAGCAGTTGTCCTAACAGAACAGACAACTTCTGCAATCTTTACGCACCCCTTATCTGGTAACATAGGACTGGGCCCAATGTCCTTCATCAGTAAATTAGGGTGGAGTCCCTGTTATTGGTCAAAACATTTAAAAGACTTCTGAATGCTGGTTTTGGCCAGAATAATTACCCATTTCTAACTTTTGCAGATTTAAAATGCCCATCCAGTCCTCAAGCTGCTGCCGTCAAGAGTTTAACATCATGTAAAGCCATCACACAAGTCTGTGAAGGGCATTCTCTTCCCCTGATCAATCCATCAAGAAAGATTAATGGCCTTTCCATGCTCAGCCCTGAGATAGATTCCTTAATAGCAGTAAGCAGAATTTTCCTATGGAAATTAACTTAAAATGGCAATATAGTTACAATAAATTGAAGCACATTTTATGGGTCTTGAAACATAATGAAACTAGCTGTGAAAGCTTATATTTGTTGTACATATAAGGCAATAAACTCAAATTAGCTATGTACCTCAGTCATGATTATCAGTTAATTTATTTACAGTTGACAGGGATGGTTAGTCACACGAAGAGGAAAAACTAAACTCGGATGAAAATTTGTTCGTTAATTTTTTAAGTCAATTGTTTATATAGTGTATGAAAAATAAGAGTTGTGTGTCTTTCAAGGCTAAAAATACTTTTTCCTATAAAGTCATCCTTATCTAGGGCTGGGGATGTGGCTCAGCTGGGAGAGTGCTTGCCAAGCATACATGTTGAGGGAAGGTCTAATATTGTTTCTGATACATTGAATTCAATGCTGAGACCTGGTTACCGCCCCTTCTGAGGCATTCTCTTGATTGGTTAATAAAAGCCACTTATGGCCAATTAGCTGAGCAGAAAGAGTATAGGAAGGCGGGACTTCCTAAGATCAGAACAGGAACTCTGCGCACACACAGAGACTCTCTCTCTTTCCGCCGGGAGACACAGAAGGAGACAGACATCTGGAGAATGCTGGAAGGTAATTGCAGGTACATTATGGTTTGGGATTATGTGATCCAGGTTAACAGAGTAGCTAATTGAGAGTCTGCCCAGCTAAGGGATAAGCGTTAAAACATTAAAAGGTCTTGGTGTGTTTAATTATTGGGGAAAAGACTGTAGTGGCTTATAGGCCCTCAGTCCAAGCAGTCCTGGGCTGTTGGACTCCCAGACTCCCCTTGAGCCCAGGCGAATCTCCCACCAAGCCGCCGGTAATTCTACTGGCCTAGTATAACAACTTATATTAATTAACAGAATTTAGGTTACAGGTGGTGTAGGCCATCCTTGGTCCCAGGGCTCTTTCTCCAGGATAAGTTAGTCAACCGGTTAAGGCACTCAGTCAAGGCTGCCTGCTCCTCTGCCAAGCCGCCAGCTACTCTGCCGGCCTAATCTTACAGTTTATACTTACTAATAACTACATTAATTAATTAATTGGCAGTTTTCACATACACAGGATATCATATCAACAGTGTGATGGTGCACATCTATAAGCATTCGGAGGAGGAGGCAGGAGGAATGGAAGGCCAACATCATCTTCTGCTAGATAACAAGTTGAGCTACATGAGAGCTGTACCAAAATATTTTTTAAAAATCATAGTCACATTTACATTCCATGCTCGTGAGGGAGATTAACCTTATGTTACCTAAACCAAAAAAACTCTAATTATGTTGGAAGAGTATAGATATGTGCTAGAGATGGTGAGAGTGTTTATGATTACTATATTTTTATTTCTCTTGGTTTTAAATTAAATACAGCCTAAAATACAATACAAATTTATATCCACATTTTAAAATGATAAATCCTGCTTAAAGGATAGATTTCTTTTTTTCTTTTTTCTTTCTTTTTTTTTTACTAAAGACCTTTGATTAGGCATTTGGCCTCTTCTAAATATGACAGCATAC
>CAJQZJ010034075.1:4476551-4502236 GCA_907164525.1 Lophiomys imhausi | reverse complement strand
CATAGCAACTTTTCCTACACAACAAATATCCATTATGAACCCATCAAATGTCATGCACTGTTTAGACTCCAAGTGTAGTGCGTTGAATGATAAATGTTCCCTATAGTCTTGGGCATTTGAATACTTGTTCCCCAATTGGTGGTGCTGGGTGGGGAAGTTTACTTTGCTGGAGGAAGTGTGTCACTGGGGACTGTCTTTGAGATTAAAAGGCTCCCCATTTCCAGTTTGCTTTCTCTGCTTTGTGATTGCCATTCAAGATGTGAGCGCTCAGCTTTCTGCTGCCACCATTCCTGCCATCCTGCTTGTTGCCATACCCCAACAAAAGATGGACCCCTGAAACTATAAGCTCAAATCTTCTATAAGTTGTCATAATGTCTCATCACAGCAACAAAAAAGTAACCAATATACCAGGACTATATAACTAAATCAAATTCGTATTTATTAAACAGAGATTTAGTTGGAAGGATTATTGCAAGAAGAGAATGATTTCACCAGAATAAGATATGCTGTTGTAATAAGGAGAATGTTGTGACCATAAAGTTCATATATATATATATATATATGTATATATATACATATATATATATACATATATATATATGCTAAGCAGTGATTTTGTTTGATAGGAAGGATCAAAAAGGCTTGAAAGAGCACAATGTAAAGAAACAAAGTGAGAAAATTGGCCAATCCCATTTCAGTTCAGATGACAACAAATACACACATGGGCTGTCTGTAACTGAGCCAAGCTTGGTGGCCTGACCAGAAGAAGGAATGTCAACAAGCTTAATCAGCCAACATTTGTTCCAACGTCGGGATAGGTAATCTGGAAGAACTGGAATAATAGAGGAGGGTTTTAATGTTTTCCAGTCTGAACCCACTTCTTGTCTTCTGCTTCTTGATGTCTTGAGATAAGAGGATTCCAGCAGCATGCACCTATTGTCCTGTTTCTGATTCCTCCTTAAGTTGCTTCCTGACAGATCTTTAATCACAGCTAGAAGAAAAGTAACTAATGCAAACTGTCAAATTCAGCCAAGACACAGGGAAATACACACGCCAGCAAGGAACCCTTCAGAGGCTCTTCAGTGTGCCACCACTGTTTTGCATGTAATCTTCACAAAACTTCCATGCAGATAGATATGTATATCCCCCCCCCCCTCTTTCTCCCTCAAAGTGAAACACAGAGAGATTACATGATTACAGAAGTGCAAAGTCCAGCACAGCTGGTTCTTATAATGTGGACCTAAAGCCTGTGTGAAAGGTAAAACTATTTGTTAAGATAGCGCATGCTGAAATTCAAAGTGAATTGTCCATTGTGATCTCAAAATATACACACTTAAAGACATGTTTAATTCCAAAATATTAAAAGAATTTTTTATCACAATTGAAATACAATACTTTTTATATTGTGAAAAAAGATTTTGTTCTAGGAAAGATATTACCTGCCAAAAAAGTAGTACCCCAGATTTAGTATTTTTAGGGCAGGGTTCTGTTCCTATCTTTCCAGGAGATTAAAAGCATCCAACTAAGGAGTCTAGGAACAACTGAAACTCTGAAGAAAACGGAACAGACACCAAAGAAGACAAATCGCCCAGATGATTCAGCCTCACAGACTGCCTTGATAGCTGTTTCCTCAAAAATGTACAACCAGAACAATTCAAAATGGCTTGCTAAGATGGTTCAGCCCCACAGACTGTCCCAGCCCTAGGACTTCAGTAAAGCCCTGAACTTTCCCATCCAAAGTTCAACTTTTGACTACAAACTTCTTAGGACATTTAAAGCTGAGCACAAAAAGACTGGACATCAAATGTTACTATTTTGCTTAACTATTTGGGCTCCCAAGCAGGTTTCCTACATCCCAAATCAGCAGGAAGAAATTTTAAGAGAGTCACGTCCCACTCCCAGAAGGTGGGGTGTGTGATTTTTTTCCTTTTGATCATTTGATGGGTTATAGATGTTTGTTGTTACTTAGGGGGATTGGTTACAAGTTGTTAAATGGTCTTGTTAAACAAGGTTTTGGAGGTTAGACCCAGGGATTTCTCTCTTTTTCTTTTCTCTGTCCTTCTTTCTCTCCTATGTAGGGGGGAAAGACTTGAAAAGATAAAAAAGGGACTGTAGACATGATATAGGTTTGATAAATAAAATAGGATAGATTTTTTAATATGCTCTTGTATCTTTGTATATTGATACAAAATTAAGATTATAGTTGGCTGCATTGGTATTGATCTTCATATATTGTGATACAAAATCAAGGTTAACTCTTTTTAAGGTATTGTACCTAGGTAATGCTTAAAAATAAAATGTGAAGTTTTGTTTTGATAGCAACTGTCACAAACTGTTTAGGATAATTAAGAAATGCAAACTAATAGTCATTCAAACTTGTCATTTTGTTAGGTACTAGCACAGTGCACAGATGTTTTCTAAGGTAATCAGAAATCAAGAGATTGCTAAGAGACAAGCAACATTTGCTTATCCAAATATATGGAGATAGGTGGTCTTCAAAAACCTCAAGAGATCTGTACAATATGGCATTCAAAGATGTTTTCTTAAGATTTTTTGATATGGAGAAGTCAGCTCCTGACAGCACCCCCCATTCTACACCAAGTAGATGATGAGCATCGAAGAATCTCCATTTGGAGATGGTTGTATTAGTGGCAAGCTTGTCACTGGTCAAGAGACATCTCTTGCTTCAACTGTAGACAGACTGCTGTCCAAAAGGAACAAAACTTGGAAGCAGGTAAGTCGACAGCCTAGCTCTGCCAAGACAGAGTAGGCAAGTCCTTCATAATTCCTGTTTTACAATTAATGTCTGTCAGAGAAACGGGGCCAAATGGCTGAAGATAGATGCGCCAATGTATTGAGAGAAATTGGGGACTGTCCAGGCAGCCAGTTGTCTGTCATTTCTTAGTTTTGGAAGCTGTTGGCCCTGCACTTCCTGTTTATTCAGATATATTTATCCTTCTTAGGTCTCTGATGTGGTTGAAGACTAGATAGTATAGTCTCACAGCTAAATTTTAAGTTGTTTAGGAATTAAAAGGATGTTCTAGGTCTAAGAAGATGTTTTTAAGTTGGTAATGCAAATTAGGGTGGAAACTGAGTTAGATATAGAACTTTAAATTCATTGAGATAGATAGATAATAAAATATTAATATCCGTTGCCAAATACACATGGACTGGACATTGGGATGTAGATTATACCTTATAATTTTCATAATTGTGGCCTAATTATTTTTATTGTTTTGTATTGTATTTACTTTTATAAGAAAAAAGAGCCTTTTATTGGACTTAAAAGGGAGAGCAGTTGGGGGGAAGACACCTTAAATTTAAAAAAAAGCAGATAGGAGGATGAAGACGAAGAGGGTAGGAGGGTGAGACTGAAAAGGGGAGGAGGGAGGAGACTATGAGTGAGATGTAACTTGAAGAAATAAATAAATGTCAAAAAAAAGAGATAGTCATGCATGGTAGAAGGTGGATTTGAGAGAGTGACTGCTCAGGATGGCTGTATTAATTTTATGATGCCCACAAAACATCTAAATGATGGTGTTGAAAGTTTGATTTGACATACTCTGAACTTTAGGAAAAGTCTCAACTTGAAACTGTCATTTGGAGCATGTTTGGTATAGAGACAAAATTAAAGAGCATGTGACCAAATGAGATCCCCTAAGAAGGAAGAGGCGAGGACTGTACCCTGGGCAATTGATGGCTCAGCAGAGATACTGCCTGCCTTCAGCCTCCAGGCCCGTGTTTGACTGCCATATGAAGTTGTGTGATCTGACCACTTCTGTGTGAGATGGTTTCCCATTTTTGTGGTTAGATATCTCAAGTAAATTAACTTGAAGAAAGATTCACTTTGCCTGGTGGCTCCATGAGTTTTGGGTCATTTGCAATGTGACCCTGGGTCTGTGATGGGGTAGAAATCATGAAAGCTGAGTATCTCATGATCGACAGGAAACAGAAGGAGAGAGGAAGGAGCTGGAGTCCAAACACTGCTTTCAATGTCCATCTCCCCAAGTGGACTACTTCCTTCCTCTTGGTCCCACTTCCTAAAAGTTGTGCCATCTCCCAATAGTGTGACAAACTCGTGACCAAACCTCTAACACGTGGTCCTTTGGGACATTTAAACTCCGACTCTAACAGATAATTTTCATACTACTTGAAGACAAATTGTTGAAAGCACCGAGGGAGTAAACATTCTTTCCTTGTAGAATACACAGAAAATCTTATTCTCAGTTGTTCTGATGAGTACCTCCTCCTCCACTTGAGATACCTGCTTATGTTGGAGCCCACACTCTTTGTAATGTGCAAGGACACACTTTAACTTTCTGGGTGCCTTCATTTGTTTGATCTTTATAACCATGCATGAAATAAGCAGGATACTGATGAGGTCTTTTCCTGATGAGAGTTTATGTTCAGTGGCACTAAATGACCTGTTTAGGACTGGGCATGATAAGAAAGGCTGAGACTCCAGCTGCATCTTGGGAGATTATATTCCTTGCCCTGTCTGCAGCAATGTGCTCACTGAGCATCCTAGTGTGCTCCAGGGCCATGCCTGAAACTCCCACTCATTTTACCAAATGAGAAGGATGGAAATGCAAGCACTTAACCTTATCACTTTTTCTAGCCAAAAAGCCTCTGGGTTGTTGATATTTAATGTCAAGACAGCATGAATTGCAGATAAGAACCCAAAGAAGGAGTCAGACAAGAACTGGGCAGTCTCACACTTATTCTGGGAGCCACTCTGCAAAACAGAAATTCTCAAAGCACCCACTTTCTTATGCAAATAAAAAAATTATGGAAGGAAGATGGTGGCGACCTACACTGACACATTTTGAACACAGGGAAAAAAGAGCCATAAAAAAACACAGAGTTATTGGGCACTGTGCAAAAATCGGAGGGGCTAGACACCCCCCGCCCCGGGAACACTCACAGCTCCCAAGGGACTGTTAAAAGTCCCAGGGTAAGGCTCTCTCCCCATCTCTCGCAGACACTAAACCCAGGATTCGGGAACTCCCATTTGGAGAGGCGCCTGGTAAGATCGATCCCAACACACAGCAGGCAGGATCAGAGGCCACTTGGCGATAGTTCACGAGCCTATTGGACTCCCCACGCCTCAGGTAGAACTTATACCCACTTAAAAAATTTTGCGAGATAGTGGAAGTTTTAGCAAGGAACAAACAGGGGGCTCAGCGGGTGGTCCGCAGCCTCTCGTGAAGCGGAGGGCGGGAGGTTCCGACAGAGCACGGAAACTGGGAACACAAAGGCGGGCGGGAGGGGCCGAATCCCGCGCACTTACGGCAATGCAGCTGGGGAGGGAGCCCGGCTGGCAGGGCCAAATCCCCGCAAACCCATGGCAGGACAACTGTTGAGAGAGTCAGGCATGGGCTGGGCCAGGGATCAGCGCACCCACGGCTGAGCTGCTGGAGCGAGAGGTCCACTCAGGCGGCCGGGGGATCCGGGTCACTGTGCACCCATGGCTGAGCATCCAGGGAGGGAGAGCTGCGGCTACGCAGACAGGGAGGGAATCAGGCTCAGAGGCCAGGCCTGTGGCGAGAAGCCTAGTGAGAAACCAGAAATCGGGAACCATAGCTGTATTCTGGAAAATCCAGACATATTAGGTGTGGAGCCAGACCCTGTCAGCCTCCGTGACGACAAACAAAGCCCACAGAATCTGTGCCTGGGCAACAGGTCCATACCATCAGAACCATTACAGGCTGATAACCCAGAGTGCAACATAGAGAAGTCTGAATTGGGAGCAGTGAAACAATTCCGGTCCATTACTCACAACCTGGGATTAGGCTGCACCAGCTCACAGTGCCTCGGATGATTAAAACCACAGTGACCCTGAAATCCCCCTATAAGCAACAATAGATAGCCAAGTAACTCGTCCCCTGCACCAAAGCATCCACTGTGGATCCAAGCACAGAAAACGACAAGAGCAGACAGCTAAACGCATCCAATGGCCAAAGATCAAAAAAAAAAAATAGAAATCAAGGAAATATGACTCCAACAAAGCAGAATTATCCTAGCTCATCCAATTCGGATGACCTCACAACAACAGAATCACATGAAAATGTTGACAATTCTGTATTATGGAAAGTGATAGAGTCCCTGCAAGAAGAACTTAAATCTATGAAGGAATTCAAAGAAGCCACAATTCTACAACTCAAAACAATGAACAACACCATTAAAGAGCTCCAAGTCAAGGTGACAGAGCTTGAACAGGAAAAGGACAAGGCTATGAAAGATTTTCATACAAAAACAAGCAAGCTGGAGAAGGAAATGTACAAAACGAACAAAACCATACAAGACATGAAAATAGAAATAGAAACAATAAAGAAAACACAGTCAGAGTTAAAAGAGGAAGTGGAGAACCAAGGGAAGAGAACAGGAACTACGGATGTGAGTATCAACAATAGGATGGAAGAGATGGAAGACAGGATCTCAGGCATGGAAGATTCAGTGGAAGAAATCAGTACAACATCCAAAGAAAATGAGAAGGCTAAAAAATCTCTCACCCACAACATCCAAGAAATCAAGGACTCAATGAAAAGACGGAACCTAAGAATTATAGGTATAGAGGAAAGAGAGGACTCCCGACTCCAAGGTCCAGGAAATATCTTCAACAAAATCATAGAGGAAAACTTTCCAAACCTGAAAAAAGAGATGCCAATAAAAATCCAAGAGGCTTACAGAACACCAAACAGATTAGATCAGAAAAGAAACACCTCTCACCACATAATAATTGAAACACCAAATGTACAGAACAAAGAAAGAATATTAAAAGTTGTAAGAGAAAAAGGTCAAGTCACGTACAATGGCAGACCCATCAGAATTACACCTGACTTCTCCTCAGAAACGTTAAAAGCTAGAAGGGCCTGGTCAGATATACTACAAGTCCTGAGAGATCATAGGTGCCCAGCCAGACTACTTTACCCAGAAAAACTCTCTATCAACATAGATGGAGAAAACAAGATATTCCATGACAAAATCAAATTTAAATAATATCTACCCACAAACCCAGCCCTACAGAAAATACTAGAAGGAAAATCCCAACCCAGAGAAGAAAACTCCACCCAAGAAAACAAAGGGAATAGAAAACCCCTCAGCAACTAAACCAAAAGAGGCACAGAACCACCACCTATACCAAACAAATGGGAAATAACAACCCCAGGTCTCTAATATCCATCAACATCAATGGACTCAACTCCCCAATACAAAGACATAGGTTTACAGAGTGGAT
Source organism: Lophiomys imhausi (assembly GCA_907164525.1). Taxonomy (NCBI): domain Eukaryota; kingdom Metazoa; phylum Chordata; class Mammalia; order Rodentia; family Muridae; genus Lophiomys; species Lophiomys imhausi. The sequence continues at coordinate 4,494,999 of CAJQZJ010034075.1, read as the reverse complement.
CCGCAAGCAAGACCCTTCCTTATGCTGTATACAAGAGACACATCTAACTATGAAAGATAGACACTGCCTCAGAGTAAAGGGCTGGGAAAAGGTTTTCCAAGCAAATGGACCAAGGAAGCAAGCTGGAGTAGCCATCTGAATATCAAACAAAACAGACTTCCAACTGAAGTTAATGAAGAAAGACAAAGAAGGGCACTATATACTCATTAAAGGGAATATTCATTAAGAGGAAATCTCAATACTGAACATCTATGCCCCAAATACAAAGGCACCTACTTTCGTAAAAGAAACACTTCAAAAACTTAAAGCACACGTCGATCACAACACATTAGTAGTGGGAGACTTCAACACCCCACTCACAACAATGGACAGATCATCAAGACAGAAGACAAACAGAGAAATATTGAGTCTAACAGAGATCATGAAACAAATAGACCTAACAGATATCTACAGAACATTTCACCCAAACACAAAGGAATACACCTTTTTCTCAGCACCCCATGGAACCTTCTCCAAAATCGACCACATAGTTGGTCACAAGGATAGTCTCAATAGATACAAGAAAATTGAAATAACACCTTGTATCTTATCAGACCACCACGGAATAAAGCTGGTCTTCAACAGCAAAAGAATCAACAGAAAGCCTACAAACACATGGAAATTAAACAGCTCCTTACTGGATGACCACTGGGTCAGGGAAGAAATAAAGAAGGAAATCAAAGACTTCTTAAAATCCAACGACAATGAAGACACAACATACCCAAATCTATGGGATACATTGAAAGCTGTGCTACGAGGAAAGTTCATAGCACTAAGTGCTTTCAAAAAGAAAATTGTGACAGCTCATGTTAGTGAACTAACAGCTAAGCTGGGTGAATTGGAAAAAAAAGAAACAAACACTCCCAAGAAGAGCAGAAGGCAGGAAATCATCAAACTTAGGGCTGAAATCAACAACTTAGAATCAAAAAGAACTATACAAAGAATCAATGAAACCAAGAGTTGGTTCTTTGAGAAAATCAACAAAATAGACAGACCCCTAGCCAAATTAACATAAAAGGCAAAAGGAAAGAACCCAAATCAACAAAATCAGAAATGAAAAGGGAGAAATAACAACAGACATTGAGGAGATCCAGAAAATATTCAGGCATTATTTTAAAAATCTATATTCCTCTAAATTTGAAAACCTAAGCGAAATGGACAATTTCCTCGATAAATTCCACCTACCAAAACTAAATCAAAATCAGATTAACAGCTTAAACAGCCCAATAACACCCAAGGAAATAGAAACAGTCATTAATAATCTCCCAAACAAAAAAGCCCAGGGCCAGATGGCTTTAGCACAGAATTCAACCAGACCTTCAAAGAGGAACTAACACCATTACTTTTCAAACTCTTCCACCACATAGAAACAGAAAGATCACTGCCAAACTCATTATATGAGGCCATTGTCATTCTGATTCCTAAACCACACAAAGACCCAACGAAGAAAGAGAACTTCAGACCAATCTCCCTCATGAACATAGATGCAAAAATACTTAATAAAATACTAGCAAACCGAATTCAAGAACACATCAAAAGTATCATACACCATGATCAAGTAGGCTTCATCCCTGGAATGCAGGGATGGTTCAATATACGAAAGTCTATCAATGTAATTCACCACATAAACAAGATGAAAGAAAAAAACCACATGATAATCTCGCTAGATGCAGAAAAAGCATTTGACAAAATCCAACACCCCTTCATGCTAAAAGTTCTGGAGAGAACGGGCATACAAGGACCATACCTAGAAATAATAAAGGCAATATACAGCAAGCCAGTAGCCAACATCAAATTAAATGGAGAGAAGCTTGAAGCATTTCCTCTAAACTCAGGGACAAGACAAGGATGTCCACTTTCACCATATCTCTTCAATATAGTACTTGAAGTCCTTGCTAGAGCAATAAGACAACTAAAGGAGATCAAAGGGATAAAAATTGGAAATGAAGAAGTCAAATTATCCCTATTCGCAGATGATATGTTAGTATAAATAAGCGACCCCAAAAACTCCACCAAAGAACTCCTACAGCTGATAAACAACTTCAGCAAGGTGGCTGGATACAAAATTAACTCAAAAAAATCAGAAGCCCTTCTTTATACAACAAACAAATATACCGAGAAAGAAATAAGGGAAACAACCCCCTTCACAATAGCCACAAACAACATAAAATACCTGGGGGTAACTCTAACCAAGCATGTAAAGGACCTATATAACAAGAACTTCAAGCCCCTGAAGAAAGAAATGGAAGAGGCCTTTAGAAGATGGAAAGATCTCCCATGCTCATGGATAGGTAAGATCAACATAATAAAAATGGCTATCCTACCAAAAGCAATATATAGATTTAATGCAATTCCTATCAAAATACCAATACAATTCTTCATAGACCTGGAAAAAGCTATTCTCAACTTCATATGGAACAACAAAAAGCCCAGAATAGCTAAATCAATCCTGTACAATGAAAAAGCATCTGGAGGTATCACCATCCCAGATTTCAAGCTGTACTACAGAGCAACAGTAATAAAAACAGCATGGTACTGGTATAGAAACAGACCAGTGGATCAATGGAATCGAATTGAAGACCCAAACATGGACCCACACACCTATGGCCAACTAATCTTTGACAAAGAAGCCAAAACCGCACAATGGAAGAAGGACAGCATCTTCAACAAATGGTGCTGGTCCAACTGGATGTCCACTTGCAAAAGAATGAAATTAGACCCATACCTATCACCTTGTACAAAACTTAATTCCAAGTGGATCAAAGACCTTAACATAAGGCCGGCCACACTAAAGACACTAGAAGAAAAAGTAGGAGAAACCCTCGAACTCATTGGCACAGGTGACAACTTCCTGAACAGAACACCAACAGCTCAGGACCTGAGATCAACAATCAATAAATGGGACCTCATGAAACTGAAAAGCTTCTGTAAGGCAAAGGACACTGTCATTCGAACAAAATGGCAACCAACAGACTGGGAGAAAATCTTCACCAACCCCACATCTGATAGAGGGCTATTATCTAAAATCTACAGAGAACTCAAGAAACTAAATGCCAAGAAACCAAATAATCCAATCAAAAAATGGGAGATGGAGCTAAATAGAGAATTCACAAGGGAGGAATCCCTAAGGGCTGAGAGACACCTGAAGAAATGTTCAACATCCTTAATCATCAGAGAAATGCAACTCAAGACGACCCTGAGATTCCACCTAACACCTGTTAGAATGGCTAAGATAAAGAGCTCAAATGATAGCGCATGCTGGCGAGGGTGTGGAGAAAGGGGAACCCTACTCCATTGCTGGTGGGAGTGCAGGCTTGTGCAACCACTATGGAGGTCTGTCTGGCGATAACTTAGAAATCTAGGAATAACCTTGCCTCAGGACCCAGCCATACCACTTCTGGGTATACACCCAAAGGACCTCTCACGGAGACATAGGGATGTCTCCTCATCTATGTTCATAGCAGCCTTATTTGTAATAGCTAGAAATTGGAAACAACCCAGATGTCCCTCAACTGAAGAATGGATTAAAAAATTGTGGTACATCTATACAATGGAATATTACTCAGCTATCAGAAACAATGAAATCATGCAATTTGCAACCAGATGGATGGATCTAGAGAAGCTCATCCTGAGTGAGCTAACCCAGTCTCAGAAGGATGCACATGGCATCTATTCACTTATAGTAGGATTTTAGCTATATCGTACAGGATATCTGTACTACAACCAACACACCAAAAGGAACATGGACATAAATTTTTTTTTATCTTTTTATTTTTCCTTCTTTTTTAATTTTTTCTTTTTCCTTTTCCCTTCTCTTTTTCCTCTCTTTTTTTGTGGATATTCTTTGTTTTTGTGGGTTTGTGTGTTTGTTGGTCTTTTTTTTAGTATTCCCCCAGTAGCAAGGAGACACCTTTCACTGGCAGTACTGCCTCGTAGGCCCCCGGAGAATGAAGAGGCTCTTGGCCCTCATATGACTCCTGATCTGTGGTGAGAGACTGTTAGGCAGGGACACTCCACCCCAGAGGAACAAGACGGAAGGGTCAGGGGGTAGAGGATGGGAGAGTGGGGCTGGGAAGCGGGAAAAGAGGACAATATGATAAGGATGTAACCTGAAGCAACAAACAAATAAATTTATTAACTAAGAAAAAAAGGGGGGGGGCAGGTGGCAGGGCTGAAACACTGTGAATGGAATACAGGATACAGCCGTTCAGCCTGGTTTTGCAGACCTCCAGGTGTCGAGAAGACGTGGAGCTAAGGTAAAATACAAGAGAATTGTGGCGTTGGCCCATGCCTTTGACATCAGCGGAGACGGGGGGAGCACCGTACAGTTGGTAGTCTTTTGTATTCTGGAGTCATATGGAGCGGGGTGGTGAGGGTGCATACTCTTGGTCCCACCATTCAAGAAGAGTACACCCTTGGTCCCAGCTCCCAGCACACTGGAGACAGAAACGGGAAGATCCCGGAGCTCAGGGTCAGCCTGATGCAGGGCAAGCTCTAAATAGAGAAAGACTTCGATCCAGGAGTGGTGGAACACATCTTTGATCCCTTCAGATGGGAAACACAGGTCTCTGATCCCAATAATTAGAGTTCAGAGACACACACAAGGGATTTGGAGGGACCTAGGTTTGGAGGCTACTTACAAAAGGCCTTCTCGATGCAGGCAGATTGTCCTTTGGGATCTCAAAATATATACACTGGAGCTGGTTTAGCTCCAAGGTGACAGAATGATTTCTTCTTTAAACCGGATTGAAAGGTAACGCTTTGTATGTTGTTGGAAGGCCAAATTTGCTTAAGGAGAAGTACTACCTAGCCCCCCCCCCCAAAAAAAGAGGGCAATTGTCCCAGGGTTGGGATTGGGGCAGGGCTCTGTTCTTATCTTTCCAGGAGAACCGAAGCGTCCATTAGGGGAGCCCGGGGACGGCTGGACAGCAGAAACCTCAGCAGAGATCAGAATCAGGCACCAAGGAGGATGAGTGACCCAGTTGATTCCGCCTGGCAGACTTCCTCAATAGCTGTCTCCATCAGGGGCCTGCAACCACCACGGCAATCCAATGTCGCTGGGACCGTTCAGCTCTACACAATGCCCCGGCCGGAACCTCAGTGAGGCCTGCAAGATCAGCTTCTGCCTACAAATCCCTTAGGTCATCTAAACAGCTGAGAACAGAAGGACTGAAAATAAAAGGATTGTACTAACATTTTTAACCATTTTTTCCATTTGGGTTCAGGCCCCAAACAGGTCTACTACGACCCAAATCAGCAGGAAGTCACTTTAAGAGAGGGACGTCCCATGCCCAGAGGGTGGGGAGGGTGTTTCTCCGCCCTTCTTTTTGGTTATTTGAAGGATAACTGAAAATTCTGATATTTAGGGGAAGAGACTACAAGCTGATAAATGGTCCTGTCTTAACGGGTTTTGGAGGTTAGCCCCAGGGACTTCCTACTTTTCCTTTTCTGTATCCTTCTTCCTCTCCTATGTAGGAGTGCATAGGCTTGAGAAAAATGAGATATAGACATAGCGCAGGAAGGTCCAAGAAGAAGGGGCAGATTATTGAATATGCCCTTATACCTTTGTATATTGATACAAAATTAGTAGTTTATTAGGCTAAAGTGGTATTGACCATTGTTTATTGTGCAAAAATAAGATTGTATTGGATTACATCAGTATTGATCTTTGTATATTGATACAAAATTAAGATTACAATTGGCCACAATGGTATTGACCCTTGTAAATGAACGTAATATTAAGATTGTATTGGGCTACATAGGCATTGATCTTTGTATATTGATACATAATTAAGAGTATATTTAACCACAATTGAATAGATCTTTGTACATTGATACAAAATTAAAGGTAACGCTTCCTAATGGTATCATACCTAGAGATACTTAAAAATAAAATGTGAAGCTCTGGCCTCTTGATACCAACCGTCTAAAACGGTCTAGGATAGTTAAGTAAAACAAACTCCTAGTCATGCAAACATGTCACTTTGTTAGCTACTATGACAGTCTATCACAGATATTCTCTAAACTACCCAGTAATCAAGTTGCTAAGAGACAAGCAACATTTGCTTATCTAAATACAAGAGATGGATAGAGCATCTTCAAACACCCCAAGAGATCTGAAGAATACGGCATTCAAAGATATTATCTTAAATTAAGATTTTCTTTTCTTTTTTTTTGATATCGAGACATATCAGCGCCTGACAGCACCCCCTATTCTACTCCAAGTAGAAGATAAGCATCGAAGAACCTCCACTGTAAGATGGTTGAATTAGTGGCAAGCCTATCTCTTGGCATGAAAAAACCCCTTGCACCAACTGCAGACAGACTGCTGTCCAAAAAGGACAAAACTTGGTAGCAGGGAAGTCGGCAGCCTAACTCTGCCAAGACAGGGTAGGTAAGTCCTTCATAATCCCTGCTCTACAACATATGTCTGTCAGAGAAACAGGACCCAAAGGCTGAAGACTGATGCAGGAATGTATGGAGAGAAAATGGGAACTGTCCAGGCAGTCATTGGTATGTCCTTTCTTAATTTTGGAAGCTGCAGGCCCTGCACTTCCTATATAAGCAGATATATTTATCCCTCTCAGGTCTCTGAGGTGGTTGAAGAATAGACAGCTAGAGTCTCATAGTTAAATTTTGAGTTGTTTAGGAATCAAGAGAGTGTTATAGATCTAAGAAGATACTCCTAAAAGTATGTTGCAAGTTAATATGAATGTTGAGTCAGATATAGACCTTTAAACTCATGGAGATGGTTAGATAGTAGAATGTTAAAGTCAGGGACCAAATATGTATAAACTGGACATTGGGAAGGTATACTGGGCCATTTAACTCTCATAAATGTGGCATATTTATATCTGTTGTTTTGTATAATACTTACTGTTATAAGAGAAGGAACCATCTTTTGGACTGAAAGGGGAAACTTCTGGGGGGAAGAGGGTGGAAGGGCGGGATAGGGAGGGGTTTGTGACTGAGATGTAACTTGAAGAAAAAAAAATAAAGTATTTATAAAAAAAAAAGAATATCTATGGGGCTCATGAAAGCCAGTTTCTTTAGACACTCCCTTTGCAATTCCTCACTCGGGGAATAGTTGGCCAGTTTGGCTTCTGGGGGACTGGCACTTAGCCAACACTTCTTAGAATCAGGACTTTCAGAACCAAGGATAGTATTTATATGACAAAGTCCGGTATATAAGCGAAGATGGATAAGGTCTAGTTCTAGGGATGGGAACATTTAGCCATCTCTGGGAAACTGTCTGATCACACATGATATGGAAACTCTGGCTCAGATCACAGAACTGTAGTCATAGGTGCCTGGTGCTTTGTGGCTGGTAGAGATAACAGACTGGATTTTGTGATAGCAAGATGGATTTGTAACTGCATAGACCTAGTGAGTTCTACACTAAGAGGGGGTAAGATGTTCTTGTTTTGATGCTGAGGCTTGAGCAGGGCATCCCAGACCCAGATTTGTATTTTCAAAAGCTCTTCACTGAATATTGTAGTTCACATTATAATCTCAGCCAAGCAAGAATGAAGCAAGCTAACTGCTATTTCATGGTCAACCTAGGTCATGTGCTAAAATCTTCCTTGAAGAAGGAGGAGAAGAGAAGGTGAAAGAAAAAGAGGAAGAGGAGGAAAAGGAGGGGAGAGGGAAGGAGGGGGTAGGAAGAAGAAAAGAAGAAAAGGAAGAGTAATTGTTTTTGTTTATGTTTGCAATTTTTTATTTTGTGCTTTATTCTCAGTGACCCAGGAATTTCCCAGAACTTCCTGGAGCAGACCTCTTACCAAGTTGTAATAATAGAAAATCAAAGAACAAAAAATCACTCAGTATCAAACACTGGACTTGGCCCTAGGTTGGTATGCTTAGCCTGGGCTAGGGAGGGCTCATCTTCTTATACTGAAGAAAGAAAGAGGCCCTGAAGCCTGCAGTCACAGCCCAGCACCCTTAGGCAATAGCTTGGCTGGGCATAAGGGAATAAAATGAGAGAGCCCTGGTAGGACAGAAGAAAAAAGGAGCAAACACACTTGTTCTTGTTCAGTGACTTTATTCAAAGAAGGGGACATCATGGTGGGCTTTGCTAGGGACACAAAGAAAGGGAGAGAAAGAAAAAGACTCCTCCCCTTTGTATGGACTGTAGTTGCTCCATCGTTTGACAGGTGGGGGTGTATTCAGTCAAACAGACTTTTTGATGTTCCTGCCCTATCGCCATTGTTAATGAAGTTGAGCAGCCTCCAGCACCCCTTCCATGCCTTTGGCCATTAGTACCTTTGATTATAAAAGGTTTGGAGTGAAAATGATACACACATCAATAAAACATAGCATGTGAATACAATGAAGGACACCAAGAAGGGACTGTACCTTAAATGTGGGTGGTGACATTGGAGTTGAGAACAAACTGGGAGAAATCTGAAAGGAGGCTCACACCTTCTAGGCAGATGGTGCCATTTGTGTAAAGGGAGAAGGCTGTAGAGTTCCTGCAACAGCTGTGTCATGGGAATGGGCAAGGAGGACATCCAGGATTTTGCAGCAAGCACTATCCTTCAGCCAGGAAAACTGGCTTGGGGCACACCTTGCAGACAGTACTATGCCAACATCTGTAGCCAGGCAGCCTGCCGCACAGGCACAATCCTGCTCAGTACCAGCTGTTCACCCTGAATGTGCATGGAATTAATCAAGGCACTCAGTACTCTAGGGAGCCAAATGCATCCGTTCTCAAAGTGAAGCCAGGCTTGACTGAATGCCATGATGATTCCGTGATGCTAAGTCTTGGATCCGCTGTCTCTGCAGGGCACAGGAGCAACATCCTGTGTGTATCTTCTCATTCTTCTCTAACAGGTTTTGGATGTGCAGGGATTTGGTTCGGTGAGAGAGCACATGGCACAGGCACGAGTCCCATCCTCGTTACTTGAAAAAAAAATGACAAAAATCTAGACCTATGATTAAAGAAAAATATGTCCTTTGAACAAAATATCACAAGGCTATAAATGGTAGCTATGTTAGAATTAATTACATCCCTGTTGAACATCTATCAGTATGGTTATTCCAACCTGTATAGAACTATCGTGATGTTTATGAGTTACCTGAAAGGCCATGTTTTCTGAATTTCTATTGATATGCTGAAGTAGTTTACAAGGAGTACACTATGAGGTTGTTGCTGCTAAATGTAGTACCCTTGTGAAGAACGAGAGGAAGGGACATTGACACTTTGCTGGCATCTTTCCCAAATGGTCAGCTTCATTTCCTAGCAATCTAAAAATGACTCGATATTTTCTTGTCACCCTCTCTCCTTCCCCCGCCTTTTCTTTTCTTTTTTTTTTTTTTTTTGGAGGGGAGCTATCTCACTATACATTTCAGACTGGTCTCAACCTCATGATGTAGCCTAGTCTATCCCTGAACTCACGGCCATCCTCCTGTCTCAACCTCCCAGGTATTGAGGTAAAAGGCATGTCCCAACATATTGGAATTGTATTTCATTTTTAAAGTGCCCTGTTTAAAACCATTTGTTAATGATATACTGTAGTTTTTTAACAGAGGCAGTGTATTGAATCACTTTATGAATGATTTATAACATATGCTGTGACTAGAAGACTGAGATAGCTCTCCTGTGACATTCTTGCTAGACTTTCCTTATAAATGTTCAGTATGTTGTTTTGCAAACATGGGAGACTTTAAATATTTTATACCTAAGGGACCACAGAGCTAGAGAAAAGTCTTTATTCCCCCAATGCACCCCATGCATTATTCTCTGCACTGTACTTGGGATGTATAAAATGAAATTCCAGTTAGACATTAGCTTCCCCACACACAACACATCCTGTTGTGCCGAGTAAGTACCTACAGGAGCAAGAATACTGGTCACGTGGACAATTCATGAGTCAAGTCATCTTAATAATACAGAAACAGTGAATCAATGGAATCGAATTGAAGACCCAGAAATGAACTCACACAACTATGGTCACTTAATTTTTGACAAAGAAGCCAAAACCATACAATGGAAAAAGGAAAGCATCTTCAACAAATGGTGTGGGTCTACTAGATGTCAACATTAAAAGAATGAAATGAGACCCATACTTATCACCTTTCACAAAACTTAAGTCCAAGTGGATCAAAGACCTTAACATAAGGCCGGTCACATTAAATCTGATAGAAGAGAAAGTGGGGAAAAGCCTCAAACTCATTGGCACAGGTGACAACTTCCTGAACAGAACACCAACAGTTCAGGCTCTAAGACCAACAATTAGTAAATGTAACCTCATAAAACTGAAAAGCTTCTGTACAGTGAAGAACACTGTCATTAGAACAAAATGGCAACCTACAGAATGGGAAAAGATATTTACCAACCCCACTTCCGACAGAGGGCTAATATCCATAATTTATAAAGAACTCAAGAAATTAAACACCAAGAAACCAAATGCTCCAATGAAAAAAAAAATGGGAAACAGAGCTAAACCAAGAATTCACAAATGAGGAATCTCTAATGGCAGTGAGACATTTGAAGAAATGCTCAACATCCTTAATCATCAGAGAAATGCAGCTCAAGATAACTCTGAGATTCCATCTCACACCTGTCAGAATGGCTAAGATCAGAAACTCAAATGACGGCACATGCTGGTGAAGTTGTGAAGAAAGGGGAACATTCCTCCATTGCTGGTGGTAGTGCAAACCTGTACAACCACTATGGAAATCAGTCCGACGATATCTTAGAAAACTTAGAATATCCCTACCTCAAGACCCAGCCATACCACTTCTGGGTACCCACCCAAACAATTCCTCACCAAACCACAAGAATATATTCTCATCTGTGTTCACAGCAGCCTTATTTGTAATAGATAGAAACTGGAAACAACCCAGATATCCCTCAACCAACCAATGGATAAAAAAAATTGTGGTACATTTATACAATGGAATACTACACAGCTATCAGAAACAAGGAAATCATGCAATGTGCAGCCAAATGGATGGAACTAGAGAAGTTCATCCTGAGTGAGCTAACTCAGACTCAGAAAGATGCACATGGCATCTAGTCACTTACAATTGGATTTTAGTCATATAGTACAGGATAACTATCCTACAACCAATGCACCAAAGGGAACAGGAACATAGACTTTGTTACCTATTAGGGGGACAATTTGCTCTAGGAGTGCTACCATGTTGGCCCTCAGTGCAAGAGAAGCTCTTAGTCCTCATATGAGTGTTGAGCTGAGAGGGGCTGACACATAGCGACACTCCACATTGGAGGAGTGAGATGGGTGGGAGAGGGAGAAGAGGGTGGGAGGGTGGAACCAGGAGGGATGGAATGAGGTCACTGTGATGGAGATGTAACTTGAAGCAATAAATAAACAAAAATTAATTAATAATACAGAAACACACCAGCATTTCCTTGTCCCCACAGAAACTCACAGGTAGTTTTGAATTTGCTTATGAAGAACAGTAAACACTTCAGGTAAAAGTTGCTCAACTGTCCCAGACAAGGAAGGAAACAAATAACAAGAGTCTATGCTGGAGGCCGGGGTGGACTTCTGGGCCACAGGGTGGGAGCTGACTCCTCTGGCCTGGCACCTGACTGCCTTGTGTTGCCATCCGTCCCCTTCCTTCCTTGTGCCTCTTAGGCTGTTTACTGGCTCAAGCTTGATTCAAAGTGTCCAGGTCACACCCAGTTGCTCAGCTGTGTGAGTTAACACAGTTTCTTCTCCTTGCAAGGTTCATGGCGTGCTTTGTAAAGATGACAAATGGAGTCCACTGTAAAGTTAAAATATAAAGTACTTGGTGCTCTGCAAATTTAAGGTAGCACTGTTGAATGATGTTATCTTGACTCCCTAAATGCCAAGGCAATTTATATGCATTTGACTTATCAAGAAAATGCTGAAAATCTTACTTCATCATCCCTATTAAGTTCACTGTGAATTAAGAGTTTTGAAATTAAGATAGGATATATTCCCGACTTAAAAAATAAAATCCCAGGTACTCTCAACAGTAACAGACAGCTGGAGAAGAGCAGGGTGGGATGAAGTGAGCTGCCTCCTCCTCCTCCTCCTCCTAGTCTGTTCTTACTCCCCCTCTCTTCCTTTGTCTTGACCTGTCTTGTTTTCCTGACTTCTGTTGTGACTTCTTGCCAGGATCATCATCACCACCAATGCAGACAACCATAAACACCTATGCAGGAAAACAGCAGTGCAAAGCCAGGCTCTGCTGATGGAGAAATGGGACACACAATAAAATGTATCTAGTGACTAGGGACTGAGCAGCATATGGCACATTGTCATGTTTGCCTTCTCAGCTGCAGATCTAAGGAGATATGCTGATTTTTAACTGAAATACTGTACCCTAGATTATCCATTTGCCTCACTGGGCTCAGAATTCTTCCCTCCCTTCCCTTTGCTGATCCTCTAGTTTGGTCACCCTACCTTTAATTTGATAGAATACAGTCAATGCTCAATGACATCCCTGTGACATGGGTAGAAGTCTTGATGGTTTTCTACCCTGTCCCCTAAAGTAGTGCAGGCAAACCACCCCCATTTTTGCCACCAGGCAGGAAAATTTCCATTTCCAAAGCTAATTTACTCAGAACACAGAGAACTGAAAGCTTCTAAACAATTTTACCACATTTTTCAAGGATATACAAGTCACATACAATTTAAGTATTCACGGCCTGGAGTTAAGAGATACTTAAAGCTCATAAAATCGTAAACGTCAAGATCTTAACTGTGGGTCTTTGTGGAATAAATATCAAATTTATAGGCCTTGAAGACCTGCCCACCATCAATTTAATGGGTGACAGAACTACGAGAGATGGTTTATCAATATTTGTCTGCTGCAAAGGAAATGTCTCTCCATTCAATTAGCATGGTGACGGTAAATGAAAGCGATGCTGCTAATGCATTTGTTGGAGTTATCCCCACAACGTGGGCTTTGCTTAAATTCAATAGTGCAGCTATAATCAGTTTTAGTCAGTTTGGAATTCCTGTGTTGTGATCAATCAAAAGCATTTTGGTGATGGTTCAGGGAAGAAAATCATGCTGAACAGCAAGGAAGTTACCTCCTCTACATCAGGACCACCACCCCACAGCCACATGGGGTCAGACCCCTCGGGTCTTTAGAAAGTTACATTTCCAATTAGGAAATCAATAACAGTAGTGTGTAAGAGGATAAGTAGGCTTGGTAGCGAAACTTGCTTTCTTTAATCCACTTAGAAGCTCTGTGTGACATGAGAAGGCTGCAGTAGTTTATTTCATTTGAAATTTTCTAAAATTGCCTCCTTCACTAAACCCACCCCTCAAATCTAATCACTATAATGCATAAAAACCACAGTCAATAACAATGGTCAGAACAGAGTTACCTGTGATGGTTCCATAACATTTGAACTCTCTAAACATGTAAGTTAGTTTTGCAATAGTGTTTTAATATATCGTATGCCTTTACATATGTAAGGTGCCTAGTGGGCAAACTCTTAGAGATAGGAAATAGAATAAATCTCTCACCACTCAGGAGCCTGATGCTGATCAGAGGCTGATGGATCTCTGTGAGTTCAAGACCAGCCTCATCTACATGGTGAGGTCCAGGCTAACTAGGGATGCATATTGAGACCCTGTCTCAAAAAAGAATGTGCAATGGGATTTGTTGTTAGGAGCTAGAGATAGTCACTGTGTCACTGGCTCCATTCAGTGTGGGATAGTGCAAGGTTCTGGAGAGTGACAACAGTTGCACAACAGTGGGAATGTCATAGATGCCACTAAACTTCATAGTCAAAGATGAGTTTAGTGTATTTTGCTGTATTTTACTATGTTAAAAAAGAAAAATATGGGACCCCCCCCCACCTGGGGCTGTGTGGCTCAGTGGGAGCAAATCCAAGACAAGACAACCCTGCCCAGGGCCATAGGGAGCAAGCTGGAGATTCACTAGTCCAGCTCCATAGGACCTGGAGCTAGCCTGAGAAGGCCACCCTCTGCCCAGGCCAATGTGGGTGGGGCATAGCCCTCCTGAGGCCACTCCTGAGATGACCCCAGACATCCACAGACCCAAGCATCACTAACAGGAGCAAGTAAGTCATGGAGAAATGAAGAAAAAGAGAAACAGAAGAATATGAGCACAATAAAGAGAGGCAGAACTGGAGGCTCAGGGTAGTGAGGAGCAGCCTGATTAAAGTGGCCTGTGCTACCACTGAGGGTCATGTCTAGGTTTGTGGTCCTGCAGTCACTAGGGACTATTACCACCAAAGGCCATGTGGATGTCTCTGGGCTGCCTCCCAGTACCATGTTAATGTCTCAGGGCTATGCAGAACTGACCCCCATCCCTCACCTGGGATCCAGGGCCAGCTCTCCTGTCTGTCATAGATGGCAAGGGGGAAAGGATTTTTCCTTTATCCACGTTTCCACATGGCAGACAAGTGGCAGGGTAAGCTCTCCCACACTCACACCTTCAGATCCAAAACTACAGGATCTCCACGACACAAGGCAACAACAGGAGTCACATCTGACAGGAATCCCAGTGAGAATCCAGGATGGCTAATGTAGCAGAAGCCAGAGGCCTCGAACCAGACCAATGATTCTTTGCAATGAACGTTTGCAAGCAAAAAAAGTGTAGACAAAAGGATATACTGGGGGCACACTGTGGCACACTACAGCTTCCACAATGAGATTTTAATTCTTTTGGAGGGGAGATTGCAAAGGTGGAGGGTGGGTATGACAGGGTGGGGAAATGAATGGCTTTGGGGAGCATAATGTGAAATTCACAAAGAACCAATAAAAAGTTAAAAAAAATGAAAATATATCAGCTAATCTTTGAGTGAAACAATGAAATAATATATAATATATGTGAAAGAAAGCTGGCTCACACACTGTTAAGCCAAAGATGATATTTAGATTTAAAAAGTATACCATTTTTTAGAGCAAAGCCAATTTAGGGTTATTTTTGCTAAGCCGAACTATATCCAGCTTTGTTATATTTTCATGATCATGATACTTCAGGAGGCCCTAGACAGACAATCATTAACAGTATATAACATTCAAACTCTCTCTTGTATGGAAAACAAAAATCTGAAAGTTACTGTAAAGATCAATAAAATCTTCTTTTGATTCTCTAAGCAGGGACAGTTTAGAGATTGACATTTTACATAGACAGTGTTACTTAACAGCTTTTTCAAGCCAATGACCTTTAGGATCTGAAATAAAAATGGCAGAATTTATGAATATAAAGACTCATGATCTTTTCATGAGTTTTATATACACAGCATTGGGTTTCATCATAGCATTCTCATACATATACATAATGTATTTTGATCTTAGAAAAGAAATTCATGATGGCAGGGCCCAATCTCAATTACCTGACCTACTGGAAAGACCACCTTTACGGGCTCATGTCTCAGCAGGTCTTTCGTTTTAAGGGTAAATTAAATCTGTACTGATAGTGGAGTGCAAGGAAATATATGAATAAATTAGAATTTTTTACACACCATAAAGCTTACATGGCAAGGTACCACGAGTGTACCAATTTCCAGGAATCCCTCCTTCTGAGTGACAAGAAGTCTCTCATGATTGGTGGAAAATTTGTCCCCACATCAGTCCAGCCTTGGAAAACATCTGCTATTGACACTTGTCCACCCCCTCTAAAACAGTGAAGTATTCTATGTGCTGATAGCATAGGGATTTTTCCCCACCATGGTTCCTCCATGAAGGGTGGAGCCTCATGAGCCCCTCCTCTATGTATGATGAAATGATGACAGATCCAATCTTGTGCAAGCTTTGGCCAGTGAGTTCAGGAGTACAATCCTTTGTACCACCCAGAACATACTGCTAATGGCTACTAGAGGGAGGGAGTCATTTTCTTTAGTTATATAGCCACTGATAAGTAGCCTTTATTCCAATAAATATTTTCCACTCATGCTCACACAAACTCTTGAAATTAAACTTGGTGTGTCAAAAAAGGGGGGAATCAAAGCTCAAAATACAAGGAGACTTCTTGGAGGAAAGAACAGAGCTTAAAATTCAGTACATATATATGTGAAACTGTCAAAGAAACTAACTAAAAAACAGTAAGGAAAAATTCCATATTTTTCAAAATATTATGAAAATTATATTTCAAGCTATGTAGTTGCTGGAAGTTTAGATATTGAGAACTCACTGCCCTGGTGCCCCCAGCAGCTTCTGCTCTCTGTGCCTGGCCTCTCTGTCTTCAGCAGGGTCCTCCCCTCCTCTTCAGCACCCCTGCTCTCCTTTCCCCTCAGGTGCCCTCACTCTCTCCCTCCCTCCTTTGCAGGAGCCTCTGGATTGGGTTTTGGCTTTGGAGCAGCAGGCTTAACCACAACCTCCTGTGTCTTCTTTGTGGCTCACCCTTTACCTATACTTTCTCTCCTTTATTATTCTTTGTCCCAAAGGAAAACTTCCTTGTCTTTGAGACAAGGCAGCAACAGGCAGGATACAGATGTTAAATGTGACAATGTGATTCAACGGGGTTACACTCAATTCTCCCAATGTGCAAAGGTTTATTTTTAGAAATGGGACTTTTTTCTTTTTAATTGTCTCATATAATATATCTTGATCATTTTATTATCCCTTTCCAAACTCTAGCCAGATCCTCCCAACCTACTCACCCAATTTCATGTTATTTCTCTTTCTCTCTCCAAAAAAAAGAGTCAAAATAAACAAACAAAGCAAATAATGCAAAAAAACACAAACAAAACAAAACAAAAAAGGAACTACATCAGGATTCTTTCTTTACATTGTATATTTTGCAATTTCCCTAGTGGATTTTTTTTTTTTTAGAGCTCTCCTGGTAACTAATAAAATAATCATGTAAAATATTAGTATAAACATAAAATAATTAAATAATTGCCAACAACATTAATAGCACATCTTAATTGTTTTCTTTAGAACATTACATCTATCAACTACAGATGTTCAAAAAATATTCCAAAATTTTTGAATTTTGAACCTAAACATTTGAGAAATATTCCAAAATTTGGCCACATATAAGACCATAACCAAATCTTAATGTACTCTGGATTTTCTTTAACAAGGCTCAGGAGGGATATCTGCAAAGAAGGGATCTAGAGAAGCAAAACTTTTCATAATTTCAGACATTTGGGAACTAAGAAATATATATATATATATATATATATATAAGTACTTTGTAGATCAAAGGAAAAAGTTAAATTGAAAATATTTAAGAAAAAGGAGATTGAAACATACAGTCTACCACACTGCACTATTCTGTATCAGCTCTGCTTTTCTCTCTTCAGTGTGAGAGGTGAGATAGATGAAGGCAGAATGTCACTTGATCAATCTCTGCTGGGAATGTTCCCACTATGTAATACACATTTTTTACCATGTTGTGCATATCCACAAATGAACACAAAAGCATGACAAGTATTAATTCGAGGACACAAACACAATTTGAGCAGCTCATAAACATGGAGATTAGTCAGGTGGTGGTAGCATACACCTTTAATCCCAGTGCTTGGGAGGCAGGAGCAGGTGGATCTCTGAGTTTGAACCCAGCCTGGTCTACAGAGTGAGTTCCAGGACAGCCAGGGCTACACAGAGAAACCCTGTCTTAAAAAGCCAATAGTAATAGGAATAACAATAATAATAAAAATATAAATATAGCGATTGCAAATAGCTAGGACAAACTAGTTTATGATGGCTCTTAAAAATTAATGAGTCAACTGTCCGTTTCTAGAAGCTGGAGGCATAACTGCAAATTAAACTCAATGAAAGTACAAGGAAGGTGACAAAGAAAAAAAGGACACAAGCACTCTATCTGTTACCACAGACCCAACCCTCAGGGTTGGCCCTAGTGTTACAACAGAACTTCAGCTGCAGCTCCACATGTCCCCTGCTTCCACCCTCTGTGGATCCCACGGACTGCACCGTCCCACCCTGGCCTTCCTTCTTTGCCTCCTCTGTGTCCCAGCTCCCAACTCAGGCAGACACCCCTGCTCAGCCACAGACCACGACTGCCAGATAAGCAGGTGTGCTGTCCACAGACCTTCTCCACTCTCTCTGTTCCCCAAGACCCAATTCTAAGGGTCACACCTAGCAATGCAACAAACCACCTTCCCCTGGCCTCTCCTTGTAACGGAACTTTTAAATTATTATTTAACACTTATTTATTTATTACTAAATTCACTTATAACTAACACCAACAATTTCTTAACTATTAATCCTATAAATTCCTACAACCCCTTTAACCTATCCACTAAACCTATTGATAATCATAACAACCACTTTCATAACCTTTTAGAATGATACAGTCTCTGGGGCAGGTCCTCAGTCATCAGGAACACAGTCTGTTGTAGATTCTTTAACACACTTAGCAGTCCTTTTTCTGGATCTCTCAGATGCAGGTTCGTCAGGGTAAGTTGGTTATTACAGTCTCACCTTAAATAAGGCTTCATGCTTTCTTCTCTGTGGGAGAC
>CAJQZJ010034075.1:4461539-4476151 GCA_907164525.1 Lophiomys imhausi | reverse complement strand
AGCAGCTGAAAACAATGTCAGGCCAGATACTTTGTTTCTTCAAGTCTTGAGTCTTTCCTGTTTTTCCTGACTTCAAACTTGTTTTTCAGTCTATTGAGTCTTTCCTGTTTTTGCTGACTTCATGCTGATAATGCTCTTCAGGCCCCGAATTAAGAGACAGTATCAGAAACTCCTATATATTTTCTAAATCTAATTTATCTAACCCCTACATCTCCTCTCTCCAGTCTCCAACACCAGCAGTCTTTCCCCTTGAACACACCAGCCGACAGGCCAGTGAAACAAGCAACACGCTCTCTGAAACTCCACAGAGGAAACAGAAAACAAGGAACAAAACATCCACGCAACAAAGACAAACCCAGAAATCAGCAACTACATCTGTAGTTACCACAAACGTAGATGCCTAGGAGCCAGCATAAGAATACAATAACAGCCAGGACAATATGTCTCCACCAGATTCCAGCTATTCTATCACAGCAGGGTTTTAAAAACTAACATATCCCAGTCATTTGATTTTACCAAGGAAGACTCGGGAGCCAGACACTAGACTGAAAGCCTGCTACCTCAGAAAGCCAGAGAGAGCACCCAGCTGATCTTCCTATTCAACTGAAAACCCTAGAGGAAAAAGCCCTGGAGCTAAAAAAAGAAAAGACTCCATCTTCTTCTCCACACTGTCTTAAATACCCTCCAGCTCCATGGCCCTCCTTTCTGTTAATCCCTGTCAGCTGTTTCTTGCTCCACCTCTTGACCTAGGGTTAACTTTATTTAATCCTGTGTACAGAAAGCTCTTTGATTAAAGGTGTGTTCTACCACAGATCCACATCACAAGTGTTTGTTTACAGTAAACAAAAGGCTCTAGGATGAAAGGCTGAGCCATGCACAATTAGAAACAGGTTTAACAGTTTACAGTCTTGAGGATCACAATGGGATCAAATATTGTGCAACACAGTAGATCATAACTATTCCAACAACCAACTATGTGAAGATGATAGTGGTCCTTAAAAAGGAAATGAATAAATCCCTCAAAGAAATCCAGGAAGACAAAAACAAACAAACAAAAAACCTGGAGAAAATGAATAAATGCCTGAAAGAAAGCCAAGAAAACAACAAATAGTTAACGGAAAGAAATAAAACTGTTCAAGACCTGAAAATGGAAATAAAAGCAATAAAGAAAATACAGAGGGAGATCTTGAAATGAGAAATTTAGGAATGCATACAGGAACTTCACAGGCAACCTTCACAAACAAAAAATCAGTAGGCCTCCTATTTTACAAATGGACTGAGAAAAAAATCAGGGAAACAATACATTTCATAATAGCCTCAAATAATATAAAATACCTTGGGGTAGCTCTAAATAAGCAAAGGAAAGACTTACATGACAAAAACTTCAAGTCTATTAAGAGAGAAATTGAAGATGATATCAAAAAAATGGAAAGATCTCCCATGCTCATGGATCAATAGGAGTAACTTAGTAAAAATGGCCATCCTAGCAAAAACAAGTTACAGATTCAATACAATCCCCATCAAAATTCAAACACATTCTTTACAGCTATTGAAATGACAATTATCAAATTCATATGGAAAAACAAAAAAACCAGGATAGCTAAAAACAATCCTGAATTATAAAAGAACAGCTGACTTCAAGCTGTACTATAGGGCTATAGTAATAAAAACCACATGATATTGGCACAAAAATAGACGGGTTGATCAATGGAATCCAACTGAAGACCCAGACATAAACCCGTACATTTGTGGTACAAATCTATGGACACCTGATGAAGAAGCCAGAAATACACACTGGAAAAAAAAGACAACACCTTCAATAAATGGTACTGGTCACAGTGGATGTCTGCCTTGGCCAGTTTCAATATAAGGGCTTTAGCCTTATTATATATATATATTTTTTTTTTGGCTTGTCTGGCTGTAATCTATTGGAGTTCTGTTCTTTTATGAAGAGAAAATTAAGGAGGAGTAGATCTGGGTGAGATGGGGATAGGGAAACTGTGGTTGAGATGTATTGTATGAGAGAAAAATCTATTTTCAATAAAGATCAAAATTAAATGTAAGAAAGATAATTTTTTTTAAAGACAGAAGCAGAACAACCACACAATAAAGAGCAACAACCAATAACTGGTTCAGTGAAAAACTAAAATGGTTGATAACCCCTTACTAAGAATGACTAAAGAAGAAAAAGAGCAAATAAATAACATCAAGAATATAAAAGGAAGCATCACTACAGATCTCACAAAATTTGAAATCAAATCATCAGAAAATATTGTAATCAGATTTATGCCAATAAATGTATAGACTTAGATAAAATGCACAAATTTATATTTTTTTCAAAATATCCAACTCAAAACTATGACCAAAAGAAACTAAAACTTGAAACAGCATCACATTTCCAGAAAACTTACCTTGGAAATTAAATCTCCTGATACAGATCAGAAGAGCTTAACAAATTGTATCTCTCTCAGATAACTCCAAATCCTCAATAAAATGGAAAACAACTAACCAGTTCATTTGGATGTGACCAAGAGCTGGTAGATTTGAAAGAGAATAAAACTCACAGGGTGTTATCAACCTGGGGAAGTTTTACATTTTCTTCAATTGCTTTATTCCAAGGACAGCTATTGTCAAGGTGGGAATGGCATACAACTAGTGCCATAGTAGAAAAGTCTGCATGTCTCTGGAGGGAGAAATTAGTTATAAAGGCTCCTGGGGGCAACCAAAACTGTAAGAAATTAAGGAGGGAACTCTGTGAAAAAGGGACCTATAGAAGGAGAAGCCAGTTGGTGGATCAGTTCTACCTGAGCCCCTGCCAAGCTCCAAATTATGTGAGTTAGCTTAACAGACCTGAACCATCCAGCATGACAGAATTTGCCAAATCAAATTAAATTAATTTCTTATTTAAAATCAAGTCAACACTTTCGAGGAACATGATAGAACCCCTGAACAGCAAGACAGAACCACATATAACATTCACAAAATCCAGACAAATTTGTTTTTCTTATGCAAAAGAATAATGTGACCCATTGTCTTAGTTGCTTTTCTATTTCTGTGAAAAGACACTATGACCAAGACAACTTATAGAAGAGTTTATGTGGGACTCATGGTTCCAAAGTGTTAGAGTCTATGACCATCATGGTGGGAAACATGGTGGCAGGTGGTAGGCATACAGGCATGCTGTTGGAGCAGTAGTTGAGAGCTCAACATCTCATCCACAAAGATGAGGGGTGTGTGTGTGTGTGTGTGTGTGTGTGTGAAAGAAGGGGGGGCGTGGGGGAGAAAGAGGAGGGAGGAAACTCAAACTCAAAGCCTGCCCCCAGGGACACATTTCCTCTAATAAGGCCATATCTTCTAATCCTTTCCAAACAGTTCCACCAGCTGTGAACCTAGGAACCAAGGGTCCAAATATATGAATCTACTGGGGCCATTCTCATTCAAATCACCACATTAGAAAAGGCAAGAACAACAGCTCTGAAAGGAACCAGACTCCAGCTTATAGGGATGAACGACATAAACAGGAATGAATTGTCCTCAGCACATCCTCTACCACTCCCAGTAACAGGAAATCCTCAAAAATACATAAGAACAGCCATCCTACACTATTGACATTACATGAAATATCAAAGCTTATCATAAAAATTGTCACAGCAGAAGCACTTTCAAAAATTAGTTTTTATTGGGAAAAAAATCTTTAAAAAGGATTGGCTATGTATAAAGACTAGTTGTGTATGAGACTCCAGCAAAATTTATCGATATCTCTGCAGAGCTGATACATACAGTTGTGTGAATTTTCTATTTTATTTCTCTGTGGGGCAACAAACAGTGCATTTTTTGTAAAATGATCACATATAAACTTAGCAGATAAATGAGATTCTAAGACGAAACTAATATAAAATTTAATTTACAGTATATAAGGAGTATAAAAGGTAAAGTGACCAGTACAAGAGGGAAAGCCCATGAGGCCTCTACCCTACACAAAGAATTACAGGCCACTAAGAAATGTTGACAGCAGAAGAAATAGTCTTCCCCAAGTAAGAGCATACAAACTAGTTATGCAAAACCAAAGCCAAGTAGTCAACCCTGGAAACATATATATGAATAATAGTATTCAGACAGACCAGGATATATTTAGGTATATGTATGCCTACACACACACACGAATCTAATAACAATTAATTTTTAAAAATAGGCCATGGATTTGACATATATCAAGGAGAGGTATATGGAAGGGTTTGGAGGGAGGAAAGGAAAGGTAGAATGATATAAATGTATTATAATCTCAAAAGATGACATAAATGTAACTTGAAACAAAATTTAGTTACTATGTTTTCAGCTATCAAAATGCAAAAGATAAAATCTGAAGGTTCTGAGATGGCCATGTCCTCTGCTGGCAGCCGATGACCATGGATTAGTTTGTTTCTTCTAAAAAAAAAATCTGCAGAATATATCAAGACCACTAGAGCACAGGTAACTTTAAACCAGACTCTTCCCTCTCAGCATGTGGGAGTTTACTACACAGAAATAATCCTGGTTATGGACCATGCATACAAAAATGTGCATCAGAATAAAAACTTAGAAACTATCTAAATGGCCTCAATAGCAGACTGATTAAACAAAGTATGTTATCATTGGTTGATGGAATATTCAAGGATGTGTTAGGGTCTGGAACTTGCTGAAGAATCACCCCAGACTCAAATAGTATGCAATCAGCAATGAACGTTTATTAATCCAGCATGCAGGGGTCACCACTTAGGTAAAAATAGCAACCCAGGGCCAAGGCACACAGGCCTTTTAAAGCATTTAGGGGAATTCCAGGAAAGGGTAGGTAATTTTTAATGTAATTGGAACATTCAAACTAAAAACGAAGGTGCAAGCAAAAGCGCAGGGAGTCTTTAGCCAGCGTTCATGAGGTTATCATAAGACAGGGGAGGATTTAACCAGCAGTAATCAGCAACCTGGAGCTTCAACCCAGCAGCCTTGTCTTTTCTCCAGCCAGATGGCAGCCTCCCTATGCTTGTCTGTCTATTGTCTGTGACTTTTCCAGTAGCTGCTAAAATGCAGAAGCCTGCCATGGAGTCAGACTAGCAACTTCCTGAAGTTAAGCCTTTTTAGGGACCCAGTGTCCTTTAGGGGATCTTTAATTAGAGGTACCCAACCCTGGGTACTTTCAGATGCTCTACAAGAACATGTAAAAGCATGAGAAACTACACACAATATGATCTAATTGTGGGAAGTAGTATAGCAATTGATAGACTTAGTTGGCTGGAAGCAGAACTGAGAGCTCGTATTACTGACCTTCTCTCTACCTGTCACTTGCTGTGACAAGCAGTAAAAACTCACCCACTCAAGGAAAAGAATGAGGTATATTTGTCAAGTAAAAAACAAAGTACAAAGTCCTGGACTCTCAGCTTAAATCTGGTCCTGAATACCAAAGACATGGAGCTCCTAAGCTCCAAATGTATCCATTCTGGTAGAACACCTGGTCACATCCAGCACAGCTCCAGGGATAGCACTGACTAGGGCCACAAGAAAATGAACAAAAGACATGTAGAGAGACACATAGAAAAGCCAGGATCACTTGTCTGTGATGGAGAAACCATAGCACCCCGAAGTTCAGCACGCTTACCATATACAGTTGAACAGAAGGTGGGAGTATTGCATATGGCTGAACAAGGAGGCAGGTTTATTTAATCTCTGTAGGAGCAGTGTCTGTAAGGGAACAGTCTCCAGGCTGTAAATATCTGCCAGGGGATATGGGAAGATACCTGTGGTGGACATTTTCTATCCACCCTCTCAACATCCACACAAAGACCTGAGAAAGGCTTTGCCACCCTTCTGTGCCTCTCCCCTGGGGGAAAGAGGGCTTTGCCATTTTCCCATGGGTCCTTGGCTTTTGGTACTTGACATGGCTGAGCCTGAGTCAACAATACATTCATGCAGAACATGAGACTCAGAACTTTCTCTGCTCCCCAAAACACCCCTTTATGATAGAAGAATAGAAGGAAGGAACAAAAGAAAGGAAGAAGGGGAACAGAGAATAGAAGGCACAGGAGAGGAAAAAGGATGGGGGTGGGAGGAGAGGAAACATTTGAAGACTCCTTTTGAGTGCTCAAATTGTAAGTGTGTTTCTCCTTTGAAAATATTTAAGCATAATTCTCAAAGGTCTCTTCACTATTTCATTCCTTTATATGTGCCTATGTCTTCTGTAGGAACCCATACCTGTGAGAAGTAAATATGAAGGGGCCCTCAGAACCGCATAGGTAGCTCAGACTGTTTATGTGATTCCAGAGGTCACAGAGTTCTATCCCAACTCTGCTCCTCTCATGGCAGATCTTGGATGGACAGAGATTGTGATAACCAGAAATGGCAGAAAGTCTACCAGAGTGCCTGAGTTTAGGTGGCTCTGGAAAGAGATGGTTGCTCTTGTTTGCCTCAGTCTCCCAATACTGTAGCTTCTTAAATGGAGCGACATGTCTTTGTTGACCTCTGGGCCCTGCAGGATTTCATCAGACCAACACCTACTGGGGTGTATGCCTGGCCAGGGTTCTAAATCTTTGTAAGAGTATAAGAGAATTTCCTTTATTTATCTAGACTTCAGTACTTCAGACTTGAATTAATAATTGAAAACTCAAGAAATGAGTTTTGAAGGTTCTACCAACTTTGGTGGGGGTGAAAGGCCAGCATGGAGATTGTCAGAATGTAGGATCTGTCTTCTCCGCAGACAATCACCTCCTTTTCTATTTCCTCCCTTGCAGAACAACATCCTAGAAGTTTATCCTATTTCAAACAACTCCTTGAAGCTTACTCTATTGCTGTGACCGGTGACTTGCTGAGTGTTAGAACTGGGTAGCCCAGGCGAGCTCTGCTCAAATACCAGTCATGCTGTGCCTTGAATTCGGCCTGACAGAGTTCTCATAGGTTTGAGACAAGTGCCAGCTACCTGAAAAATATCCTCTTCTGTCTTCCTGAGCACTTTCCTGTGGGTGTGTCTTCTAAATGGGCACTGTAATACCCAAAACCTGTAAGCCCCACCTGCCCAAGGACCAGGTAACCTCTTTGGCTGCTGGGAGTTGTAGTTCTTGGAAAAATAACACAGCCTCATGGGAAAGTGCAGAAACCTGTGAGTTTTTCTCCATAAAAGCCCCTGCAACACTTGTCTTGGGGCCACTCAGCAGGGAAATTCCAGGGAGTGGTCCTGACCAAAGTCCATCTCTTGGTCAGTATTTCATAAACCTTGCTTCAAATTTGGCTCAAAATAGTGGAACTGGTTTTTCTCCAGTGATTCTCAGGATTAACAGGTATATGAAGAACTGATGGATTGTGGACAAAATTAAAGTGTTCCTACTGTCGTATTAACATAGTACAATGCATTCACAGTGCAAATTGCTCTCTGTTCCCTTGCCCATGAGCACTGGGAAAGTGTGGATGGTGGGATACAGGTGTGGGCTCAGTGTCCTCACACTAAGAACAGGCCTGCAGTAGCTGGGTGACCTAGAGGAGGTAACCTTACCCCTCTTGGCCGCTGTTCTTCATTTTTAAAATGATGTCAACAAAGTGAACCCTACTGTCGTTTTTTATTGAGAAACCTGTCCTGCTTCTTGTTTTCCCAAATGAAGCCCAGCTGGAGGTTGGCCCCAGGGAGTTGTTAATGAACAGAGCAGGTGTGGAGGCTGGGGGGAGGGGGCGTGGGATTTCACAAAGAGCCGAGGTGCCCCGCCAGGAACCCGTGTCACTGCTGCCTTCGCATTTGGACAGCGACGGTACCGGTGCCAGGCTGTTTGGGGTCAGATTTCTCAGTCCCAGAGGGATGCCTGAGGAAATGGAGACTTGTGGAGGGAGGACTGCACACTCCCCTGCAGGCCACATTTTGGAAGGAAGCCTTCTCAGGACCTGCTGCCACGGAAAACAAACTTGGAGCAGGTCGGTTTCACCGAAGACCCTGTGGGGTGTGAGTTGCACACATTCATTAGTAATTGCCAGCTGTCACCTTCCTGAGCCACTGTGTAAATATTGGTAGCATTCTCTTTGTGACTCTCCTTCACCCTTTGCTGAGCTTGACAAGTGCAGAGCACTCGGCCAACTCTGTCTCCTCTTCATTCTGGCGCCACGATGCCCGATTTCAACATCAGATCAGCATAAGCCAAAATGGATGGAAGGCCTGTATGGCACAGCCAACTCATTACCGGCAGGGTTTGCTTTCTCACCAACTGTGGAAAGCAAGCCAGGAGCATCACTTGGGATCCTGAGAGTAATAAGTCTCAGTTGGCCCCCAGCCTCTGATTTCATAGGTCTGAAACATGCTTGTTTGGTAGGGCCAGAACCCTCTAGTTGACCAGGAGCCAAATGATTCATTGCCTTTGCAGGGCCTTCAGCTTAGAGATGGGGACAATTAATGCAGAGGTCTCAGAAAATCTTGGCCCTTACAATCTATGTTGCCAGCAACAGGAAGTGGCTTGTACATGCAGTTCTGTTACACACAGGATATTCGCCAGAGAGGAAGACATTCATATACTGGCCTTTAATTCAAATCACCAGAAATTTGTGAATTTCAGTGTCCTTGCAAATGAAGACTCCTTTTCTTTGGATATAAGCTGGAGAAGGCATGAAAAGGTGTTGTGTACAAGCAGGGAACTCTCCCCTCTTTTTTAAATTTGCACAACCCTCAAAATATATCATTGTTCTATGGAGACACATTCCAAGTCCTTAAGAATTAAAATTGTGCCTTAGACTACTTTTGCATAATTAAAAAAATATGTAAGATGTGTTCTGCTAAATTCCATTTCATAGGTATTTGTAGTTGTTGCTAACCACACTCTCATTAGGTCACTGTATCTGTGATGTGAAATTCTTGTCTTCTGAGACATTTTTACTAAGACATTTCAGAGCCTCTCAGCTGGTAAGCTGAAGGAGGAAGTTCTCTGTGCTTTGGGCCTGCCTAAGCATCCCCATGAAATCATCTCATCCTTGGGGGTGCCAATCAATCCCTTAGCCCCTGAACAGTATTTAGTTCAGCTCACATCCTGGGTTATGACCTTTGAAACATTTATTCCACAGCCTCTGTTTTAGTCACTTACAGGACAGCCAAGCCATTGAGACATCCACACACATTCTATCAGTGCCTCTGTGTCCTAAAGGCTCCCAAGGTTTTCTGTTTAAGCACCCTCTAAATTCATCTCTTTGGTGGAGTGAGCCTCATGTGAAACATACTGATCTTACTTTTGTTAGGGTAACAAGAATCCTCTGGCAGTGGCCTGGAATTAGATGCCCTATAAAGACATCCACCTGTTCCTTGAGACCTAGGGTAGAAAATAACCACAACACCCCTTGGCTCACTTCTTTTCAAAGAGCCCACTATAAAAAGATCCAAAACCATCCCACCTATGGTTGATGAGCGCTGATCACGCCTATTTTCTATGCTAGGATCCATGTCCTGTGGTCTGGTAAGAGTTCATCATGAGAAGGTTAACAGCAACTGACAATATGAGAGGCCCCAGGCTGACCCGTAGCTCTGCTGCTGTCTTTATTCCTGGGTAGGTATAGGTCAAGGGCAATATATGGCATGCCTAAGCCTCAGCTGTCATCTGAAAGATGGGGACACTCTAAGTCTATGCTCTCATAAAGTATTGTTATTACATGGGCTGGAGCACTAAAAGCCACAGGATGCTGTATTGTCTGCCTATTTTGACTAGACATCCCTGGATTATTATGGTGACTGACTATATCCTTCAAGTTATCTCTACTTGGAACAGGGACATGTGTCTTCATACTGTATACTTTGAACACCTAGCACAAAATTTTGCTCATAAAAAGAACTCCACACTTAAAAAAAAAAAGGCAATGGACAAATGGCAAATACTTGAGAATGTTCTGAATAGGAGCCAGTGTGTCCGCCACAGGAACAGAGGCAGTGGAGAGTTATATGACTTGCCACTAGTGGGAAAGGTTCATTTCTAAATTGCCAGCTTCCTTCCCATTGTATGTGGGGTGGCAATGAAGTTGCCTTCCGTCCTTCTGCCATAGCCAAATGAGAGCAAGGCTCAAATGTGCTTTGGGCCCTTGCCTGTCTAGACTCAGATAACAGACATGTACAAGCTTTGCCTGTACTGATGGGCCTAGCAGGGACAATTCACCTTTTTCCTTGGAGTAATTATGCAAAGTGACTTACACAGAGACACAGGACTCCTCTGCCAAGCTGACCCACTCCAGCAGGAAGAGTGGAATGAAGCATCTGCCAGGTGCTATCTATCCTCAAACCAGTTTGCACACACTGTGTTCAACAAGCCAAGGACGGATGCCACACACCCTTGTTCGGTACACGCTAACCCAAGCAGACTCCTGCTCCAATGTGCCCTGATGCATGGTCTGCAGTGAGATTCTGGTCTGAGGCTGCTCCAGTGCAACAGCAATGGGTGATGGGATACTGAGAATGCCCTCCCTACTACCTCAGGTGAGAGACTGGGTCCAAAAGTAAAGGCAAAGCAGTATACCCTCCCCTCAATCTTCAAGGTAGTTACCCTCTCCATGACTTCCTAAGAAATGATTGTCCAATTCTGCTCCCCATTCCAAAGCTACTTCCTTCCCTTACCCATTCTGAAGTAATGTTGGAAGAGAAAGAAGGAAAGAAAATCACTTACACCCAAAGAAAGGACTCACAGCTCTAATCATTACCTTCCCCTCTTTGAGAAAGGGGGGCACAAAGAGAGTAGGCCATGGATGAGGGATAGACCACAAGAAAACTAACCCAAGCTGTGTGTACACAGAGGAGGAAGGGGCTGGACTCATCTTTGATGAGTGGACATTAGCCCTGTACAACAAGATGGCAGGCAGGTGGCAAGCAGAGAGTGGAGGACATGCAGGGGTACACATGTTTCCTTGGAATGAGCACTCACTGTGTCCAGACAATAGGTCAGGCTCCAGGAGAAGCAATGTCAGCAATTGAAGGCTGAGGAGTGCCTGCCCACAAGGGAGAGGTAGAGAAGAAGCAAGGCTAGAAGGGAACTGATTCAGAGAGAAAGTAAAGAGGCTAAAATTAAGTATGTAAACTAGACAAGACTACTTCCAGAAAAATTACGTAACAGAACATTACAAAAAGTTAAGGGTACTTCCTGAGACTTCACTAAGGACTGGCAAACAAGGCAGTTGATGGGAAATGACCAACAGCAACAATGGAGAAAAACATTAACCCATGCCTTGTTCATATCCCACCAAATATGTACATGTAAAGTCTTTATAGCTAGCTTGCATCCCTTACAATCAAATAAAGTTCAGATACATTCAGCATATTACTTAATTTTCTGCTGCTGTGGCAAAACACCATGACCATGGCAACTTATAGAAGAAAGAGTTTACGTGGGTTTATGGTTCCAGAGAGATAAGATCTATCATGGCAGAAATCAGGGCATGGTTGTGGGCTTGGTGGCGATAACAGGAAACTGAGAACTCACATGTCAAGCAGAAGCACCAAACAGAGAGAAAAAACTGGGAGTAGGGTGAGACCTTAAGCAGTCTTCCCCCACCAAGGCCATGCCTCCTAAGCCTTCCCAAACAGCACCACCGAAAGGGTGTTCTTATACATGAGCCTATAGGGATAGTCTCATTCAAGCTACCACATTCACCCTCTTCAAATCCTCCTTTAGCCTACTGGAATACAAATTGTCAGGCTCTCACTTAGCTTGTCTAGCAAATAAACTAATATTCCCTGTTATTTTTCAATTATTAGGGGAAAAAAAGTGTGTACAATTCCCTCCTATGTGGTTTCTTTATAAAATTTCAGAAAGTCCTCACGTGCAGAGCTGCAGATATCAAGAAATTCTTCATTTGATTAGTAAGTAATGGTTTTTGAAAGACATTAGCGGTGCTGTTCTTCACAGATAATATAAAAAAATGGTGGTTTACCCTCTGCTAAATTATTTTTATGTTGTATGATCTCTATATATTTTGATCTCCATTGATCTATAAACCCAGACTAAATGTGAAGAAAATTCCAGACATTTAAATGACTCCTTAAAGAGATCATTGGTTTCAGTGGAAAATGTCAAGATAAAATCTAATCAAATGTCAACTTTACCCACATGGCCAGGTTGTTGCCTTGATATTTATTCCCTTGATGTGTACTCAAACTGTTCAGGGCAGAGCACACAGAAAGTCTGATATCAGGGGTGTAGCAGGGGCTCTATCTCTAAGAAATATCTTAGACTTATCCACCTCTTCATAAGTTTTATTTTAACCCCTTAATGTGATGCCAGGAGGAGGTGAGGCCTTTGGGACATGATTGGATTACGAGGCTGGGATCCTCACCAACTGGATCACTAACCTTATAAAAAAAAGAGATTACATAGCCCCTACCCTTGGCCCTATATGAGGACATAGGCAGAAGCAGTCATCTATAAACTGTAAAATAGGCCTTCAACATCAACCACACTGACCAAAAGCATCATAATTGAGGACTCCCAACCCCTAGAAATAAAGTTCTATTATGTGTAGCCACTCAGTCGGTACTACGTTAGTTACCCCAACTCAAACCAACTAGGACACAACCTAAGACAAAGACATAACCCTGCTCAACTCAAGTACAAAGCCTGATCATTTAGATAGGCAAAGGAGAAAGCACAGGGGAAATGTTATAACTTATATAGTATACTATGCTCATTTAAATAATATAGTATTGCCTTATAAGTAAAATCAATATGCTTTAATCTTGAATAATTCTGTGTGACAGAGACCGTGCTAAGTGCTTATCTCTGTTTTTTTTTTTCAATGACATTAGATGATCCTTCTAATGACATTAAAAGATGCTATATTGTTATTGTTATATAAACTAGATTATTGATGTTCAGAGAGGTTAGTCACAGACACAAGACCACACAGTCAAGTGTGGCATATATGGGATTTAAATTCTGTCTGACCACCCAACAAAATTTTTTAAAGCATAAATGGGCAACAAGAGAGTGTATGGGGGGGTCAGAAAATTATGCTGAAGTTCTCATCCATCATCACCCCCTCCCTTTGTTGTTGTTGTTCTCCTTTTTCCACTCATCTTCTCTTAGACTTTCAAGACTGAATCCTCAAAGATCCTTATCAACAGAGAGATTCTTAGGTCCTGGAGAAAGTGTCCTATAGTTTACTCTTCTGATGCTGTGAAAAAACACTGACCCAAAGCAACTTAGAAGAGGAAAGGTAGCCAGGTGGTGGTAGCTCACACCTTTAGCCCCAGCATGTGGGAAGCAGAGGCAGGTGGATCTCTGAGTCAAGGCCAGTCTGATCTACAGAATGAGTTCCAGGAAAGCTAGGGCTACATAGAGAAACCTGTCTCAAAAAATTTTAAAAAAAGGAAAGATTTTACACATCTTTCACTTCCAGATCGTAACTCATCACTATGTGACATCAAGGTGGAAGCTCAGGGCAGGCCTGCTTGCTATTCTGCAGAGCTGGGGTACAGCAAGAACCACAAAGAGGATGCTTGCTAGCAGGCTTCCTGACTCATACCCAGCAGCCTTGGGTTGGCACCACCACAGTGGGATGGTTCCTTTGATGGCAAACGTCAACCAGGACAACCCAGAACAATCTGATCTGGAAAATTCTTTAGTTGAGGCTCCCTCTTCCAAGATGATGCTATATTATGCCAAGTGACCAATAAAAACTGACCAGTGCAAAAGAGCTCCCTTTAGGTGGCACGATGTCTTTCCATCGAACCTGGGCAGGTAAGAGAACCTACATGTAGGCCGTGAGACATGCGCAGCACAGGAGACTTGCCTTAACTTTACCTAGGGTCTGGGTCTTTGCTCCAGGGACTAGAATTGTCCCTCCCATCATGATGTGGGGATTCATTGAGTATTCTGACTCAGGGATTTGCATCTGTTGTTGTGCCTTGGACAAGGTACTTTTGTCTCTGGAATTCTAATTCTCTATGTAGAAAATTAGACAGATGGGGGACTAGACAGAGCTGTGGAAAGCAAACAGGAACACAAGGGAAGTGTCCTGCATGAGGCAAGTGTTCGATAAGTGCCAGTGTTGTCATTTGAAATATAAATCTCACAAAAAGAGAGACACTGCTTTATCCCTGAATACATTTCTCCTGGCAGTGTTTGGCATAAAGCAGGCACTCAATATTTTTAATGAATTAATGAGTGAATGGAAGAGACAAATCACTTAGCTGCTGCTTTGACTCGTTCATTGAAATTCAGGGAACCTAGACCTGAACAGACATTTCTCAAAAGAAGACATACAAATGGCCAGCAGGTATATGAAAAAAAAAAATGATCCACATTGCTGATCACCAGAGAAGCACAAATTAAAATCACAATGAGCCATCACTTCACACCTATTAGAATAACTGCTATCAAAAAAAGAATAAAGAAACATAGACATGAGGAACTGAAATGTCACTCTGAAGTAGAGTGCGTGCCTAGCATGTGTGACCCTACATTCAATCTGAACTGTAAAACAAACAAAGGAAACTTCTGCTAAAGATGGGCGGTGTGTGTAGCCATGGAGAGCAGTAGGATATTTTTTCTAAAATTAAAAATATACAGTCCTTCCATAGGCATATATAATATACAGTCATTCCATAGGCATATATAATATACAGTCCTTCCATAGGCATATATAAT
>CAJQZJ010034075.1:4432935-4449509 GCA_907164525.1 Lophiomys imhausi | reverse complement strand
ATAGATAGATAGATAGATAGATAGATAGATAGATAGATAGATAGATAAATAAATAAATAAATAAATAAATAATATAACTGTAGGCTACAATTCCAAGTGACATGAAATGATGAGCACTGAGCAACCTGACTAGCAAACCACAAAATGGCATCACGCTCAGCTCAGGAGACAACACATGCCGAGCTGTGGCTCAGGAGTTTCTTGGGTACCACACTAACCAGGGAGACATTCACATGGTATCTCACAGGTTCCCAGCTGTGGCCCAGCAGGCACAAAACTGCCAGATCCAAGGCAAAAGATGAAAAGCTTTTTAGCACAAGTACATCTCAGTATTCTGTAGTTTATATTTAAACTAAAATATTAGATCATCATTGATCTAAAAAATGCAAATGTAGCTGCTTAATTTTATTTTTCTTCCTTTTGTCTAACAAGCTGTGTCAGTTTGAATGAGAATGTCCCCCACTAGGTTCGATTGAATATTTGGTCTCCTTTGGAGGAACTGTTTTGGAACAACTAGGAGATTTGGCCTTGTTGAAGGAGGGGTGACATCTCCAGGGGCTGTGCTCCTCACTGTCTGCCTCCTACTTGCAGACCAAGATGTGAGCTCTTTGTTGTTGCTGCTGCCATGCCTTGGAGCCACCATCATAGGCTCTAACCCTTGGAAACCATCCACTCACTTAAATACTTTCTTATATAGCTTGCCTTAGTAATGGCATTTTATCACAGCAGTAGAAACATAACTAAGACATAAAACCTACTCCCCAAAACAACAAAATAATTAGTGACTTCATCCTATTATGTTTAAACACAAGCAAGATTAAGTAAAAAAAAAAATGACATCAAGTTTACAAACCACAAAAGCAAGACATAAAATTGAGCAGACTAGTCAATTGCCCCCTCCACCCCCAGTCATATGTCTGGTATATATAAAGAAGAGAAAAACAGGTGTGGTTGCACACATGTCTAATCTCCTCACACAGGAGGCTAAGGCAAGGGTCTAAAATGAGTTTGAGACCATGGGCCACATAGTGAGCACTAGGCCAGCCAGGAATACATGGGAAGACTCTGCACTAAAAAGTACAGGTGTGGATTTAAGAAACATATGGAAGAGAGGGCATCAAGACTGACCTCTTGATTTGAAAAAGAACCATTTTATAACTGAGCAGAGCACATTGCTGGAGATGCCCTTGACTGAAAACAGAGGGGCTCAGAAGGACAAGTGCCCCAATAAACAAGTGAAGCACACATTACTCACAAGGAGAAGCTATCCACCAACTTACAGCATACCAAGAGTAATGAATGAGCGAAGTCGAAGTCAAAAGGTATCGTAGGGTTTCTGTTGCTGATGAAAAATGCCACGACCAAACGCTACGCAGGGAGGGAAGAGTTTATTTCTTCTTACAAGTCTTGGGTCACAGTCCATCATGGAAGGAAGTTAGGTCAAGAACTCAGGCAGTAACTGATCACTGGCTGGCTCCCCATGGCTTTCTCAACCTGTTTTCTTAGAGCACCCAGGACCATCAGCCTAGGAGGAACACTGACCACAGTGAGATAGGCTCCCTACATCAATCATTAATCAAGACAGTATCTCACAGAACTGCCTATAGGCCAATCTTTTTTTTTTTTTCTTTTCTTTTTTTTTTTTTTTTTACTTTTTTTTTTATTTTTTCAAGTTACATCTCAATTGAAATCCCCTCCCTACCCCGCCTCCAGTCCCACCCTCCCACCCTCTTCCGCCTCAACCCACCCCTCCCCTTCCTTTTTTTTTAAGTTTAAGATATATCTTTTCCCCCCAACAGCTCCCCCTTTCAGTCCAACAAATGGCTCTTACTCTTATAATAATAAATACAATACAAAACAACAGAGGTAATTAGGCCAAAATTATGAGAGTTATATGGCTTGGCATACAATCCCAATGTCCAGTCTATATGTATTTGGCACCTGACTTCAACATTCTACTGTCGATCTATCTCCATGAGTTTAAAGTTCTATATCCAACTCAACTTTCATCACAATTTAAAAAGCATCTTCTTAGAACACCCTCTTGATTCCCAAACAACTCAAAATTTAACTATGAGACTCTAGCTATCTATTCTTCAACCACCTCAGAGACCTGAGAGGGACAAATATATCTGATTATATAGGAAGTGCAAGGCTGCAGCTTCCCAATCTAAGAAATGACATACCAGTGGCTGCCTGGACAGCTCCCATTTTCTCTCCATACATTACAGCATCAATCTTCAGTCATTTGGCCCCATTTCTCTGACAGACATTGATTGTAGAGCAGGGGTTATGAAGGACTCTCCTACCCTGTCTTGGCAGAGCTAGGCTGTCGACTAA
Organism: Lophiomys imhausi; assembly: GCA_907164525.1. Lineage (NCBI taxonomy): Eukaryota > Metazoa > Chordata > Mammalia > Rodentia > Muridae > Lophiomys > Lophiomys imhausi. The sequence goes on along the minus strand of CAJQZJ010034075.1, from coordinate 4,447,169 downwards.
CCTGCTTCCAAGTTTTGTCCTTTTTGGACAGCAGTCTGTCTACAGTTGAAGCAAGGGGTTTTTCCTACCCTGTCTTGGCAGAGTTAGGCTGTCGATTTCCCCGCTACCAAGTTTTGTCCTTTTTGGACAGCAGTCTGTCTGCAGTTGGTGCAAGGGGTTTTTTCATGCCAAGAGAAAGGCTTGCCACCAATTCAACCATCTTACAGTGGAGGTTCTTCGATGCTTATCCTCTACTTGGAGTAGAATAGGGTTGCCGTCAGGCGCTGATATGTCTTGATATAAAAAAAAAATCTTGATTTAAGATAACATCTTTGAATGCCATATTCTGCAGATCTCAAGGGGTTTTTGAAGATGCCCTATCCATCTCTTGTATTTAGATAAGCAAATGTTGCTTGTCTCTTAGCAACTTGATTACTGGGTAGTTTAGAGAATATCTGTGATAGACTGTCATAGTAGCTAACAAAGAGACATGTTTGCATGACTAGGAGTTTGTTTTAACTATCCTAGACCGTTTTAGACGGTTGGTATCAAGAGGTCAGAGCTTCACATTTTATTTTTAAGTATCTCTAGGTATGATACCATTGGGAAGCATTACCTTTAAATTTGTATCAATATACAAAGATCTATTCAATTGTGGTTAAATATACTCTAATTATGTATCAATATACCAAGATCAATGCCTATGTAGCCCAATATAATCTTAATATTACGTCCATATGGAAGGGTCAATACCATTGTGGCCAACTATAATCTTAATTTTGTATCAATATACAAAGATCAATACCGGTGTAATCCAATACAATCTTATTTTTTGCACAATAAACAATGGTCAATACCACTTTAGCCAAATAAACTACTAATTTTGTATCAATATACAAAGGTATAAGGGCATATTCAATAATCTGCCCCTTCTTCCTGGACCTTCCTGTGCTATGTCTATATCTCATTTTTCTCAAGCCCATGCACTCCTACATAGGAGAGGAAGAAGGATACAGAAAAGGAAAAGTAGGAATTCCCTGGGGCTACCCTCCAAAACCCATTAAGACAGGACCATTTATCAGCTTGTAGACTCTTCCCCTACATAACAGAGTTTTCAGTTATCCTTCAAATAACCAAAAAGATGGGCGGAGAAACACCCTCCCCACCCTCTGGGCATGGGACGTCGCTCTCTTAAAGTGACTTCCTGCTGATTTGGGTTGTAGTAGACCTGTTTGGGGCCCCAACCCAAATGGGAAAAATGATTAAAAATGTTAGTACAATCCTTTTATTTTCAGTCCTTCTGTTCTCAGCTGTTTAGATGACCTAAGGGGTTTGTAGGCAGAAGCTGGTCTTGCAGGCTTCACTGAGGTTCCGGCCGGGGCACTGTGTAGAGCTGAACGGTCCCAGCGACACTGGATTGCAGTGGTGGTTGCAGGCCCCCGATGGAGACAGCTATTGAGGAAGTCTGCCAGGCAGAATCAACTGTGTCACTCATCCTCCTTGGTGCCTGATTCTGCTCTCTGCTGAGGATTCCGCTGTCCGCTGTCCCCGGGCTCCCCTAATGGACACTTCGATTCTTCTGGAACGATAAGAGCAGAGCCCTGCCCCAATCCCAACCCTAGGACAATTGCCCTCTTTTTTTTTTTTTTTTTTTCTGGGGGGGGATGGAGGGGGCTAGGTAGTACTTCTCCTGAAGCAAATTTGGCCTTCTGACAACATACAAAGCGTTATCTTTCAATCCGGGTTAAAGTAGAAATCATTCTGTCACCTTGGAGCTAAACCAGCTCTAGTGTATATATTTTGAGATCCCAAAGGACAATCTGCCTGCATCAAGAAGGCCTTTTGTAAGTAGCCTCCAAACCTAGGTCCCTCCAAATCCCATGTGTGTGTCTCTGAACTCTAATTATTGGGAACAGGGACCTGTGTTTCTCATCAGAAGGGATCAAAGATGTGTTCCACCACTCCTGGATCGAAGTCTTTCTCTATTTAGAGTTTACCCTGCATCAGGCTGACCCTGAACTCCGGGATCTGCCTCTTTCTGTCTCCAGTGTGCTGGGAGCTGGGACCAAGGGTGTACTCTTCTTGAATGGTGGGACCAAGAGTATGCACCCTCACCACCCCGCTCCATATGACTCCAGAGTACATAAGACCACCAACTCTAAGGTGCGCCCCCCCCCCGGTCTCCGCTGAAGTCAAAGGCATGGGCCAATACCACAATTCCCTTGTATTTTACCTTAGCTCCACGTCTTCTCTACACCTGGAGGTCTGCAAATCCAGGCCGAATGGCTGTATCCTCTGTTCCGTTCACAGTGTTTCAGCCCTGCCCCCTGCCTTTTTTTTTTTTTTCTTCTAGTTAATAAATTTATTTGTTTGTTGCTTCAGGTTACATCCTTATCATATTGTCCTCTTTTCCCGCTTCCCAGCCCCACCCTCCCATGCTCTACCCCCTGACCCTTCCGTCTTGTTCCTCTGGGGTGGAGTGTCCCTGCCTAACAGTCTCTCACCACAGATCAGGAGTCATATGAGGGCCAAGCGCCTCTTCATTCACCGGGGGGCCTAAGAGGCAGTACTGCCAGTGACTGGTGTCTCATTGCTGCTGGGGGAATACTAAAAAAAAAAGACCAACAAACACACAAACCCACAAAAACAAAGAATATCAACAAAAAAAAAAGAGAGGAAAAAGAGAAGGGAAAAGGAAAGAGAAAAAAAGAAAAAAAGAAGGAAAAAGAAAAAGATAAAAAAAAAATTATGTCCTTGTTCCTTTTGATGTGTTGGTTGTAGTACAGATATCCTGTACGAAATAGTTAAAATCCTACTATAAGTGAATAGATGCCATGTGCATCCTTCTGAGACTGGGTTAGCTCACTCAGGATGAGCTCCTCTAGACCATCCATTTGGTTGCAAATTGCATGATTTCATTGTTTCTGATAGCTGAGTAATATTCCATTGTATAGATGTACCACAATTTTTTAATCCATTCTTCAGTTGAGGGACATCTGGGTTGTTTCCAATTTCTAGCTATTACAAATAAGGCTGCTATGAACATAGATGAGGAGACTTCCCTATGTCTCCGTGAGAGGTCCTTTGGGTGTATACCCAGAAGTGGTATGGCTGGGTCTTGAGGCAAGGTTATTCCTAGATTTCTAAGATATCGCCAGACAGACCTCTATAGTGGTTGCACAAGCCTGCACTCCCACCAGCAATGGAGTAGGGTACCCCTTTCTCCACACCCTCGCCAGCATGCGCTATCATTTGAGCTCTTTATTTTAGCCATTCTAACAGGTGTTAGGTGGAATCTCAGGGTCGTCTTGAGTTGCATTTCTCTGATGATTAAGGATGTTGAACATTTCTTCAAGTGTCTCTCAGCCCTTAGGGATTCCTCCTTTGTGAATTCTCTATTTAGCTCCATCTCCCATTTTTTGATTGGATTCTTTGGTTTCTTGGCATTTAGTTTCTTGAGTTCTTTGTAGATTTTAGATAATAGCCCTCTATCAGATGTGGGGTTGGTGAAGATTTTCTCCCAGTCTGTTGGTTGCCGTTTTGTTCGAATGACAGTATCCTTTGCTTTACAGAAACTTTTCAGTTTCATGAGGTCCCATTTATTGATTGTTGATCTCAGGTCCTGAGCTGTTGGTGTTCTGTTCAGGAAGTTGTCACCTGTGCCAATGAGTTCGAGGGTTTCTCCTACTTTTTCTTCTAGTATCTTTAGTGTGGCTGGCCTTATGTTAAGATCTTTGATCCACTTGGAATTAAGTTTTGTACAAGGTGATAGGTATGGGTCTAATTTCATTCTTTTGCAAGTGGACATCCAGTTGGACCAGCACCATTTGTTGAAGATGCTGTCCTTCTTCCATTGTGCGTTTTTGGCTTCTTTGTCAAAGATTAGTTGGCCATAGGTGTGTGGATCCATGTTTGGGTCTTCAATTCGATTCCATTGATCCACTGGTCTGTTTCTATACCAGTACCATGCTGTTTTTATTACTGTTGCTCTGTAGTACAGCTTGAAGTCTGGGATGGTGATACCTCCAGATGTTTTTTCATTGGACAGGATTGATTTAGCTATTCTGGGCTTTTTGTTGTTCCATATGAAGTTGAGACTAGCTTTTTCCAGGTCTATAAAGAATTGTGTTGGTATTTTGATAGGAATTGCATTAAATCTATATATTGCTTTTGGTAGGATAGCCATTTTTATTATGTTGATCTTACCTATCCATGAGCATGGGAGATCTTTCCATCTTCTAAAGGCCTCTTCCATTTCTTTCTTCAGGGGCTTGAAGTTCTTGTTATATAGGTCCTTTACATGCTTGGTTAGAGTTACCCCCAGGTATTTTATGTTGTTTGTGGCTATTGTGAAGGGGGTTGTTTCCCTTATTTCTTTCTCGGTATATTTGTTTGTTGTATAAAGAAGGGCTTCTGATTTTTTTGAGTTAATTTTGTATCCAGCCACCTTGCTGAAGTTGTTTATCAGCTGTAAGAGTTCTTTGGTGGAATTTTTGGGGTCGCTTATGTATACTAACATATCATCTGCGAATAGGGATAATTTGACTTCTTCATTTCCAATTTTTATCCCTTTGATCTCCTTTAGTTGTCTTATTGCTCTAGCAAGGACTTCAAGTACTATATTGAAGAGATATGGTGAAAGTGGACATCCTTGTCTTGTCCCTGAGTTTAGAGGAAATGCTTCAAGCTTCTCTCCATTTAATTTGATGTTGGCTACTGGCTTGCTGTATATTGCCTTTATTATTTCTAGGTATGGTCCTTGTATGCCCGTTCTCTCCAGAACTTTTAGCATGAAGGGGTGTTGGATTTTGTCAAATGCTTTTTCTGCATCTAGCGAGATTATCATGTGGTTTTTTTCTTTCATCTTGTTTATGTGGTGAATTACATTGATAGACTTTCGTATATTGAACCATCCCTGCATTCCAGGTATGAAGCCTACTTGATCATGGTGTATGATACTTTTGATGTGTTCTTGAATTCGGTTTGCTAGTATTTTATTAAGTATTTTTGCATCAATGTTCATGAGGGAGATTGGTCTGAAGTTCTCTTTCTTTGTTGGGTCTTTGTGTGGTTTAGGAATCAGAATGACAGTGGCCTCATAGAATGAGTTTGGCAGTGATCTTTCTGTTTCTATGTGGTGGAAGAGTTTGAAAAGTATTGGTGTTAGTTCCTCTTTGAAGGTCCGGTAGAATTCCGTGCTAAAGCCATCTGGCCCTGGGCTTTTTTTGGTTGGGAGATTATTAATGACTGTTTCTATTTCCTTAGTTGTTATTGGGCTGTTTAATCTGTTAATCTGATTTTGATTTAGTTTTGGTAGGTGGAATTTATCGAGGAAATTGTCCATTTCGCTTAGGTTTTCAAATTTAGTGGAATATAGATTTTTAAAGTAATGTCCGAATATTTTCTGGATCTCCTCAATGTCTGTTGTTATTTCTCCCTTTTCATTTCTGATTTTGTTGATTTGTGTTCTTTCCCTTTGCCTTTTAGTTAATTTGGCTAGGGGTCTGTCTATTTTGTTGATTTTCTCAAAGAACCAACTCTTGGTTTCATTGATTCTTTGTATAGTTCTTTTTGATTCTAAGTTGTTGATTTCAGCTCTAAGTTTGATGATTTCCTGTCTTCTGTTCTTCTTGGGAGTGTTTGTTTCTTTTTTTTCCAATTCACCCAGCTTAGCTGTTAGTTCACTAATATGAGCTGTCACAATTTTCTTTTTGAAAGCACTTAGTGCTATGAACTTTCCTCGTAGCACAGCTTTCAATGTATCCCATAGGTTTGGGTATGTTGTGTCTTCATTGTCGTTGGATTTTAAGAAGTCTTTGATTTCCTTCCTTATTTCTTCCCTGACCCAGTGGTCATCCAGTAAGGAGCTGTTCAATTTCCATGTGTGTGTAGGCTTTCTGTTGATTCTTTTACTGTTGAAGACCAGTTTTATTCCATGGTGGTCTGATAAGATACAAGGTGTTATTTCAATTTTCTTGTATCTACTGAGACTATCTTTGTGACCAATTATGTGATCGATTTTGGAGAAGGTTCCGTGGGGTGCTGAGAAAAAGGTGTATTCCTTTGTGTTTGGGTGAAACGTTCTGTAGATATCTGTTAGGTCCATTTGGTTCATGATCTCTGTTAGTCTCAATATTTCTCTGTTTGTCTTCTGTCTTGATGATCTGTCCTTTGTTGTGAGTGGGGTGTTGAAGTCTCCCACTACTAATGTGTTGTGATCGACGTGCGCTTTAAGTTTTAGAAGTGTTTCTTTTACGAAAGTAGGTGCCTTTGTATTTGGGGCATAGATGTTCAGTATTGAAATTTCCTCTTGATGAATATTCCCTTTAATGAGTATATAGTGCCCTTCTTTGTCTTTCTTCATTAACTTCAATTGGAAGTCTGTTTTGTTTGATATTAGGATGGCTACTCCAGCTTGCTTCCTGGGTCCATTTGCTTGGAAAACCTTTTCCCATCCCTTTTCTCTGAGGCAGTGTCTATCTTTTGTAGTTAGATGTGTCTCTTGTATACAGCATAAGGAAGGGTCTTGCTTGCGGATCCACTCTGTAAACCTATGTCTTTTTATTGGGGAGTTGAGTCCATTGATGTTGATGGATATTAGTGACCTGGGGTTGTTATTTCCCATTAGTTTGGTATAGGTGGTGGTCCTGTTTCTCTTTTGGTTTAGTTGCTGATGGGTTTTCTATTCCCTTTGTTTTCTTGGGTGGAGTTTTCTTCTCTGGGTTGGGATTTTCCTTCTAGGATTTTCTGTAGGGCTGGGTTTGTGGGTAGATATTGTTTAAATTTAATTTTGTCATGGAATATCTTGTTTTCTCCATCTATGTTGATAGAGAGTTTTGCTGGGTAAAGTAGTCTGGCTGGGCATCTATGATCTCTTAGGACTTGTAGTATATCTGACCAGGCCCTTCTAGCTTTTATCGTTTCTGGCGAGAAGTCAGGTGTAATTCTGATGGGTCTGCCATTGTATGTGACTTGACCTTTTTCTCTTACAGCTTTTAATATTCTTTCTTTGTTCTGTACATTTGGGGTTTCAATTATTATGTGGCGAGAGGAGTTTCTTTTCTGGTCTAATCTGTTTGGTGTTCTGTATGCCTCTTGGATTTTTATTGGCATCTCTTTTTTCAGGTTTGGGAAGTTTTCCTCTATGATTTTGTTGAAGATATTTCCTGGACCTTGGAGTCGGGAGTCCTCTCTTTCCTCTATACCTATAATTCTTAGGTTCCGTCTTTTCATTGAGTCCTTGATTTCTTGGATGTTGTGGGTGAGAGATTTTTTAGCCTTCTCATTTTCTTTGGATGTTGTACTGATTTCTTCCACTGAATCTTCCATGCCTGAGATCCTGTCTTCCATCTCTTGCATCCTATTGTTGATACTCACATCTGTAGTTCCTGTTCTCTTCCCTTGGTTCTCCACTTCCTCTTTTAACTCTGACTGTGTTTTCTTTATTGTTTCTATTTCTATTTTCATGTCTTGTATGGTTTTGTTCGTTTTGTACATTTCCTTCTCCAGCTTGCTTGTTTTTGTATGAAAATCTTTCATGGCTTTTTCCTTTTCCTGTTCAAGCTCTGTCACCTTGGCTTGGAGCTCTTTAATGGTGTTGTTCCTTGTTTTGATTTGTAGAATTGTGGTTTCTTTGAATTCCTTCATAGATTTAAGTTCTTCTTGCAGGGACTCTATCACTTTCCATACTGCAGAATTGTCAATGTTTTCATGTGTTTCTGTTGGTGTGTGGTCATCCAAATTGGATGAGCTAGGGTGGTTCTGCTTTGTTGGAGTCATAATTCCTTTATTTCTATTTTTTTTTTTTGACCTTTCGCCATTGGATGCATTTAGCTGTCTGTTTTCTGTGCTTGGAACCACAGTGGATGATTTGGTGCAGGGGACGAGTTACTTGGCTATCTGTCGTTGCTTACAGGGGGATTTCAAGGTCACTGTGGTTTTAATGGCCAGAGGTACTGTGATCTGGTGCAGCCTATTCCCAGGTTGTGAATAATGGACCAGGATTGTTTCACTGCTCCCAATTCAGACTTCTCTATGTTGCACTTTGAGTTATCAGCCTGTAATGGTTCTGATGGTATGGGCCTGTTTGCCCAGGCACAGATTCTGTGGGCTTTGTTTGTCGTCCCGGAGGCTGACAGGGTCTGGCTCCACACCTGATATGTCTGGATTTTCCAGGATACAGCTATGGTCCCGATTTCTGGATTCTCTCTAGTCTTCTCGTCACAGGGCTGTACCCTGTGCCTAATTCCCTTCTTGTCTGCGCCGCCACGGGTCCCGTGGGTACCCCAAGCCCCGGATCCTCCGGCTGCCTGAGTGCACCTCTCGTCCCAGCAGCTCCGCCGTGGGTGCACGGACCCCTGGCCCCACCCACGCCTGTCTCTCTCCCCAGATGACCTGCCGTGGACTGGCGGGGATTTGTCCCTGCCCGCCGTACTCTCTCCCCAGCTGCGCTTTAGTGTGTGTGCGAGATTTGGTCCCTCCCGCCTGCCTTTGTGTTCCCTGCTTCCTGCGCTCTCTCAGAACCTCCCGCCCTCCTGCTTCACGAGCAGCTGCGGATCCTCTGGATCCCCCGGCTGCCTGAGTGCACCTCTCGTCCCAGCAGCTCCGCCGTGGGTGCACGGACCCCTGGTCCCACCCACGCCTGTCTCTCTCCCCAGATGACCTGCCGTGGGCTGGCGGGGATTTGTCCCTGCCTGCCGTACTCTCTCCCCAGCTATAGTGTGTGTGCGAGATTTGGCCCCTCCCACCTGCCTTTGTGTTCCCTGCTTCCCGCGCTCTCTCGGAACCTCCCGTCCTCCTGCTTCACTAGCAGCTGCGGTCCACCCACTGAGCCCCCTGTTTGTTCCTTGCTAAGGCTTCCACTATCTCGCAACCTTTTCTAAGTGGGTATAAGTTCAACCTGATGTGTGGGGAGCCCAATAGGACAGCGATCTATGGCCAAATGGACCCTGATTCTGCCTGCTGTAAGTTGGGATCGATCTTACCAGGCGCCTCTCCAAATGGGAGTTCCCTATAGGCCAATCTTACAGAGACATCTTCTCAACTTACACAAACCAACCAGTACAAGTGTGCTGAGAGACAGTGATGTCTCTGATGTCAAGTGTGCTGAGATTTCAGTGATGGTAGACATCTGACCTCAACAAGATGCACTGGAAAACAGAAGAAAGATTTCCAAACAGGAGCACTTACCACTTGCAGGCCTGTTTTACCAAGTACTAGATTTGCCTGAGAAGGTCCTGGAAAGCCATAGTCCAGGGCATAGCACTTCTCAGTAAAATTAGCATCAGAGTCTATATGATATTTAGGTGGGTGGTGGAGTCAAACACCTTCTTTGACTCCAGTATAATAAAACTAAACATCACCAGTCACAAAAATTGGCCCCAAAGTTCACATAGTTTAGCACACACTAAAAAACCAAGGAAAGAGGACTCCCTATCAGATGATACGACTTCATTTAGATGATAATTTAAGACTGGTATTAGGGACTTAGGGAGAGAACAAAGGCATAGCATTGCAAACCCTGAAGTCAATGTGAGAATGTGCATGGGAATGTGATGGCACAGAGGGAGTATAGATGTGTGGGGAAAGGATGATTCTACAGAGAGTACCAAGAATATTGACTTTCTACTCAGAGAGAAAATGGGAAGACAATATATCCCTACTACATACCACATGCAAAAGGTTGCTTGTGTTTTGTTTAAAGCCCCAAGCCGGAAAATTATTGAAATGTCTCAAAAGAGTATGTTAAGATAGTGAAGTATGCCTTTGTGGTGTTGGAGTAAGGAATTTCTTTTAATAATAAATGTATATGCGTTTAAGTCTTCTGATAGAATATTATTCAGCACTAAAAGCGAAGGCACCCCGGCTTCTTATGACAATATAGTGCACAGTGACCTAGCCAGACAAGCAAATACCAACACAGCATGGTGAAATGGGCACATATCGCAGGAGACAGGGAGGGGAAGACAGAGGGCAATCCAGTGAAATCACTTAAAATTCAACTCTATTGTAGTGTGGTGGCACTCAGGCGGGAGGATGACCATTTCAAGATCAGCTTGGAGACTAAAAAGTAAAATTCACCTCAGCTTTCCAATTCTCTTAAGCTGATTTTTGTTCCTCAGCTATCACAGCCCGCTGCCAGGAAAGCATAAGAACTCTGATTTTAAAGCATTCTGATTTATCTCCTATTTTGTCAGAACCATTTCTTCAAAATTAATGATCTAGATATCTTGTTTTCAAGTAGAAAATATTACTTGAAACCCTGTAAGAGGAATGTAGAAGGGAAAGACCAAAAGAATGGGCTTGTCATGAGTTGAGAAGCCATTAACCCTGTTCTTAGATTGGCTCAGATGCCCACGTGTTCAGAGCAGTGGTTTCTAAGCTTTCCCTCCCCCAGCATGGCATGTGTGTTCTGAAAGCATTTACAGCCAGTTAATGTTCATATTAAAACTCTACAAAATGTCCTAGTAACGAAGATGCAAAATTCACCTCAGCCTGGCAATTCCCTTAAGCTGATTTTTTTTTTCAGCTATCACAGCCCCCTGCCAGGAAAGCCTGAGAATGTAACAGCGTTCTGATTTATCTCCCATTTTGTCAGAGCTGTTTCTTCAAAATTAATGATCTAGATATCTTGTTTCCCAAGTATGTGAAAAATAGAGTCTTTAAGGAATTCTGCCATATGCTTGAAGCAAAATCAACACATGTGCCTGGAAGAAATCTATCATTTCATAAAAACCAATAAATACTCCTTCTCAGCAAATGTGCGGGAGATGGAACACAAAGAGAAATTACCTCATCTATCAGTAAGCAATAAAATATTTTGGGTATTTCTTCTCTCTGACTTTGCATTTTTAGTTTCACTGTGAAGACTGAGACTCCACTTGCTCACAAAGGTGAAGGGGTGGATCAGAACTTCAGGTAGAGGCCCTGCCTTTGACTGTCCAGCTGGGCTTCTCTGCCCTCATCTATTTGCAGCACCCAGGAAGGCTTTCCCTCCCACTGCTAGCAAGTTCCTTAAGCCATCAGTCCAGAATCCTTCCAAGAACCCCCAGTGGCTGAAAACTTCTACTTCAAAGGCTGATAGACAGGCTTTCTGGGAGCCACTAGCCTGAATGCTTTCTCCTTGTGCTCCTGTCTTCCCTGGGAATGTACATAAAGCTGAGACCCATGACAGAAAATCTTTTTGTGTGTGTGTGTGAGATAAGGTTTCTCTGTTCTGGAATGAGCTCTGTAGATTAGGCTGGCCTTAAACTCAGAGACCCATCTGCCTCTGCCTCCTAACAAAAAATCTTACAAGACACATTTGCCTCATATGTTCCATGTGATTGAAAAGAATAACAAGTTACCAAGTTACAAATCAACTACATCATCACCATGTCTTCCTTGGTTAAAACTCAATATGCACATGGGAAACTAGGGCAGGATAGCAAGGTGATGAGCTGGGGTCACACACCTGGCCAATGATAAACCTAGGCTCTAGGGCATGTTTGTCAGTGGCTTTCAGATGTAAACATTCACCAGTACCACTGTAGAGATTTTAAGATCCCAGTTGGCTGGCTTGGTCCCAGAACAGTCAAGACCTTGCAGCCTGTGGTTTTAACCACGTCCTTTGAAAATTGTGATATGCTTTTGTCTTAGTCAATGTCCTATTGTTGTGAAGAGATACCATGACCATGACAATTCCTATTAAAAAAACAAAAAACAGTTAATCGGGGCTGACTTACAGTTCAGGAGTTTAGTCCATTATCATCATGATGGGGCTCAGGGTGGCATGCCAGCAGACATAGTACTGGAGTACCCTAGTGGTCTACATCCTAATCCATAGGCAACAGGAAGAGAGAGACACTGGTCCTGGCTGGAGCTCTTGAAAACTCAAAGCCCACCACCAGTGACACACTTCTTCCAATAAGGCACATTTATTCCAACAAGGCCAAATTTCCTAGTAGTGCCACTAGCTATGGGCCTATGGAGGCCATGTTCAGTCAAGTCACCACAGCTTCCAACCCAAGTAAGCCAGCTCTCAAACCAGCTTAGGGAAAGCAGAGCTGTCTCCACCTGCTGGGGTGTCAGCTGCCCTGGCCATAGAACTTAGATAGGACGGGGCTGTGAACTCTCAGTTGTCCACCTAAGACTGAGATATCACAGCAACACGGAGAAGGGACCATCTGATCAACAAAAGTGTCCAATGGCCAAGCTGACCATGGCAGGTCATTGAATGGAATACAATTCAGCCACAGAAAACCACAAGACTTTGTTCACAAACCTGGCAGAGCCAAGAAAAGACATAGAAAGATAGAAGGAGCCATGGATTAGGATGCTGGTATAGGGGGCACATGTGTCACTGTTGCAGAATATTTGATCACATGGTCAACTCCTAGACTGTGAATTGAAAAATCTGTTTCTATTGTGGGATAACTCATCCTTTAGTCCTAGAGTTTTCCGATTACTGTAAACAAAGGGTTATGATGTAACTCACCTCTAAGCACACACCTTTACTCCAAGCACTTTGTTTATTGTAAACAGGTACTTACGGCGTGGCTAAGCTTCAATCTAAGAGCTTTCTGTACACAGGAATAAAGTTAACCCTAGGTCAGGAGTTGGAGCAAGAATCCAGCTGACAAGGATTAAACAGAAAGGAGAGACATTTTGCTGAGGGGTATTTAAGACAGTGTGGAGAAGGGATGATTCTTCCTTTGGGTCTTTTTCCTTCAAAGTTCTTCCTTTGGGCTTTCTCTTTGGAATTTTCTCCTTGTAAGCATCTTCCTCTAGGTTCTTCTAGGCTTTTTAGCTTAGGGCTTTTGACTGGGATGTTGGTGGAATAGGAACGTCAGCTGGGTGTTTTCTCTGTCTCTGAGCTAGCAAGTTTTCAGCCCAGCATCTGGCTCCTGAATCTTCATTGGTAATGTCAAATGACTGGCATATTTTAGTTAAAAAACAAAAACAAAAAAAAAACCAGCATGTCGCTTTCCTTTAAAAAGAAATACTTTTCCAGAAAAATTTTAATCTTTGAAAATCGAATTATAAAACTGCCACGTCCATGTTGGCGGCTGTTGGTTCTAACAGACAGAACTTAGATCTATAGCTGTATGAAGCTGAGACAACCCCATACTCAGAAGCAGGTAGCTCCTTCTGCATGGCTTGCAGGCCAAGGTGAAGACAATTGGTTTCAGAAAGCATTTATCATTTATCTCAATCACTACTTTTTCGGACGTTAACAGAAGCCTTGCCACTAACGACACCCTAACACAAGCATAGTGGCAGCACAATAAATAAAGGATGCCCAAGTGATGGAGTCTCTCTAGCCCTACAAATTTCTGTCCTTGCAATGTGACTGGATGGATCCAGTTACTATTCCGTGGACATACTGTGGGTACCTCACTACTCTGCTCAAGGTGCCCCCTCCCCATCCAGCACTTCCCTCTGAAACCGTCTGTTCAGGCTTCACTTTAACACACACACAGCCCAGCTCAGAAACACCTTCCACTGTTAAGCCTTCGGATTCGCTCCCTCTGCAGTAAAACCTACATTTGCCTTTTCTTTGCTTGCACAGCAACTTGTTGATCACAGTATTTGCAATACCAAGACATTTGTATTCATGGTATTAGACAGTAGGCTCCCTGGGGATCAAAATGCCTCAGGAGCTCCTTCATTCATTCATCAGAAGTGCTCCCCACTGACAGATACTACCAGGCAGCACTGTGCAGGCAACAGGGAACCCCACAATAAAGCACAGTGCTGCCTGGCCCCACTGCAGGGAACAAAGTATTCAATAGCCAAAGACGCTTAGCCACAGGGTTAGGGAGCAGTGAAGGGTCCCAAGGAAAAATATGTGAACGTTTGGGAAGCTAGGATCCAACAGCCATTTACACCCTGAATGCTGAGTGATATGTTAATGAATAGGAAATGGAGATTCTTAAGCACTCCAGGCAGAAAGAATTGCCCGCCTTGTTTCCAGTCACTCTGCCTATATCTCACACACACACACACACACACACACACACACACACACACACTCACACTCATACACACTCATTCACACATACAGACACATGCACACAATCACATAGACACACACACAGATACACACTCACACAGACACACACTCACACAGACATACACACTCACACAGACATCACATACACACACAGACACCTATAGACAACATACACTCACACAGACATACACACACTCACTCACACAGAAACACACAGATACACACACACACACAGACACACACACTCACACAGATACACACA